>VXAX01003260.1:1614012-1668593 GCA_013399835.1 Leptocoma aspasia
ATTATAAAGTAGGGCAGCTGGCTTCTTGGGTATTAGCTCACCAGGCTCCTCCAAAGGCAGCTGGTACAAAAGAGTTATACTTGTAACCATTACACACAGGATGCTTTGAGAATATCCAGATCCTCTGCACAGCGTGCATATATATATATACACACACACATATATATACATATATGCAAGAGACATTTCAAAATAAGTTCTAAGAAATGCTTCTCTAAGCCTGGACCACCTTTATGCTNATAAACAAATCCCATGGGTATGTTATATGATAAACAAAAAAGGAAGGAAGGAAAGAAGGAGAGCAGAAGCAGGTGAGGAAGAGCAGCTCCAAGGGTCTACTCCTGGAACTGGCACATTTCTTGGGTCCTGGGCTACCATGAGCAGACCTACAAGACCATGGATGCCTTGGCCTTCTGGATCTCAAGTTCTGGATCTCTTTATTTGTTTCTCCAACACAAAGTGGCTTCAGAGCCAGTGCTTGCTCTGGCAACTTGCCAATCATNCAAGAGACATTTCAAAATAAGTTCTAAGAAATGCTTCTCTAAGCCTGGACCACCTTTATGCTTAATGGGGCAATCAGAGATTTCAGCCACCCAAATGCAACAAAGACTAGGGGCAGTCACGGAGTGATACTGGGACATCATCAAGGCCTGAAAATGCAAAGAAAGGGGAGGATGGGATCATGTCCCATGCCCCACTTTCCTAAGAGAATGAGTAACATCAGTATCCACATTAAAGGACTATTAATCAAAGCCATAGAAAACAGAAGCGAAGTCTGTTCAACCTTCAGCACTGCTTTCCAGGCAGCTTGTACATGAGGAAATTTTACACCAAGCCCACACAAAGCCTGGCAGAGTGTGTTTGCATGTCCAATTAAGCAGTCACAAACTTAGGAAAATTAGTAACCAACACCACGGCACTGCAGGATGTGTGTGAATGGGGAAATCCAGCAGCAGAGAAGCTGCTGGATGCACTGACCCTGCCTCCAGCTCCCTTAACAGTACTGTTGTTCTCACCTGCTTCACCATCCCCCAGAAACATCAGTTCAGGAGGAGGCAGTATCTTTAAACTTTTCCCTGTCTCATCCTCACAGCAGGGAGCAAACCTGCCTCTCTTCAAGCCCTTTTGCCCAGCTTGGGCAGAGGTGCTAAATAAATGAGGTGCTCTTCACTCACTGTAGCTTCTGAGACACTCAGTGAACAAGCAAGATGAATTAGGAAACAAACGGAAAGGAAAACTCCAGGCAGCAAACCAGACTCCAGTTCTCCTAGCAGAACAGCAAGGAGCAATCCAGAATCACAGAGGTCTGCTCTTGGCAGAGGAGGCGTCAAGCAGGAGAGGAATGGAGAAACTACAGCTGAACACAGCAGCTTGCTCCAACCTTTCAATTTTGCTTCCTGCTTGCAGGTAGGAGCATCTGAGCTGTAGCACTTGAGTATGCTGCCCACTTTTCCCCATGATAATTTTAAGCAAGCAAGAGGCATTTCCTGGTCCCTGGATAGATCTACAGAGGGATCACTTTCATTGTGGCTCCACTAAGTACCCATGGGTTTATCCAAAACGCAACAGAAGCAAGGGGAAGCTTCTCCCACTTCCATGGATGCTGGTTCCATCCCTGACAGCACTGCAGGTGCAGCACAGCCTGCGAAATGTGCAGCAGCAGCAGCAATTGCTGCCTGAGAAAATAAAAGGGACAAATTTGACCAGCCAGGTCATGTCAGGTTTCAAGTCTGCTCCAGCCTGCCCCAGAACAGCTAGAGAGATAAAAAACAAAGCATGTGCAACATTCCTTCCTGAATATTCCAGCCTAAGGGTGAAACTTGTGTAGCTCAGGGAAAGTCAGTGATGATGAGCGTGGGGAGAGCTACCTGTGAGAGACCAGGGCCTGCTCTGGCAGCTACCTCTAACAGGGGCAGATGTGATGCTGGGGGACAGGAACACAAGAAGAAAAACTGGTTTTGTGTTTACGTATCTTCTCTTCCCAAAGAGGGGTGAAGGGGCCAGAGCTCTACAAACTTCCACCATCTATCATAGCCAGTCCTCAGTCTTGCTAGCAGGAGGCAGATGCTCCAGGGAGGCTTCCTGCCACAGGAACGCCAGGAAGATGGGAAGCTTGGACACCTGGTGATTAAAAAACTCCACCCTTGTGAAGAAGTAATTCCGTCCCCACTGAGCTTCAACAAGCTTTTATAGCAACTGAGGATGCAGAGAGCCAAGGAACATGAAGAAAGTCCTGTCCTTTTCCTCTTCGCTCCCTCAAGTGACTCAAGGACTCATAACCAGCTGCTCAGGAGGGTGGGGACAGATGTTCCTTACTTAGCACTCAAGGCAATGGCTATATAGAAAGACCAGTCTCTGGTCTGATCCTCAGGAATTCTTATGGCTGCATCCCCATCCTATTTCCCAAGGATCACAGAGATGTTAGTACCAGGGAGCTGGGGAGAAAACTGTGCCTACATCAACCATTCAGGAAAAGAAATAGAAAGCAGTCAGGTTGTCCTGTTAGAAAAAAACCAAAAACATTTTGGTTTTTTGGCTACAACTCTAAGCTCTGGCCAGTCACACTCCACATCAAGCCAGGCAGGTGTGGGAAGCCAGAGCCCCAAACCCTGGAGCTTTGCTTGAATCAATTCAATTCGATTGCTGCTGTAAGGAATGGGCTCGAGCATGGAGTCCTGGCCATTTTGCCACCTCCACATTGCTCATCATGTCCATAACCACAAAAGCTAATGGGAAGTGCCCACTTCTGCAATCTTTACTCTCTAGGAAGTGATATGACTTGTGTGTTTCTCCATTAATAAATTATTAAAAAAAAAAAAAACACAAGGAAAATGACAGCCTGTGCTGGCAGTTTCCCCTCCTAGAATTCATCATCAGAGCTCAGCAAGAGGGTCTTCTCGTTGTCACGGGCACCGGAGCAGCTGTGGGAGCGTGAGATCACGTGGCTGCCATTGCGCCAGGGAGGACCGTGCTCCAGTGTCGACTGTTGGGTGTACTGCTGGTAGGCTGGAGAGAAGTTGTGGATCGCATCCTGGACAATGTCATGGGGATTCATGGTCTCCTTGAGGCTGCTGGAGATGCTCTTCATGGGAGCACAGCGACCTGTTTGGGTAGGACAGGAAGGGACAAGTAAAGAACACTGCTGCCCATCCCCACACCCCTTAATACAAAGGCAAGGAGAACAGGGAACATGCAGTCCTAGATCCCGCAGAAGGTGCCTTACAGACTTCCTTAAGCAGCTGCTGAGGAAATGCCACACAAATAGTGTTGAGTTTTACCAGTGGTGCTTCTAAACGCAGACACACTGAGCCAAGTGAATCCACCACAGCACCAAATGGGGGACACATCATGAGAACGGGACACACCCACAATGACAACCTCCACTACACACTATTGGTGCTGGCCTGGGTGTGCAACAAATACAGCCAGGTAGGTGCTCCTCTAAACAGTTTCAAAAGATAAAAACTAAGTAAATTCTAAAAATATAGGAGAAATGGCATTTGCCATTCCACTCACTGCAAATTAAGACTGCTAGGTGGTATCAGAGTGCCTATGGGAAAGAGATCATATGAGTAAAAAGCAGCGCAAAGTAAGGAAAGGAGGGGAACAGGCAGTACTAGAGGCAGAACCACCCCCTGTGTCCTGATGATACCATGAAGAAAGCAGCAGATGGAAAATGTACCACCCAAGTGCTAAGCAGAGAGATAAGGTGTGTCTCCTTCTAAAAGCTGCCATGTCTTATGGCTTCTAGGTTCCATTTCCAGTGTGGGCTTCTGGCTCTGCTCGGTTCTGCCCAGAGAACCAAAGTGTGCTGATCATCTGTGGTGATTACAAAAGTGAAGGGAGGCTGGGGTGAGAGCAGCTCCTTTGAGAGCCTGCGCTTCTCTTCAGAGAGAGATTCCCACAGCTCTGACACAAATGCTTTAAAGCTGCATTAATGCCCACGAGGCTGTTTTACTACTTATAATCCAGACAACCCTAAAGCAGCTGTGTGAGGCAGTGGAGTTACAGCCTTGCAAGGAAAAGGGAACAAGGGACAGGTTGTAGCCAGGCTGGGAATCAGGAGAGAACAGCATCCCAGCTAAAAACCAACTGAGACAAACACACAAAGCATGCTGTACCTACCGTATGGCCCATATGATGGAACAGCTGCATCAGGGACCAGTGGCCAAAGCAAGGGAGAGATAAAAGGAAGAGGAGAGAAAGACAGACAGAGAAAGAGGAAATAACAAGAACTGAACAAGGCCCACCGCCGAAACATTCCCCACTGTACTGACCTGCAGTTTACTCTTTCATCACCCACAGATCTCATCTCCCCCCACTGCAACCACTGTTCTTCCAAAACCTTTGGGGCTGGCTGGGATGGAGGGGTCACCTACACTGACACTGCCCGAGGGCTGCTGTCTTCCAGTACCTCGGCACAGATCTCCCCCAGCAGGAAAGAATCCCTTTATTTGGAAAACACTGAATAGACTAGGCACAAAACGCCCTTTTCCCAGAGGTAACATCCATCTTCCTCTTCCCCAAAATAAGAATCTTCCTTATAGCAGCCCAGCCCTCACAAAGTCATTACAGGAAGATCCTCCTCCTCCATGACAAACATATTGCCAAAGCACAGCCTTGTCTTCCCAAGCCAGATTCAAAACAGAGCCTGTTTTAGGCCCTGTCCCTCCTGCCTTCAGCCTGTTGCACAATCTGGAGCAATGGAGTTCCCCTTTGGGGAGACAGGAAGAAGGACAAACCTACTCTACCGAAACAATGCAAGATCTCACAGCCTTCAGATCTGCAACAAGTTGTTGTGGGTGGCATACTGGGGAACTGAAAAGGGAACAGTGCAATTCAGGCAAGGTTTCTGCCCTGGAGAGCTGTTGCACAATAAATCTGTTCAGACACCACGCAGGAGGGGATGTGGTGTTTTCCAAGCTATCAGGTTGGAGTCATATCAGTGTGCTGGCTGCCTGAGGGACCAGTCTCCACCCAGTCTCACTACCAAAGAGACAAGCCATATGCACTGGCATGCTTCCTACCTTGGGCATCAATTCTCTTGTCCACATACACCTTGTATGTGAAGGCGTGGCGCAGGGCAATGGCTGCGAAGAACATCTCCACACAAATGATGAAGTCTTGATAGCCAGCAGCTACTGTGCCTTCACCCACAGACACATTAGCAGAGTGGATTTTGGGGATGGCACCACACTTTTCCAAGATGGCCAACAGCATCCCTAAACAAAGTAATAAGTTCATGTAAATGTGCAGAAAAGATGGTCTCACAGTAACTGCAAAGAACAGAAATAGCTGTTTGTGCTGTGTGTCCTAGACACAGCCCCACTCACCACAGGAGCTACAGAGTGGGCTACAAACACGCACCTATGGTCACTTGTACAACAGAGAAAGGAAGAATAAAATGACACAAATACATTTAGGCAAAGAATGTTCAAACACTGATCCTCTCCTATTCTCAAGTGATACATAAACTGTGGAACCAACTGCTGCAGGACTTGATTAAATCCAAAAGAGTAAGAGGAATCAGATATTTCTGTAAGCAATCCTGTGATCTCAGTGTTGTCCCAAAATAGGTTCTTTCCCACAGTGTGCAAGAGGCCAATTCACACAAAGAGTCAAGGTATTTGGCTTATTTACAGTTCTGCATAGAAAGGGGTCCTGGCTGGCAAATCCACAAAGCCAGCATGATGACTACCAAAGCTTTTTGCTATTTATACATTTTAGCAAACAAAGCCACTAATGTTGCTTGGCTAAAAATTACCTAATTCTCTTTTTAATTAGTATTCTGTCTTCTATTGGTTAATGATCCTCTCACTGCTAATGCTAATTAGTCTGCATGCTCAGTCTCTCTCTCCTTTCGAGCCTGTGGTTTCTCGGGTCAGTGGCTGTGATCTCCCCCTGCCAGAATTACCTTTTACTCCATTGGAGCTGATTCAGCACAGCTGCTGAGCTGTCTTTATTACTTTCCTCCTTATCTTGGGGGTTCTGCCAAATGTCTTTGTGTCCTGTAAATTCTGCATTCTTTGTGTCCACTATCTGTGGTACATCCTTATTCCCAAGCTTTGTTAAGCTCCCCTGAGGTCGCTGAAAAAGTTGATCCCTAAAACTTAACAAGGCAATTCTACTGTCAAGTAATTTGTCTTTCTAACACCTGGACATCACTTGGAGCTTGTTTGTTAGCTGCTGTTTCACAGATTAAACCTCTATTCTTGTTGATTAGACTTGAAAGCATAAGAAGATCAAACATCAAAGAACATCCTTTCTTAAGAAAATTTTGACATATTCCACATTTTGCAACATCAGCACTTGCATTAGCTAGAACAAAAACTGAAGGAACACAACTTTTCATTTAATTATATTAGTGTTTTTGCCACATTGCTGTAAGAAAGAGGTTTCTCCCTGTCCACAGCTTAGTGGCTGAAGAATTTCAAAGACGACGAAGTGTGTGACCAGATGCCTCAAGCTGATAAACTAGACAGCTTATTAGTTTGCCTGTAAACAGGAAGAATGGGCTATACTCCAGCAGCCTGAATTCCACCTAAGTTCCTACTCAATTAGTCTTTGAAGTGCAACTCAGTAAACCTAAGTAGGGCATTGAACAGGGAAACGCTTAGAGCCAATTAGTCAGAAGCACTAAGCTTAGGTGGAATTTCAACTTTCCGACTGTGTGCCTCTGCTTCTTGTATATGAATTCTGAATGTCCTTCTCCCAGCAGTGGTTCTGTGGCAGCACACACTGCATCCAGCCAACTTGCTGCTTCACTTACATCACAGACCTACCATTAAAATTTTATTTATAGAGCACTAAAAAAAGTACTAAAAATCTTTAGACGTACCGCTTTAATCAATAAAATGGCAGCATGCAGATAAAATGTTGGCAGCTTGTGCTTTATGATTGTTTCAGGAATGCAGAGGACTCTTCACCCTATCAGCTGATTTTGCCAAATACATATTCTTGTGCACACACACACAGAGATAATAAGGATTAAACAAAAATTAAACTGAGCAAAACAGGTTTCCCAGAGAAAAGCAATGAATGACTATAAACCAAATGGAATACAGAAAGACATTTTGTCTATTAATCAACATCTGCTCTTATCAACTCTTGTGTCTGAGCCCCTGCAGAGAGCTCTTTGTGCCTAGCAAGGGAAAAGCAGCACACCTTGCCAGAAGGACAGGAAGATGACAGACTTCACCATGAAGAACTTGAGGACTGGGCTATAGGGACTGAGCAGCTCACGTGTGGCAAAGTAGAAAAGGAAGAGGGCATACAGTGCCAGGCTGACAGAGATGTTGTAGATGATCGTCACATAGAGGTAGCCACTGGTTACACTGCAAAGAGAAGATATATATCAATGCCTGAAATTTCAGCATTATGTTTTCCCCTTGCCACTATCAATGGAGAGTTCCGAGAGTCCATTTCCTTCCTGCCTCCCTGTCCCATCCCCACCCCCAAACCAAGGTGGAAGAAACATGAAACTAAAAGAGGGCTACCTCTGCCTTCTTTTCTCATGCACATCAACCCATGTACTCCCATCTTTTCCCAGAACACACATGGACAATAAGCAAAGCCAGGCAGAGAAGGGGCAGGCAAATCTTGCAAGCTAAATAAATAAACTTACTCAAAGTCACCATCCTGGTACTTGCCAAAGGCCTGAAGGATGACTGTGCTGATCGCCATGAGGGGCTTCACCACACAGAACTGCAGAGTAGCCTACAGGAATGAGAGGGGAGGAATGAGAAGGCAGGTGGTGCAAGAGGACAAGCTGCCAAACCAGCATCACAATGGAGTGTCCACTGGGACCACTCAGCAAGGCAACACAATTGAGCCCCAACAAGAAGTCTGACCCTGCCACTTGTTAATTGATTGTGCTTGAGGACTGCAGCACCTAAAAGGATATGAAGGAATTTCAGAAGATGTACGTGTGCAATCTACTTGTTCAGAATGGGAAGAAAAACCTCTCTGTAGGGTTGTCCCTAGAAGCTGCTCAGCCCCACTCTTCCAGAGCTGCTTTTCAGAGACTGTACTGCAGCACATTTATGCACTGTAACAGTATGAAAAACAAAAAATCCCACACTGTTCTATGGCACAGACACAGTGAGTTTAAGAGAGACATACTGGAGAAGGAAAGCAAACTCCAGTCCATAGCTGTCACAAAGTTAGGCAAGAAGGTCCCCTGGATCAGAGGGGAACCCCACTGTCTGAAGAGGAACTTTTGACAACTGCCACAATATTCAGGCGTTTTGTAAACACAGCAATGTGTGTTGCCACACACAAGTTAAGAGCTATTCTGTTGTCATCCACATGACCTTTACTGAATCTCCCCAAAGATTCCGTGACACTTGGGATCAGCTCTATCCATTCTGCCTGTATAAACTACTGCTCCTATTGGGACTGAGTGTTCTCTCAAAGCCACCGCATTCTTCAACTTTCTGCAGATGTTGAACTCCAAAGTCCTAAAAAAATGGAAGACTTATGGCCCTAAAAATGTCTCCCTGAAGAGATGTCACATGTCTCCCTGAAGAAGGCTGGAAGAGCCTGGATAGGTGCTGACCTGTGTGCATGTGGGGAGGGCTATGTAAGGAAAGAAGGTAAAACCAAACAGTAATAATTGCTTTGGATACAATGCAATTTGTTAGTGGTCATAAGACTTCAAGGAGATTAAAAACCCCAGCACATGCCAGTTAGTGAGTCACTTTAAATATGTGAACTGGAAAAGGTCAAGCTAATTGGTAAACAACTCCATCCTCTGAGCTTCCCCTCCTTCCCATCTGAGGACATTTTAACCATTTCCCTGCAATCCAAACCACCACACACTATTTTTAGCTGCTTCCCTAGAAGATGCTATAGCATATGGGAAGCACATGGATGGTGTGTGACCCATGTATGAGGGTCACCAGAGAGAGGCCCAGCAAAGAATCTTGATCAAGACATCTTTAAGGAAACAAGCTGTTCATATTTCACACCACAGACACCAGCACACCACCACACTGCTGGAGGTCCACAGGCAACACAGGCAGACTGACTGACCCACAACAGGCACCTGCCTGAGAAAAGTTCCAGGGGAGACAGCATGAAGGTGGTAAAAAAAAAAATGTTCATAACACACGGATTCCTTCAGGATGAAAGGGACTGGAAAGAGCAGAAAATGGGCAGGTGGTGATGGGAGGCAACAGAAGTGCCAGAGACGCTGAGAACAGGGCTAAAAAGGGCAAGGTGTTCCTTCCAGCACATTCCTCTTCCTGATCATCACGATGGTGGATACTGCACAGATCAGCACTGACATTTGTTCTGTTGCCCTTTTGCACCAGCCTTCCCAATACCTTGCCTTGAAAGGTCCTCACCAAAAATCCTTGAAGTCTAGAAGTACCAGAAAGTGAACCTTGGCATCAACAATTTCTCACCAGGACAATATTTAAGTTCAAGCCAAGAAGCATGGAAGTATTTAGGCATCTCTTTGCAATACATCTCCCTCACAGTCCCCACAGCAGACTTAGCAGGGCAGACTTAGCAAAGGGCAGGCATGAGTAGAAAAATTGCTGCCAGATACCAGCAAAAGAAAAACAAAATATCTACCAAAGACAGAGTTACAAAATGAGCTGGGATTTGTGAAGGCCAGCAGAAAAAGCACACCTTCCCTGTTTCCCAAAGTGTGCTTCTAGTCTTCACTGTTGTGAACAAACTTTCCAAACACAGACACATGCAACCCAGGTGGTGATAACTGCAAGAGGCTGTGGGACATGAGAAGCAAGAAGTCTAAGGGAAATTATTTCTCCAGCATTCATTCACTTTCATGGGTGTTACATCTGCTTACAATATATTTAAAAGGTAAAAATTATCATTAGAAGCAATAAGAATAGGTAATGCAGTGAATCAACCAAAAGGTGTCCAGATAAAACCCATGAGAAACAGCTGAAGCTAGGTTCAGACTAGAAAAGAAAAGTATCAGGCAAGAAAATAGAAAAGGTGTAAGGACAAAATATGGGGCAGATATGCAAAAGAAGTGGTCCTTTGAAAATAGCCACTTGTGCAGCACAGCTTAACACTGGATATTACCATGAGGCTGCACTGTACTTTTGATGTTCCTGCATATTGCTGAAACACAGATGTGCCATGATGTTCAGGAGAAGCCAGGGCAGATATCTAAACCTGCTGACTGAAATTACAATGACCTGAGCCCTTTCAAAGAACCAGACCTGCTTCACACTGCCTCCACAGAAACCTCCTGTGTTCATTTCAGCAAGTGAGCAAAGCCTTGAAATTCACCTGCTGTTTCATGACAGCCAGAGGTGACTGACCTGCAGTGAGCAGACAAGGGCTGGATAGAGGTTTAGGTCTTCTCCATTAGGACACCCTTGACATACCCAAGCACAGACAGACACACATGGTGAGCAATACTCGGTTCCTCCTACAAACCAATGTGTCATGCTTAACCTCCACCCCCTCCTCAGCTCCAAACCACAACAGCGGCACTGGGAATTCAGGAGGCTGTTACACAACTGTGGGGTGTCTGTGACACAACACAGACATCAATTTCTTACGAGTTGGGATCTCTTTAATCCAGAAAGGAAAAGAGTTTCTTTCTATGATTAACATCAGTTCCAGGAGATAACTTGTGTCTTAAACTAAGGCCTTCCGGATACGGGGATGAGTAGAAAATCTTAAAATCATTCTTAACATGTTTAAATCATTCTTAACAAACAAACCAACCCTGAAACACCTTCTCTTCTCAGCAGTCTGCAGACCTCTCAAAATGCTATTAGAGCCCCCCTCAAAGATCTCAGAAACTCAGCAGCAAAAGGCACCATTGCCACCCCCACACACTTAATTTCTGCAGAATGTCCCAGTCCCTCCAGCCCATACCTGCTTGCAGAATCTCAGGAATCCAATTGAATATGTCTTTCCCCACAGACAGCAAGTCCCGTACACACAGCTGGACCTGAAAGAGCCAACACAAGATGACAGAGTTCACAAGCAAGATTTGGGCAAGAGTGCAAGATTCCTATGCTCTTTATCTACCTCTCTGTAGCAAAGTTGCAGGACTGGTGCTTTCTCCAACAATGAGTGCAGTTATGGCCATACCCTCTTTTAGAGACATGTCTAAAACAACACCCTGACTATACACTGCAATTTCTTTTTCCTGTCACTGAGTAGCATGGGGAGAAACACAGATCCTAGAAGAGACACACACAATCAACTGAAGACAGAAAAGATTTAAAGGAGGAGAAGGGAGTAAGAAAATAAACAAAGAAATAGGCAGGTGTCCAGAAAAACTGTGAATCAGTCCAGCTTGCCTAAGAGGCTGTGATCAGCCTGGTCTGTCTCAGAACAAGGTACTGGTAAATCATCATCATCATCCACGCTGCCCAGTTCCAGCAGACACTTGCCACCTGACACAGTTTTTCAGGACAGGGATAGAGAAATACTAGATGGGCACAGAAGGAGGACAGCATCATGCTGTAAGCACAATAAATACTCACTCAATTGGTTTCCCTCTGATCTCAGACATGATGGAGCTCTCTCCTCCCAAATACTCATAGCAGAGGCTGAGAAAGTTGTATATTACAAAGGCTGCAAAGACA
The DNA here is from genome assembly GCA_013399835.1 of Leptocoma aspasia. Taxonomy (NCBI): domain Eukaryota; kingdom Metazoa; phylum Chordata; class Aves; order Passeriformes; family Nectariniidae; genus Leptocoma; species Leptocoma aspasia. The sequence goes on from VXAX01003260.1 coordinate 1,625,598, forward strand.
TCAATCACAGTAAAATGACAACCAACTTCAAAACAAGTGCAAGGACCAAGAGTACAGGTGCTGCTTATGCAGCACCTTTCCCTTCAGAGCACTCCAGATTTTCACTGCACTTATCATCCTACCTCAGCACTCTCAAGACTCTCTGAATGGAAGTTTGGCCAAGGTCCCAGGCCAGTTCCATGACTCATGCCAAAAGGGTCACAGAACCATTTAAAACTGGGGTCAGTCTCTGTTTTATTTGGCATCTGTAAGATGCCATTCTTTACAGGGTTCCTGTGCATTATTCCAGGACATTGCACTGGTACTAAATACTCTGGAAAAGATATCTCTGATCCATCAGCCATATGTTATCTCCTGTATTTAACCTTTTAGCTGATGAACACAGTTTGTCTCTGCCAGTTAACCAGACTATAGACATAAGAGTTGGAGAAACAGAGTTTATAACAATCAGTGAAACTCTGTTCTCATGTCTTGTGGGGTCTTTTGCAAAACAGACCCTGTGCTTCATTTTCTCAAAAAGATGAAATTTCTTGTCTGCTGAATAAACTTCTCCTTAGGCCACCTCTTTTCTGCCTTCCCCAGCAACCTGGTACAGATGACAAACAGACTGACCACTAACACTCTGCCCCATTTCAGTTCCCCATAACTACAGATGTGTAGTTATCCCATCTTTTTCATGGGATCCAAACTCATTTAAATGTGCATTAAGTGAGCCTGTATACACCCTGTCTGCCACTCTCTTGACTTGTTATAATTGCTGTTGGACCCTTGAAGTTGTGAGATTTTTTAGGGCAAGGACTGTACTTCTGCATTTGACACAGACAACCCTGGGGCAAAATGACAGACCAGATGGCCCTCCTTGCAACATTATATTCTATGGTCACCTGTGTCTGGACATTCCCTGCAATGACAACACCCAAATCCTGCTTTTTGCCCCAAATAACTGGGATAGAAACAGCAGTCCCGAGGAACTTTAAAAATAAGAACAGAAACTTAATAATGTACAACACTGAGAAGCTGATCTCCCCAAGCAGCCAGTTATTAGACCTGAGGTCAATTTTTCCACATGAATGATCCTCCAAAGTCAGACAAATTCTTCTATAAGCATCCAAACTATGCCCTGGCAAAGAGATACTCCATGCTCCCCAAAACACTTATAGTCTCAAAACATTGTACTTATGGCTTGCATGTCCAGCTGGCAGGACTGCTATGGCACATAGCAGTGGTATACATCCTTCTATGTGTGTAATTGGGATATTGTTATTCCATCTGTATTGCTTATTATTGAACCAAGTTCACATAGTAATGATTTTGCCAAAGCTTTAATTAGGACAGAAAATACCAACCACAGAAAAATTATTTAAATAACTGTGGTAACCCCTTTTGCCTTCAATTTTCCTGCAACTTAGCTGACAGCACCCAGAGGAAGAAAAGCTAAGCTTTTCCTATTGTCCTGCAGTGACCCCTGCCCTCTGATGTGGTCATTACAATACCAGCTGCCCATTCCCCAAGCACTAGGCAAGAGATGACATCAGAGGAAGAAAACAAAACGAGAAATATCTGCCCATTCATCCCCAAAAGAAGTGCTAACTAGCAAAGCTCATCACACCAGCAAAGAACTCTTCCTCCTATTCCCAATCCACATCCATCACATGGTATTTATTATATCAACATAATAAAAAAAACCCCAAACAAACCCTACTTGTGTCAGTGTTTGTGACACTCTGGTTTGTACAGAAGCAGTCACATGAAAGAGTAGCTCCAGAACAGGCTCCTCCTAACACACACTACAAAATACAGTCCATAAATGGCTTAAGACAGCTTTCAAAATTTATTAGCAGGGTCTTCTTCCACCATTCCCTAACAGCCCACTTAGCAACGCAAAACCTTTCAAAAAAATAAAGGTGGATGACGAGAGAGGGAAGAGGACAAAAAGGCTGTTTTGAAGCAATCCCCAGAAAAAGTGAGAGAGAGAACCTGCTTTCCAAAGGTGCCTTCACCTCCACTTGTAGTTTTCTCACACAGGCCAACATGCCGAGGTGAATTCTGGAGCACCGGCAGCCTCCTGAGCAGATGCTCAAATGCTTGCAAAGTCCCAGAGCAAGAGAGGCAGAGGGATAGTGGCTGTTGCTAGGAGAGCAGCAGGCTTCCTGCTAGACCTATACACATGCACAGGGCTGGAAAGAAAAAAACCCAGGCCCAAAGAAAGATACTTTCTTGTATCACGTGTGTGCCTTTGCCATCTGCTGCTGCATCCCAGAGCTTTGTTGTGGAAGTGAGGGAAGGCCTGCTGGTCTCTTCAGCTGATTAACTTGTTCACATGGCCAGGGGCAACTCTCCGCAATGCAGATCTCACCAAAACAACTGCACCAATGATTTAGGATTTAATGAGGGTATGGTGATAATTGTCCTCAAAAAGACACTGCTAGAGTGCAGTATCTCCTGCTGAGTGGGTAGTGGCTTCTTTCAGGATGGGACCAGGAGGGAAATTACAGTAGCATTTACAGGAAAGTAACCATTTCCCTCACATACGGTGCTAGTGGCATTACATCACTGCAGCAGATAACCAAAACCAAGCAGGTGCTCATCCTGAACATGGACTACAGGACTCCAAAGCTTTACACTTTACACTTCACCAGCCCCAGCACGTGGCCACTGTGCTACCCTGTGCAAACACACAAGTGGCCACAGGATGGGATCAGAAGAATACACTGCTAACAAGCTGCACCAGAAATGGGACAAAGCAAGTGTCTGGCTGCTAAGTGCTGTTAAAGGAGACAGGAGCTAAGCAATACCTCACTTTCTAACACCCAGATACCATCAGATTTTTTGGCTTCACCGAAAGCTTTTACCTTCCTGAAGCAAAGGACCCCAGAAAACCATAAACTTAGTCTCTACAGAACCCTGAAGGGAAGGCTCATGCTCAGAGGCCAGTGAGGGAGAGGGTCAAGTTGAAGAGGGCTTTGAGCAACCTGATTTAGTGAAAGATCTCCCAGCCCATGGCAGGTGTGCTGCACCAGATCTCTAAAGGTCCATCCTGAGACAAACCATCCTATCATTCTATGATTTTCAGTCACTAAGCAAGCCATGGTCATCCAGTTAGGCACACCATTCAGTAGGTGACAGCGATGCTCTCTCCAGAAATGCCGCTCTCAACCAGAAATAAAGTTCTCTCAGGGCAGAGACTTCCTACCCCCACCCTCCCCCGCCATTTTCTGCCTGACCCCTCCTTACCTTCATAGCAGTCCCGCACTGTGCCAAAGTAAACATAGTACTGGTCATTGGTGAAGAACAGGAGACTGAGCCATGAGTCAAAGGCATAAATGGGCACAATGAAGAGGATCCGAACGATGTAGCGCTGTTCATTTGGGCAGCTATAGCAGCGGAGATGCATGTAGATCTGAGAGACGGAGAGGGGAGACCGGGATCAGCGGTACATGGAGCAGAGAGGAGAAAGTAGAACTGGAGAGTCAATTGGGCCAGGAAAAACAAACTCAGTAAATCACCTCTCGATTGCCTCCAGCAGCCTCAAGGTGATGAACATAAAAGAAAAGATAAATCACTGTTATCATATGGCATTGATATAGCAACCCTTAGTTTGCAGATGGGGAAGGAGAGGGAAGAGAAAATAGAGGCATTTCTAATCTAGTTTCTTATAGGGAATTGACTTATTTTTACATAACCTTGCCCACATTCTTTTTGTTCATACCTTTTTTTCCAGTCATCAGCTCTACATCCTGCTATCCTCTTTTAAGTACCTAAGATTCATAACACTGCAGGCTGCTTTTCTCTGAAAAGGGAAGGTATGCACACTTAAGCGCACGCTGGCTGTGAACACTCACTCTTTTGACTGTTTTGGATGCTTTAGAGACTTTCACCTGAAACAACCTACGAGAGCCCTTTACAGCACATCCCTAAACTGATAAGCCACAGCCCATCTGCTCAAAAGGTGTTATTCTGCACACGGGTGACAGCACAGCCACAAAGGGTTGGCCATCAAGGGAGCACTGAGCTCATGCAGTGCGCTCAAAGGAACCACACAGTTTGTTCTGTCTGACTGCACACGTGCCAATCCCTCTAAGTCACTGGCTGGGGGGAGCACAGCATCCCCACCCTACCCTCTCTCACCACTCACAGTTCCTTAGCCATCATTAAATCCCACACCTAAGATGTTTTTTTACAGAATATCCACCTCCCCGAAAAGGTATTGACCACAAGCACACCCTGAAGATGAGCACAACCCCTGTAATGCCCTAATAACACAGGCAGAGCTTCAGCATGATTTGTGGGTACACTCTCTTGACCACGGAGTCAGGAGAGGCAAGGCCTCTGTACAGCAATTCTCACTGAGCTGCTGTCCCAGCTGCTGGAATTAGTAACAGCCAGCTGATTACATATGTGCCTCACCACTGACTGATTCTGAAGAGGCACTGCCTGAAGAGGTACAAGCATTTATTTGAAGCTTCACCTTGCATTTTGGGGTGCTGTGAGAATTCTCCAGAGACTAAAAAAACGTACACTGACAATCTCATCTTTCCACGGTAAGGGAGAGCGGCTTGTGTCTCCCCAGCTGTCTGTTCCTTGTTCCTCCCTGGTCTAAACTGATTGAAGGGCTCAAAAATACTTCTGTTTCCCTTCCCTATGAAGGGCTCAAAAATACTTCAGATTCCTCTTCTTTACCCATGAGGAGCTCACAAAAAGTTCATTTCCTGAGGACAACAGGTTGAAAATAAGCTAACAAACCTTAGAGATATTTTTGCCTTGCGACAATCCCAGTGACACATCTCATCCAGCACAGAGACAGCTGACACCAGAGTTCAGATGACTCCAAGCTTTGCCCTTGGGATGTCAAAAGAGCCCTGTGATCTGTGTGCCTAGGAGAGCACAGGAACTGCTGCTGTGTAAGAGGACAACAGCACGTTTCAATCAACAGCGTCTCTCTGGCACTGACCTCCATCGGTTTCTTCAGAGAAGAGCATTAATGCCTAACTGTGCAATGTTATACTACAGAGGAAAATTTCTTCCTACCCTCAGCAGGTGATCAATTTGACAGGAGGATCCATGGCACTTGTAATTGTTACCCAAGCTGGTGAAACTGCAGGTGTTACTCTTTTTCATCTGTGACTAATCCATTTTTTACCTTCACTAGCTCCTGTACTCCATCAATAGGCTGTACTTTTCTACATTTTAGTCATCACTCTGGAATCTACAATCCAACAGGTACAAAACATGGGTTGATAAATAACAAGGCTTGTGTTTCCCCACTGTATTTTTCAGTTCATATGACAACTGCATGAAAGAGAGGTACAGAACAGGATGCAGGGTTTGACTTATTCTGGCTCTCAGGACACCTGCTCCAGAGAGAGGCGAGGGGAAAAAAATTAAAATGAAACATTTCCTGCTACTCCTTTCCGCAGCAGAGTTCAGTCTGTGGAATCCACTGGCTCAGGAGATCAAAGGAGGAATGTCAAACAACAGGTGACTAGGATCTTTTACATAACAGCTGACACAACAAAAAAAAGGCAATATTCAGCTAAAGACCTGTGAAAGGACGGCCTGAGATAACACACCTTTCTGCAAACCTCCAAGAGATGGCCAAATGTTTTACACCTGCTAGTTTAAAAGAGTGTGTTCCTCTCCATTCACACTATGGAAATGGTCTGTTCTTCATGTGGGGAAAAGGAAAGGATGAGAAGTACAAGTGACAGGGTTTTACCTGATGGCAGGTGATGAGCAAAGCTGTCCATACAAAGAAACCTGAGATAGCCTGAGCAGCAGTGGTCATGAGGAATATTGGCTGCTCCACAGCTGTGGGGCTGCCATCTTCCGGCATCCAGGAGAAGTTAGGAGCCACAGCTGGAGTGGTGGCAGTTGACCCCAATCTGGGGGCTGCAGTGACATCAGTCATCATAATCATGGTGCCTATTGGTGTGAGGTTCCAGTTGGGATTGCTAAAGAGCTCCCCACGAGCCAAGACCTGTCAGGGAAGAGAACCACAAAGCAATTGAACCCAGCTGAAAGGAGTCAGGAATGTCACAGAACTTTGCATGTCTCACTTGCCTTTCACCAGGCTGCTCACATGTTTTGTGAACAGGACCTGGGTAAGTCTGCCACTGCCACCCCTCGTGATACGACAGATCATGTGGTACTCAGGAACCTCTGACAGCCCCCCAGAGATCATGAAATCTGGCCACTGCCATTATCACCACCCTTCTGCAATAAAAATATATAAGATGAATACAGCATTCACCAGAGATCACAGAATCATAGGATGGTTTGGGTTGGAAGGGACCTTAAAGCCCATCTAGGTCCAAGCCCTGTGCTATGGGCGGGGATTCCTTCCATTAGACCAGGTTGCTCAGAGCTCCAACAAACCTGTCCCTGAACACTTCCAGGGATGGAGCATCCCTAACTCCTCTGGGCAACCTGTGCCACTGTCTCACCTCTCTCACAGCAAAGAATTTCTTCCTAATATCTAATTTAACCTACTCTCAGTTTAAAGCCATTTCTCTTAGTCCTATCACTACACACCCTTGTAAAAAGATCAAAAGGAAGTATCTAAACCATCCCTACTGGAAGATGACAGGCACACCTAAGTTAACAGCTCTATTCTCCATAAGAGTACGGGGTATTCTGCTGTGTCCTAGTGTCATGGTTAGCCTGCCAAGCAGCAACAAGCAACAAGAACATGTGCCACGGTGTCCCTGTGCACGAAGGGGGCAGGGGGAAGAATATCCTAATTCCTTCAGCAAGCAATGCCCACCTCTCCTACAGCCACGTTGAAAACCACACTGAGCCCAAAGCACCCTCACAGAAGGATATGCACTGAAAGCTCTTCTCAGTTTGACAGTGTGAACAGCATGAAAGTCATGTTTTTACCAAAATTTGTATGGCATGGTACATTTAGCCAGCCTGTTATTAATTTTACTAACTTTGCATTATTTTCTACATGATGTGAATTTAACCTGATAGGCTTTTAAAAGCCAGCTGACACATTCAATTGAACAAATTCTTGAAGGTCTAAGATCTAAAGTAGCTATTATTTTCAATTTGGTCATAAGCAGGCTCTAGTGTGACCTCTGGATTGTAGGAAGATAATCCACTTAAACTAAGATCACAAGCAGGCAGCCATTGGTTCTATCTATTAGAAGAACTGCTTCTGATGCAGCTATCAAAGGGAACAGCATAATATTGCCTCCTTCTGACAACCTCCTAATATTTTTCAGAATAGCCCTTCTATAAAAGCTCAAGTCATTGCTCTTACACAGGCCTTTATGATCAATGGATGGAAAGGGCTTTAGAAAGGCCAATGATCCATTGCCAGAGTTTACAGCTGCACCAGGGAAGGACACATCTGTCATCTACTGACAGGTTGTTACAGAACACAGAAGAGAACATATATTCACAGAAGAACTGCCCCAGCCCTGCTTCACCTGAAGCCACAGCACAAACAAGGGAACAGGTACCCAGTAAAAGCAGAGTGTCAGTAGCAAGTTCTTTCCACATGCACACTAAGGCATGAAAATGGCCCCTTTAGCACAGGCTTTTCCAAAACACACACTCGTATCACTGGTGTGCAGCAGTCTGACATTACCTCATGTCACACTCCACCTCCTGTTTTCTTCCATGGGGGAAAAAGAAAAGTCCTGGGAAATACCCAGATTTGTTTAAGCATATCTTACTACAGGTGGGGCTGCACAAGTGCTGTGCTTTAATTTGCAAACTAATCACCAAACTTGGCTTTTCTTTGTTCTTTCCAGTTGTTTTTCCAAAATATCCTTGCTCTGAGTTACAGCTTTCCATAATTGCATGTACAGTAGGATAATTCCTTTTCAGTCCTGATCAGTACAGGAAATGTAACTTAAGTTTTAAGCTTCTAAGCATACACACACACATTTCATTATCTGTATTATATCTAAAAATTTGGAGAGATGGAGGCTGGGTGGAGATGTCACAGGTTAGGAAGGCTTTTATCATTTTTAAAAGAAAGGGATTTCTACCCAAGTAACTTCTGAAGCAATTGAATATGCACAGTGCTGAGAGTGCTTCCACAAAGCTCAAAAAGGGCACATCTAAAATGAAATCAGAGCAGATGCACCTGTGGTTAACCTAGCTCTAAATAAAGTCCAGCCAGCTGCAGCCCTGCACATCCCAGTGCACTTTGGGAGTTATGCAAGACAGGAAGCTGCTAAGCCCTTCCAAAAGTTCATGGGGGAGAGGATCTGTACAGCAGACCACAGGTGCCAGGAGGAACAGGACCTGGACCTCCACACTCCAGCTAATCAAACCACATCAGCAGCACAGACCCAAACGCAGCAGCAGTAACATCAACGGAACCGAGGATCTGAAATGGAAGTCTTCTGTGTCTCTGCACTCATTTTAAAATAAGTGGAAACAACAAAAAGTGATCAACAAGCATTTTGTCACGACATGGGTTACGTATTCATAAGCAAGGTCAGTCATAAATTGAAGTTGTGTATGTAATCTTAACAGTGCCCCCTTGTGATTATACATCAACAGCCATTAATTATAGGATTGTGCACCATTCTTCACCTAATCCCCTTCAATTCACACAGTCATTGAAATTAATAACTTTTTCCACTACCGTGTTCTGAAAGAAAATACACAAACTCTCTTACAAAACAGGGCTTACATCTCCTACCCAAACCCCAAACCACTTCACCCATGAGCACTCAGGGTTGCCCCTGAGGACAGCATTTTATTTCCTTGACACCTTTTCCTGATTCTGTGCATCAGTTTGCAGTTCATTCTCCTTGCTAGTGAAACATGAAGGAATGCTGTACTCCAAAATCCGCAAAATTAACATAAACCTTCCAAATTATCCCTTCTAATCTTCCCAATTCCCACACATCACAGCTACAGTGACAGGCATAAGCAGCACACAAAGCTGTTATGAAATTCTACTGTATGCAAGAAGCTGAAGCTTTAAGAGCAATTCCAGTCTATTCTTAAGAAACAGGTAATAGCACAGATGACTGGAGCCTTAACCAGGAAAGTGGATTTCAGCTCATTCACTACCACCAGCTCAGTCTGCTAGCTCCTCTTTTGCCTTTTTAAAAAGAGCATTGTGAGGGTGGGCTGTGGCAACTCTCTCAACAGGCCTTGCTTCTGAGATGTCTCTTTCCACTGTGCAACAGGACACAAGCCCAGTAAAGGTGGTGCCTGGAAACATGTCACAACAAAAATACTGCCTTGGTAAGCTACAGAGCCAGTACCTTGGTATCAGCAGCTTCCCTCTTACCTGGCACTGTGAATGTGTTTCAACACTTATTTCTTGGACACCCACCTCCATCACAGCCCAAGTCAGTACCACAACACACTTTCCTGCTTACTCCCCATGCCTGGGTAAAAAGGTACTTTCCAACAGCCATAAAGCTATTCCCTATTCACCTCCATCACCTCCTGGCTGTGATCTCTTTCCTGGTGCTCCTCCCAGCTGGCTGTATTTCTCTGTTGTTTCTTGCGCATTTTAAGCTCCCTGGGACAACCATCTTTTTGTTCTCTGTCCATACAGTTCCCAGCACTGCAAGGTACCAAACCACGAGGAAAGCGCTTGACATTACCGTATGTCAAATTAGGGGCATTTGGAAACCCGAATTACCAGTGCAATATAAACCAATCTCATGCATAATGAATTTTGAAGCATTTCTTACTCTTCTGCCATATCCTGTTTTCTCTGCCCACCTGTTTCATCTCTACCTCATTGCTTTCAGTTCAAGGGAGAGTAAAGTTCCTTGCACGCTTATTCTCCCTCTCTGGAGAGCTCTCCTTAAAGGTATCAAAGGAAAATATTTCAATACTTCTAAATTTCACTCTTGGAGCTTTCCCCATCTCCAAGTGACTACCTTGCTCCCCCCGGAGGTAACCTGCAACATAACAGGACCAGAACAGAGAGCCAGGAAAAGCACCAAACTTTGGAAACAAGCACACATAAAAGTACATCTACACAAACACGTAGGGCTTTTGGACACAGGTTAGGTGCATTCCAGGACAGCCACAAGAAATTTGGATCAGAGCTAGTATAATTCTTCTACATGGGTCACAGGAGATTCTGGCAGTGCTGAGGTCTATGTGAGGTCTATACACAACTACCTCCCAGCATGGAAGGCAGAGATCACACCCCCCTCCCCTACAAGCTGTCACCTGCTCCTGCCCAGATGTCACTACAAGTTACGTACATTAGAACAAGACAAGGCCTTGTGCTGCCAGGGCATTAGCTTAAACACCAAACCAGTACCTCTTACACTTACCTAACACATCTTCTGAAAATACCTCAGGAGTATAAGGGGGGACTCTCAATGCAAGGAGGGGAAAAGAAAACAAAACAAAGTCTGTGCTATTTCTATCAAGATTACTATCCTGACAAAAACCTAGAGATGCAGAACACTGTTACTAATATTCTTGATAGAGAAGAAGCTCCAAATGGCATGGGGACCAGTTCTCTTAATAACACATACACAGATGTAAAGTAGCAGGGATGTATCCACATGGCCTGCATCCACAGAAAAAACAGCACACTAACTCTCCACCAGGAGCAATTGCCAGCCCTGTATCTTTTGGAAACAGAGACCTCCTGTCTCCAAAATTAACATGGCAGCTTCTTCTGCTGAAAATAAAACAGAAAACAGACAGGATGTGGCAAAAGTGAAAACAAAAAACTTCATTTTTGGCTCACATAAAGGCATGGAAAATGTTACCACTGAGGAGGAGCTATTTCTACATAAAGATAAACAAACAAATATGAAAAGCTCACTTCTGATGCAACAAAAGTGGTGTAAGAGAAAGGAAGAAAGGTTCACGTGTGGTCCTTCAGTTCCATGGAGTACATCTGAATATTTAACCACAGTCTAGTAGAGGAGGACATGTTTGCCTGCTCTGAGCAAGACCTACCCCATTGCCAATAGGAAAAGAACCCCAAAGGACAGGACTCGGAAGCTTTTCTCTCCCATCTGCAAACACAATCTGTGTTTTTAAAATAGATCATCTCATCCAAGGCTGGAAGTATTTAATTTCTAAACTGCTGAGTGAGCAAAGAACGATGCACAAAGCTATCCCACGAAAGACTCTTAACAGCTAAGCCTCCTTCTGCTGTACAAGACACAAACCAAAAAAACACACATGACCTGGCTGCGAGGTTCTTCTCGAGAGCTAAGAGACAAGACAATGTTCTTCCTTAAAACCTACTCCACACTTACATTGCTTTAAATATCCACCATACTGAACTTTGTTAAAATACCACAAAAACATTTTCCATTCCCCTCAAGTTCTTATTCCTTCAAGAGTTTCTCCATTAAATTATCTTTATTCTAGATCCAAAAAGGCCAATACAGAAATGCCATGCAGTAGATAAAGCAGAGCCTGAACTTTCTGCATTTATTAGGACACTAGCAAGAGCTTTATATTAGTGAAAGCAGCAGCTTAATGTTTTTTGACAATGTGCCCTAGACTTACAAGGAATACAAAACCACAGTACAAAATGATTCAAAGTTTATTTTAGACTATTTTAATTATAACAATGCCTAGAACTGCCAAAAATGTTTCTATTGTACTAGGTATATATGATAAATAATTAATCTAAGGTGTTTTCAACACCCAAAGGGATGGCATCACCAGCTGAAATGGCAGAAGAGGGGAAAAGGAGCAGATAGATAGGACAAAATAGCACTACACAGTAAAAGAGTCACTGGCACAGCTGAAATCAGTGGTAGCAATCCAAGAAAAATCAAATGCTTTTACATTTATTACTTCTTAAATTGCTTTTGCTCTCTGGGGTGGCATCTAGTTTACTTAGCTATGAGACATGAAAAGGTCCCAACAGTGCATTTTTAAGCTCTCCAGCAGCACTCCCAAAACAATCAGAGTTAAGTATGTGACGTGGCATGCAATTTTAACTAGTACAACTCATTTACATTTTACTGCTCATGCTGGGCAAAGCTTTCTTAACTTCAAGTTGGTGAAAGTGACCCCACAACACACACCTGACACTCAGGCACACATGGGTCACTCTGAACACACATGAGCAATGCTGTGCTCAGTCACAAGACAGGCACTCACCAGACTTACCAACACACGCAGTGCTTGCATCTGCAGCTGCTGCACTCCATGTCAGCTTAACATGCTTGTCTGTCTGCACAACAAATGCAGACCCAAATGCAGTTCTCCACAGTATTATTTCTTTAGAGGAGTGAGCAGTCTGAAGAGATGCTGCAGTCACAATTTCACAGCTGTCGGTACAGTCAGTGAAACAAGGGGAAAGTGTCACTGGGACAGAAGACCAGTAGGGTCAGCAAGAGTGGAGCAGGGAGCCACTGGCTCAGAAGCAGAAGGTAGAGGAGCCAGGCACCTGAGGAAGACCAAACCACAGGGCAAGGTACACACCCACTAAGCCATACTCGAGAGATGATCCGATGCTTACATACACATAAGAGCACGCTGTACACACAAACAATTTAACCTTCAACAAGGTCACATCCCTATGTTCCTCATTTTAGGGAAATTAAAATCTGAGAATACCACAAAAATCTTCTGCACTTGCAGCTCACACAGCCCCCACCCATTTTGCTAGCCCACAGTCATCCTAAGAGAAGCTTCCCCTCCCAATGTGCCCATTAAAAACTCAGAATCAACAACAAAACCCTTTTACCCTGAGCCATGCACTCTTCTTTCCAGAGTTTTTTTCTGCTCTATTAATTTCTGTTGTCTCACTGTATTTGCACAGCCCTCCTCCCCCCATCATCCTTTTTTTTTTTTTTTNTTTTTTTTTTTTTTTTTTTTTTGTGTGGACTGACCCACATTGTGATAGGTCAACATCTAACATCCAGTCCCTTTTTTGGAAGGAGAAAGGAAAATGAGAGAAAGGGGGAGGGAGAGGAGGAGAAGGCATGTTCCCCAACCTTCTCTCCTTTGAGAACAGGATCAAACACGCTTGGGCCATGCACTGCATCCCTTTCCCATACTCCCTACAGCCCCATTCCACACAAATCAGGCAAGTCCTCTGCTCCCAGGGGAGAAACACAGAAAGAGTATAAAGATATTCTGCAACTGGCAGAGGGGAAACAGGCAAGAAGAAAAAAGGATGTCTTGTAAACAATTGTGTCCCACATGACAGAGGATGTTTGCATTTCATTTTCCAAACTCTCAGGAACAAAGTCAAATCAGAACTTACTCCACCACCACTTGCATTCATTGTTTCCCACCTCTGAGTACCAAGACCGGGTAGAGAACAATTTTAAAGTTACCACAGGGTATACAGTTTCTTTAAGAAGAATCAGAACTCAAACTCTACAGCAGCATTGAAAAGTACTGAACTCGTGGCAGTCACACACAAAGGAAGTAGCTCTAATACATTAGAGTATACTTTTCCATGCAGAAGACAACATATAGAATCTATCGGATCAGATCCACACTTCAATTTAGCAAGTAAATGAGATGAAAGAACCCAGGCATCTTATCACAGGTCTAGGCAACTGTGCAGTGGTGCATGTGAGGGCAATGGCACATCTGACTTCCCCAGCAATCGTTCTCTAGTGCAGACATGTAGCAGTGATGAACACTGCAGAAGTAAAATCAGTGATTCTCAGCAAAGCACGCAAGGCCACACTCACTATGAAGTTGCTTCGTTATTGCTGCAATAACAACTGATTGGCTTATTTTTGTTTGTAGTTTGTTGCTCATATTTTCTTTTTTTTTTTTTTTTCTTTAAATCTCTGGACATAGGACACAAACATCCTTCCTAATTCCCCAAAAGCACGAACTTCTAATTTCATTGCTCCTATCTAACATTAGCCGCTCCACATTTCTCTCCTCCCCTGCTACTTCATCAAGAAAAATAAAAATCCTACAGAGGAAAAGTTCTGAGAGCAGAATTAGGACCTTTGTATTCCTGGACTCATGGGAGCCTCTTTATCTCAAAAGCCATTAGCAGCAATGCATCTTCTCTGTACAGAAAAAAACTACATCAAGCATCAACCTGAGAGGGTGCATGCTTAAAAAAAAAGACAAAGCTCCAACTCAGTGTTTCCAGACACTCTGACATTAATTACCCAGTTGCATGAAGTTACCTGAAAAGGAATTTGTAGTAATGACTTTTGGCTTAAGACTCTTGTAAAATCAGTGCCATCACAAAGTCATTGGGAGGGGGGAAAGGAAGTCTGTAAGTCAGGAGAGTTTGGAGGAGGAGAGAAGTCACTCCCAGCTGACTGGACAAATAGCTTTACCCACCACTAACCGGTCTTTCAATAGCAAAACCAGCAAGGAAGAGACAAGGTATGGTGAGCCACAAAGAGAAATTCAGTCACTTCTAACCTGCCTCTTGAGGTGACTGACTTGTCCACGTTCATTTCAAGTAACCTGGACAGAGGCACAGCTACATTACCGCTGCTGAGGCTGTATCTGTGCTGGAGCTGATCAGGCAGCCGCAGGCTCCCGAGCAATCAGCTCAGCAGCCTCCAATAGCATCCATGTCATGTTCTGCAGCCTAAGGAGGGAACACTGGGTCAGCAAGGTCAGCTTTTAAGGTATTATTTCATCTCACCTCCTTCTTGAAGCCTCACTGCTGCACTACATAACATGTTGCAGTCATTTTCTTTGCTGAATCAGAGGGACTTTTTTTTTACTAGCAAGATGATTGGGGGCCACATGTACAAAATACCCAGGCAGAGATGGACGCTCTGGGGCTAGACACAAAAAATGTGAGGCCATGACACCAACTCTCTATGCTCTTGGTCACTCTTCATTATACAACATCCTCAAATAGTTGATCCTCTGAGTATCATCAGACTCCCAGGCACCGTGACTGTAAGATAATAATAGCAACATTCCCATCCTTTGAATACAGAGACAGACTTGAGGGTGGGGAGACAAATATCCAGGTACTGTATGGGTTAATACTGCAGGTAGAATGTCAGTTATTTCCCTTTTCAGGTTTCCTGTGTATTATGCCCTTTGGGGGCTATAAAGACCTGGTCAAAGCCAGATACAGCACAGTTCCTGAGCAGCTTGCCTATATACTGTATTTCCCCTGGACACAGCCTGCTCTGTTGCCTTCCCAGACATGTTACTTACACCATCAGAAACAAAAACCCCATGGAGATTGACCTGATTTTTAGAGAGAACCTGGCTATGAGCAAGTACTCCAGCCCCTGCCTCTTCTTAGAAGAGAGAGACTCTGAGGTGAGACTCCAGGAAGGTGGTTGCAACTCATGGCTTTAACTGGCAGAATTTCACTCCAAAACCTTCCTGGGGGATTGCTGCTCTGAAAACAAGTCCAGTGGCTCTCCCCAAAAGTAGTCCATAAAGGGAGGAAAAAAAGGCAAAAAAGAAAAACAGAAAAAACAGGGAAGGGGAAAAAAAAGCAAAAAATATCCCCAAACCCCTTACCATAAGGTGTTTACAGTTCAAGCACTATAATATTTTACAGTTATAGCTAAGTGTTTTAATCTATCTTATCACACTGCCAAACTGCTTTCAGAGTCCCAAGTGTTCTGGTAGGGTGTGATGTCTTAACAGGAAACCACTCTTCCACCACAAGAAAGCAAACCCCAGTGAGTCTGGGAAGAAGTGAGAACAGCACACAACAGACACAGCGCTCCAAGAGAACAGCTGGGCAAGCCAGCACACAAAACTCCAACCCAGTGCTTTTCTCTACAACACCTCAAATTTCCAGGGCCTCAACAAGCACAATCAATCACAAACTCTAAAGCAGAGAAGAGCTTCTGCCCCCAGCCAGGGCCGCTCAATAACATCCAGCTGCTTTGTTACATGGGCAGCCAGCAGCAGGCCTGTACTAGAAAACTCAACTGTACTAAGGTTAAATGCAATTTCTCTCTGAGGCTGTGCTAGCCTCTTCATATTGTAGACAGACCAACCTGTACATTCACTGCTGCTTTCCTTGGTTTCCTCAATTTTAGGCTGGAAACACTGAGAAAATGAGTCATAGCAGTGGCACTACAGGATCAGTAAGTCTGATTTGAAACTTCGTGGTTTACTTCAAACTTCATTCAATACAACACTGGGCTCTTGAAGCAGCTAGGAGCAAACAACAAACATCTCCTGAGAAATTCACTGCTTCCACCAGACATTGCTGCAAGAGCTCAAAGGTATCCTTAGAGCTGCTGGAAAATGAAACAGGCACTTCTGCTAGAAGGAGCAGGTAATTGTTTATCTCCCTCAGTGCAAACATAAGCCAATTAAAAACGAAACCAAAACAGGAAGGGAGAAGGAATGAAGGGTAAATTCCTCACATGGAAATTAAAAGGTTGTCATCTTACACCAAAACATGATTGTTAGATTTTTTAAAAGTTAATTCAACAGTAGAACTGGGTAGAAAAACCAACTATCTTTTTTGAGGGGGAAGGAGGTGTTTTAGAAGTTATTTTGTGCTAGGAAAAAACCCCACCCACCTTTCCTTTATCCACGAGAAGGAAAGAACCCTAATCCCACAATTGCAAAAGCTCACCTCCCAGCCTGCTACCAGCAAACAGGCAAAGAAGCTGACAGAGAACAAGGCAGATTTCTAGCTGGATTCCTTCAAATGGTTAGAGACCAGACAGCTCAGAATGCTTTTGTTATGCCAAACCAGCCAGTCACACTGAACTTCATTTTCTGACCAGTTTATCTAAGAACCTTCGCCTTTTGACTGCCACGTCTTGTCTTCCTAAGGAGGAAGACAAACTGAAGTCCAAAAGGTGCCCAGTGGTTGGGAGGTGCTCATCCCCTTGCTCCACGTCTCCAAAACACAACCTGTTCTGTGCTCTGAACTGATTGTAGAGACCTGAGTGAATCACAAAGTAAAACATCTGCCCACACCAGCGAGCTGGTCAGAAACGCTGACTTCACTAGTAAAGCTTCCCAATCATTTTGCAGCAAGACCAAATCACTCCTGCTCCAGATGCAGAGCCACCCACCTGCTGCTTCCCTGCTTCCATGCCACCTAGGGTTTACAGCACAACTGTACTAAGGAGCTAAAAACCTGCTCCCCCAGACCAGAGCAGCTTTGAAGCCCATTTTCTTGGGGACAATGGTGAAAAGAAAACCTGAAGCAGGCCTTCCTGGGATACCTTCGCCATTAAAAAAACTCTCCCAAACCCCCTATTGTTTAGTACTTAGCCAACATCCTAGAAACATGAGAGTTTCTTTTTTTGCCAACAGTATCACACAAATACAAACCTTTAGTATTAGAAACCTGAATAACATGAACCTTTCCAGAGAAATCCGTGTTCCCTTTTAGGAAGGCTGCTAAGCTCTTAGACTAAAGGGTAACTTCCAGCAACACAAGTTCAAAGGCACAGTTAACTGCTGTATTAAAAGAGCCAAGTCTTTGTTAGTGGGATGTATGCTCTATTACATTTTCATTGATTGTTTTCTTTTTTTCTATGCAGGATAGGAAAGCCATTTCTATTCAACCTATTAGCCTTTGCTCTATTATTGATCAATGTCTTCTATTTTTATCTTTAACAGAGGTAAACAGCCTTCTCTCTGGGAAAACCTGTCTTCATGTCTTCAATAATTACTCCTGTTCAAGCTCCTTACATGGCAAGAACAATTTCAAACTTGCTGTAAGCAGGAGCCATCTTCACTATTTCCTCCAGATTTCCCACACCTCCTGCTCTGCCCACTCTTGACAGCTTCAGAGTGTTCCAGGCAGCTTTCATAGAGCTGTCCCTGAAATACCTCCAGTCCCTTTCCACAATTCATCAGAAATCAGTCATGCACATGTTCTTCCAAAGCCCTCCTTCCACTACACGCTGCAGCTGCCAAGGCTGAATTTAGCCCTTACGGAGCAATTGAGATTTCGAGACACCACGAGCATCCAAACAAGACCCACCACAACTCACCTACAGTGCAAGAGAACACAGGCACGGTAACAGCCTCCTCACACACCCACCACGCCAGCACATCCACGAGGCGTCTGTCAGTCCATCCAGTCTGAGCCAGAGGAAACCCAACAAACACAAGCCTGCTGCCCACCACGTTACTGCAGCCTACTGAGCTCCCAGCCCACCCAGGACCAGAGACACCCGTGCAGACAGTGACACCCACCCAATGGCACCCGAGAGCGTGACAGCACTGGGGAACGAGGGGGCTGTGCTGCTGCGTGTGCATGCACAGGGAGCGCGAACAGCTGCAGCAAGGACAGCTTTCGGGAAAGGAGGGAGAGGAAGGAATTGGGTGGGCTGCACCGGGGGTGGAGGCGAGGTTGTGAGGGCTGCACTGGGAGGCTGTGGGCAGACGCGGGGGTACGGAGGCGGTGTGTGCGTTGGTATGGAGGCCATGCGGGAGGAATGTGCGCGGAGGGGGAATGGCGGGGGCAGCCCTGGGGAGAAGGGGGCGCANCCGCGAGGGAGGGCGAGCAGGGTGACGTCAGCGCTCCGCTCTTAAAGGGGCAGCGCCGCCGGGGCGGGTGACGCGGCGTCTTTCCGCAGCGCCGGGCGGAGCCGTGCGCTTCCCGGAGCCGGGCACCCGGGCGGGCCAGCGGGCCAGCCGCTCTTCTCGCCCGGGTGAAGGCAGTACTGGCCTCAGGAAGATCCTCCCCCAGGCAGATTGCCACCCGACCTCAGCGCCGATTTCCCCCAAAGCCCGAGTGAAACAAACACACGGGGAGGTGTTGGAAACCAAAGCCGTGCCTCTCCCCAAGTCTGAACAAGGCACTCTGATTAAAAAAAAAAAAAAANGGTGATCATTGTGTTTCAAAGCCCCAAGTGCCACAAAGCAGCTTGAGTATTCCTAAATTATATTTAAAAACAACTAAAGTGGGGGGGAAAAGGGGGGGGAGACGGGTGGGAGAGGGCAGGAGGGGATTGTGCATGTATTGGTGGATCTTACTTGGGGTTGCATGAGGAGAGAGCAAGAACCATTGCTCTGAAAGAACTCCAAACTCCAGTTTCTGTGCGCCCCTCTCTTCTCCTCAAGTCCCACACTCTCTCCGCAGGAATTAAAACAAGTTTTAATTAAAAAATAATAATAGAAAAACACGCACAGCCAGACGAAAAAAAAAGACCCCACTGCAGGGATGAGAAGTATATTTCTCCCTGTATGTCAGCTCCAACAATCCCATCCTCCATGGGACCAAGTGCCTCTCCAAAGAGATCCTTCGGTGTGTGAGGATCGCTTGGATCAGGGAAGGCTGGCACTTCTCCCAACAGCCAAAAAGGAAACCGCAGAGAAGCCACCCAAGGAAAGGAAGCCCGAGTCAATGATTAGGCTGTTGCCACAATTCCCCTCACAGCTTATAATGTGTTTAATGCTTGAGAAAATAAATTCTGTTATAATAAAAATCAGACTTCTACCATCAAGTATGGCTGGAATCTGATTCCCTCCTGGCCCACAAGGCTCC
Source organism: Leptocoma aspasia (assembly GCA_013399835.1). Classification (NCBI taxonomy): domain Eukaryota; kingdom Metazoa; phylum Chordata; class Aves; order Passeriformes; family Nectariniidae; genus Leptocoma; species Leptocoma aspasia. Next base: position 1,644,952 of record VXAX01003260.1, read on the forward strand.
TGAAAAGAACAAAACAAAAAAAGACCCAAAANAAGAAAGCAAGCAAGCGCACCACGCCCTAGAACGTCTAATACGACTGTGTTAGCAAAAGGAGGTGACATCCTACCCGAGACAGAGTTGGTGATTTTCTCCTTTTCTCCTGCTGCATTAGAAGTTCCCTTGCCCATCTTGAAACAGATACGGAGCTGCTACCACCACACGTGCCCCAAAGTGGCAGCACATTCCCGTTCTGTCCCGGGCCAGAAGTCCTACCCCAAACACTCCCATAGCTCCTGGACCCTGCCAGATCCTGCCTCCACCACGCTGCAGGGATGGCGGTGTTGTCTTATACACAGGAAAGGTTCTCCTTTCTCACAGAAAAGAGGATTTACAACAGAAAAAGTAGTTTCATTCTGATTCAGCAAAAGCACACACAAAATGGAGGCAGGGCAAATGCAGGATAGAGACAACCACAGAATACCTCATAGCCCTGGATAGTTCCCATACCCCTTCCTCTTCCCATCCCTCCTACACTCATCCCTGGAGCTGGAAGACCCATGCAGCAGGGAAACAAAGGAACAGCTCTTCCTGGCCAGCTGGCAAAGAACAGGCTTGGAAAGAACTTGCAAAGTCACCAAGATCCATCACTTATTCCCAGCAGGTGTTTCTGAAAATAAGTTTCAAGGGTTTGACAGAGCCAGGAAGAAACACGCCTCTCATCAGGAAAATGGAGAGATGCGTAACTATAGGAGCAGCAATTTAGAACTAAATCAGTATTAAAATTCAGTATTTTACTGCCAGACTGGTCGGACAACCAGAGGAGGAGAAACCCAAACAAGCCACACCACGGCAGACACCAAAGCAGCAGGTGCCACTTCACAGAGAGCTCAGTCTGTTTGCATCAGGCACCGTGCTGTCGTCAAGTGCTCCGCACCCCTCTCCTCCAGGACTTATGTGTGAAGAAAGCAAAAATCACAAAATCCAGGGTCCACCTCTGTTAAAGTCAGCGCACACCCAAAGCCAACAGCGTGGAAAGGCCCATCCCTCTCTCCTCCTCAAGGCCAGACACATGGGACACCAGAGGCTCAGATCCAGGAACCAAGAGATCCTGAATCAGATTTCACATAACTCTCGCCTGTTCCAAGGCTGCAAACTGCAGAGATCAGCTCATGTTTATTTTTAGGTGCTCCAGTCCTGTGCTTTTTTTTTTTCCCAGTAATTCTCATCAAACTTGTTCTTGGAATTCAGAAACAGGTTCAGCTGCAAGACCATGCTTCCTCTGTGTAAGATGTGACTCCCAGCAAAGATGCCAGGGCCATTAAAGGAAGAAATGACAGATGCTGGCATCACTTTATCATTTTCTACTTTATTACTTCAAATTAACAACCACGATAAAGCTCAAAAAAGTCCAATATTTACACAGGAAAAAAGTACAAAATCCCCCCCAAAGTTCTTCAGGTTTTTTTTTTGTTTTTTTAAATTACAAAGTAATAAAAAGTTTTGCTCTTTAATTAAAAAAAAGAGAGAGACAGTAAGAGGGGTAAATAAATTAGGAAAAAAACAGGGAGGAAAAATAAAGTGTTAAATAGAAAGGGTAAAAACANTCTTCTCCTCAAGTCCCACACTCTCTCCGCAGGAATTAAAACAAGTTTTAATTAAAAAATAATAATAGAAAAACACGCACAGCCAGACGAAAAAAAAAGACCCCACTGCAGGGATGAGAAGTATATTTCTCCCTGTATGTCAGCTCCAACAATCCCATCCTCCATGGGACCAAGTGCCTCTCCAAAGAGATCCTTCGGTGTGTGAGGATCGCTTGGATCAGGGAAGGCTGGCACTTCTCCCAACAGCCAAAAAGGAAACCGCAGAGAAGCCACCCAAGGAAAGGAAGCCCGAGTCAATGATTAGGCTGTTGCCACAATTCCCCTCACAGCTTATAATGTGTTTAATGCTTGAGAAAATAAATTCTGTTATAATAAAAATCAGACTTCTACCATCAAGTATGGCTGGAATCTGATTCCCTCCTGGCCCACAAGGCTCCTGAAAAGAACAAAACAAAAAAAGACCCAAAAAATACCTCACCCACCCATCACCAACCCCTGCCCTCAGAAAAAAAGGAGAGCAAAGTTTAAATTTATATGGCTAGAAACCATATGATTTGAAAACATTATTAAAAAAAATTTTAAAGCAGAAGATATCCAAGGAGAAGAAAAAAAAAAAAAAGAGAGAAATCAAAACCAGGAGCAGAGATTCAGGAGAGGGAACTGAGGGTAGCCAGTGGGGGCAGCAATAGGGGCTGGGGAGCAGTGCAGGTGTTCCCACATGGCTCCCACGTCGTCGTCGACAGTTCCTCGGAGGCGCTCACGCCAGGGACAGGGTGGCCCTCTGGAAACGGCTCACACCAGCACGGGGGCACAGCTCGACTCCTCATCGTTGGCAAAAAGAAATTCTGTTGGGTTTTTTTGTTTGGTTTTTTTTTTGTCTTTTTTTTTTTAGGTTTTTGTTTGTTTTTTGGGTTTTTTGTTTTTTAAAAGAAAAATACAGTGAAGACACTAAAACGAGAATTCAAAAGAGAGAAAAAGGCAAGAGATGTTAGGAGTAAAGGCTCTTCCCAGCACTTCTATTGCAAGCTGGAGTGTAACAAATCAAAGCCCTTTCTTCTACACTCCTGCCTCTCCTCAGAGTTACCTTGCCCAGCTTCTGTTGTTTCCTCTACAAGAGGCACTCGGTAGCTGAACGAACTCTTGCACACTTCATTACCTGCTCAGCACCCTCCACCCCAACACTGTCACACTGCCAAACAAGAATTCATGAGGAACTAATGAAATGGCTCCCCAGCCCAGCACCTTCTCCACCCTTCCTATCCTCCTGGAGAATTGGAAGCTACCTTTACACCTAAGACAATCTGTCCCCTCAAGGTTTTGGCAGCCAACCTTATTCTTCCCTCTGAAGCCAAAACACATCTCAAAGTAAGGTGAAAGGAAAGGAAATATACCAATCCCCCATAACAACATAAAGTCTTAACTTAAGGCTTTTTTTTTTCCCAGCAATTCCCTCCTGGGGGGTTCCCAGGCATGAGTATAGGCTCACCTAAGCAAACACTGGTCCAGTGGCAATTGCTCCTCACTTCCCAAGGTGATCAAATGGCACACTTGTCTACGAAAGAAAAGGAGTTGCTAAGAGCTGGAGAGGAAGAAAAAAGCAAAAAAGGCACCAAAACAGAGAGGCTGCATGTTTCTCTCAAGACAGCCCCCCTCTCAAGAGTTTACTGCTTTGCTTCTCCAAACCACTGTGGTCTGAAGACAAGAAGATGAAGGCTTACTCCAAGCAAAGCAGAGAGCCAAAATGGCAGTACTGAGCATGGCCTCCCAGAAAATACGTAACAGAAGAGCAAGGGTGTAACTTGGGACCACTCCCCTCCCCACACCAGAACTTTCCAGCTCATATCAGCTCCAGCAAATCAGGCAAAAACTGCTCTGGGGCCTGCAAACCTTCTGAGAGATCCAGGCCAAGACCAACAACACTGCAGCAGGAAGTCACCTGTGATGCTGAAATCCGTGACACTTCTTGCCGCCCTGTGAGGTCAGATGAGGAGACGTTGGCAGGAGCTCCTCGGTGTAACCTCATGCTGACCTTCCGCTCCCTGTCCACTCTTGAGATTGCTCTGGGGGACGTGTTGCCTGTTGGGGCAGAGAAATGTCGAGACAAGAGTATCAGTCAATAGTTTTGGTTTCCAGCCAACAACAGGGGTGGCACCCTGCCCCAGCTCTCCCAGCCCCCTCACCGGACTGCTGGATTCGGGAGGTGGGGGTGGAGGCCATGGGCTCGGTGACATTGCGAAGACGGTTGGCAGTGGCTCCGGCAGGTGGCCCGGGGGGCAGCGCTCGTGTGGCTGACCCTCGCAGTTGCCCCATCCTCTCCTCTCGCTCGTGCTCTCGCCGCTCCCGATCCATATCCTCAGGGTTCCGGGCTGCTCCCTGAGTACAGAAACCCCCCTGTCACACACGGCTACCACGCAGGAGAGACAGCAGCAGCCCCGGACAGAAAAAACACGGCGCTCCATCACGCCAAGGAAGTGGAGCTCCATCCCCAAAACTCCCCCCACCATCTTCCACTGCACCAAGAAAGGACCTCATTCTATTCCAAAACTAAATAGATGAGAAAGCATATGAACTACAGCTCTTATTGCAATCCACATCTGTGTCCCAGCTCCAAATGTAGTTCTCAGCTGAAAAATTATCTCTGTCTACCTCTAGCTATAGACCTACTGACACACGTGCTCCATCAGACGCACTCACTAATACAACAGTAGCTATACCCCTAGTTAGTTACACACCAAACAACTCTGCCTCTTTTCCACTCTACCTGGTCCCTTTGCTCAAGCTCTTCACCAGGGCTAAGCACAGACAGCAGGCAGTTTCCAACCTTCCTCCCCCATCTCCACGGATACAAACCAACCCTGGTCCAGACCTTTTGCCAAACGCACTCACAAATTTAAGCATGTTCCAGTCAAAGACGTAGTCGTAGGAGAAGCCTTGGCGGTGGAAGAGGTTGCGGAAGAGTTGCCGCAGGTACGAGTAGTCAGGTTTATCATCAAACCTCAGTGAACGGCAGAAGTTGAGGTATGTCGAGAACTCAGCTGGAGAGAGCAGAGAACAGCTGATGGCTGTTGTTTGCCATCCAACCTCCCTGGTCCCACCATGGAGGCACTGCAGCCTTTTGACAGCAGCTTGCTGGAGCAGGCCAGCACAAACACAGAGCTGCGTAACACAAACTGAGCCTGCTGGCGGCAGCGCTTTGCCCATCAAAAGGACCCCATCTCTCTTTTTACCAGAGAAAATGTTATGCATCTCTTTCTGTCGGCTTCTCCAAGCAAGACCTAGCAAGTCACAGTGCCTGCTGAAGGACAGTAGGAACGCAGGCCTAAAGAAGAGCTAGAGACAAGCTTTGGGAAGTTCAACTCAGAACAGAAGTCCCCCTAGCTCAGTAGCCTGTCGTAAGCAGTGGCCAGAAGTAGATGAGAGGAGAAAGAGTGGGGCAGACACAACTGACACTTCCACTGACACTAGCCCAGCACCTACTGTCAGCTCCAAGAACCTCCTGATCTGGATGTAGTTCCTAACTATTTAGCAATCCTCACAGGCTCTCTCTTCCACATACTTGTCCAATCTCTCCTCAAACTCCAGTAAGATTTAAGTATCCACAACATCTTCTGGGAAGGTCTACTACTGGCTGTATGAAGAACCACATCCTTTTGTTTTGAAGCTGGCAGAAACCAGCATTGTTTCTCTTCCAATACAAAAACTGGAGCCACCAAATAATCAGCTCCCATCCAAACTTCTGTAGGCATAGCCAGAGAGAAGGCTTCTATCATCTCTCTACCCACATCTTCTTCCAGCAAACTCATTACTTGGGCAGCAATCAACTCACCTCTGGTCACGCTTTTGGCCCTTTCCTGGGCCTTTTCTCAGTTATACCATATCCTTTGTAAAACAGTGGGACAGACCAGACCTACACAGTGCATGCAAGGTGCAAGTGGGCCATAAGTTCGTGCACATTGTTTAGGCTTCTTTCCTAGTAATTCCTAATGCTCCCTTTCCTCAGCAGCCACTGAGCACAAAGTCGATGTTTCCACAGAACCATCAACTGTAACTGCAACAGCTCATTGGTGAGTGGCACTGGTCAGCCAGAGCCTACTATTGTGCACATGACATAAGGACCAAGACTTCTCTCTGCTCTCACATACATTACTCCATGTTTACCTACAGATAACTGCATTTGCCACTTTATCACCTAGTTATTCTTGGGACTCCTCATTAACCAGTAAAAATTCAGCATCACCAGCATACCTTCTCAGCTCAATGCCCACCCCCCTTTAAAATGCTCACCAGGTCCTAAAGCTGATCACCTCCTCTCCCTCTGAGCACTTTCATGTCCTTACTAACATAAGGTCTGACTGTCCACAAAAACACATTTCCCACTTCTGAACCCAAACTGTACCACAACCGCTCCGTTATCCTTCTCATCACCGCTGTCAGCAGCACATCCTGGTCTGGGGTGTTGGACACTGCCCTTTAGGATTCAGGATTCCAGGGGGTTTCAGCAGGTGAACAAGCCAAGCAGCAGACAAGACAGCCATCAAGATGAGAGCACTTACAAGGGTACCCTTTGCAGAGCACCTCGATGGGCGTTGACATCTTTTTCTCGCTGATCCTCTCGTACTTTTGGCGCTTGGTGGCAGCCTTGAGGCCCTGCCAGGGCAGCGAGCCCAGGTTGAAATACATGAGCACATAACCCAGGCTCTCCAGGTCATCACGGCGACTTTGTTCTGTGAGAAGTTACAAAGGGGCAAGGAGTGAGCAGCAACCAAAACTGCTTCGGCAATCACACAGCTTTGGAGGTGAACACTGAACGGAACAACCGACCCTCTCTCTTTTCTGGGAGATTTCTATAGATAGTCAGACTTGTACAAGACATTCCAGAGCAAATTCCTGTGATGATGGTCATGCTACAACAGTTAAGGTGCTCCTCTCCCCATACAGCCCAACCCACTTCATAACTAATGACTCTGACTACCTCCTCAGTTGGACAAGCCTTAATTCACACAAGAATTTCACATCTCAAGAACTGCTGCAGCAACCCTGCCTACTTTGCTCTTCCCAGTCCCAGAGGAAGAGCACCTACACTTCCCCACCCAGAATGATTCTTCAACCCAGGAATTAGTTATGACACAGGTAGTCACAGACAGACAAAGCTAACAGAGCTAAGTCCAACACAGCCCTTTCAAACACATCTTCTAATTAAACTGCTGATAGTCTTTAAGCAGGGCAGAAACAAGGAACTAGGGACCCCTTCTTGTAGTAAACAACTTTGTTGATAGTAGAAGCCTAACATGTATTGTGCAAAGATGTCTTTCCAGCTTGGTGACATTTTTCAAGCTGTGGAGGAAAGGGGCACACTTTGAAGAAAAAATTCCCCTCCAAATGGGGAATGACTGTGTAACAGGCATCACTACCAACTTTACTCAGACCAAGGGTTGCCTTAAGATGTCATTGGAAGGACCCATCTTTAGATGCTTACTTATGAAACAAAAGAAACTGGCTCTCAAAAAACACCCCAACATTTCACATTGACCTTGTTCTCTAGAATAGCCAAGGATTTTAAGTTTCAAGCTAGCTAAAGAAGGATTTGATGCAGAATCTCAACAACTGCAAATATTGCCTGGTTAACTCCTCCCAACTCCTCCAACATTGCTTGCAAATTAATCTATAAATCTTGCCAAAATTGTCTTGTTCTTGTTTCCCTCCCAAATAAAATAAACACTTTGGAGAAAGTACTTTACATCTCCAGAAGAACAACTGACACTGATAACAAGCAGGTAAAATATGGCTTAAGGGAGAGCACAGGGATAGAGGAAAGACTAGAGAGCTTCATCTATTAGATTAATTTACTACAGCACATTTTGCTGGATTCAGTGCCACATCCTGGAAGATGCTGCACATTATGTACTAGCCTGTGGGCTGTCAGTATCAGATACATGCTACCACCTGCCCCATTCAAAGGCCAGTAGATCACTACTGCTATCCCTTTTTCTGTTAGCTGAGCTGAATCATGACAAAAGACTAGCTGTAACAGGTCACAGATACACATATCCTCATGTAACAACACAAGCTGTGGGTCACAAGGCTCCTTCTTCCTTGCGAATCTTTCTCACAACCTCCTAGGTGTTTTTGAGAACTGAGGGCTTGGCAAGTTAAAATTGTTGAGGAGAAAAAAAACGTACTGCGGTTGCAGAAGAAAAGGAGGGTATCATCACTCCATAACTGATAGGAGAGATCATTTGGGTCAAAGCACATGAAACACCACAAAAATGCCACATTGCAAGACGGTAGAGGAGAAAGCAGCACTGCAGATTCCCAAAGTGTCTTACTTTGAGCATGCAGAAACTACAGCATTTTTTGACCTCACTAACTTACTGTCTCAAGTTGCCCACTTTAAAGGGGCTAATACTTCCTAATCTTATCAGGCTACTGCCAAAGATAATTACATGACTGTCTGGGAGATACTTAGATGCTATGACAGGAACAGAGAAAAGAAACCCAGTTTTGCATTTAGCCTAAGGTCGGGATACGTGTGCTCTCAGAGGGCTGCGATTACTCACCATGCACATCAAATAAACAAAACTAAACAATATTGGCTAATGACCTACATCCTTAGACAGGAGGCATGTGGAAATGGACTCAGAACACACACCCAGGGCTTGAAAGCACAGGAGACAAGGATAACCTCAGTCCTGCAGTCTTGCCAGCCCTTGACTTATCCATGCTGTAGCTTTAACACCTCTAGCTGTGGCTTCTTGACTAGAGCATGGTGGTTCCCCTCAGAGGAGTAGGGAAAGGCAGGGCAGGAACCAGAGAAACCCACTGAACAAGCAAATCAGCCTTTCAGGAATAAATCAGGATGTCGCCTCCAAAATTCCTCTTGAACTCCAAACTGCTTAGGGCAGGCTGAATAACACACCTCCACTTGTGTGAAGCACAGCACTTTTGAGCACAGCCACCAGTGCCATCCAGAACAGGATACATTCCGCAAACAGATGCCTGGTCTGGCCCTCCCTCACTTTAGGGAGGGCCAGAATTAGAGACTTGAGATGAGGGAGCCTGAAGTCAGTGGGGGATGCTACAAGCCCTCACTGAAGGCAATGAGAGGGGTTAAAAACCAAACTGGGAAGCTAACTAGTATCCATTACGTGCATGCAAACACACCTTAACTCTTAACTGTGCCCTAACACAGCAATGTGATCAAGGAAGAACAACTGCAAGCACGACACCTGATTATTAAAATGCCGAATGGTAAGTGTTTGACTGCGCTGCACTCCCGGTGTTTAGCACCTCACGTACGTGTGGTCACTGTAGCCCACCTAAACAACTTTGGTGAGACTCAAACCTGTGATGAGCCTGAAGTACCAACACGAGGGGTCACAGTTGTGCAGCTACCTCAAAACATTGTAGCAGTCTGTTACCTGTAACCCTATGTACAAGATCCTGAATTAAACCTTAGAGTAGGGTCAAGGACAACAGTTCCTACATCCCATTTCTTTGTTTCATCTTCAGTTACTATTACACACCTCCCAATATTTAATTACTCTTTTTGCAGGGTCAGAATACTAGATAACATTAAACAGCCAGGAGTTAGAAATAAAACTTTACCTCTACACACCAAGGAAACATAATTTAGTGTTACTACTTTCCACTTTTAGAAACCTGACAATCGGCAACTAACTCTCACAGCATCCCTCGGCTGCAGGAAGAAAAAGAAATCTCACTTTGGAGTTTAAAAGAGAAAGAAAAATACAAGTGACGTAAGTGCATCTGTTGAGCAAGTCAGTCCAGAAGCAGGATTATAGTAATGACCTGTGATACCACACCACACTTCCTCTCTCCATCTTACCTCAGCTGTCCTACAATGGGGGGAGTTTTTTGAAAGCCAATTTTATGAAAAATGTCTTTTTCATAAGACACTCATCCTTTCCTCCCTCCTTCCCAAAAGCTCTTCCAATAGAAAACACAAGGTCGCCTTCCCACACAACCCAGCATGACCTCTCAAACCCAACCCACTGTGCAAGCAATCTCCTGCCAGTTCCCTCCCAACCCCAGCGAGGCTCCCAGCCAGCCCACACCTTCAGTCCCTTCCCAAAGCAGAGTCCTCAGAAGCCAAGTCAGGGGTGAGTGGCAGCACAGAAGACTGAGGACTGGTTGCCTTGGACACAAAGTTCATGACAAAATGTGTTTCTTTCCAGCCTAAACTGTCTCCTGGTCCCCCCCATCCAAAGAGTGTTTTCCTCCACTCTGATCCTACCGAAGTGATGCTGCTCTCATGCAGAACTCCCTAGAAATCAGCTGTCTTCCCTGAAGCCAGCCCAGCTGCAGGCAGGCTTAACCGAGCAATGTTTTCCTGACTACATACCCAGATCTGATCTTGCACATGCTGGACTAGAGTTCCCCTTTCTCTCCCCACTGCATGGCAACAGCCTTTAAAAACACTCAAGAATCTGGAATGGGTGACAGAGGGCATGATGAGCAGGAGGACTTATCATCTGCACAGCCTACATCAATACCATCTAGGACATTCATTTGGGAAGGCACTGCCCCTCCACCCCCTCTGTCACCCGGACAGAGACCATCAGGCTTCTTCCAAGACTGTCTCATGGGCACCCTGGGCCATCTATTTTGGACGTTCCAGGCTACAGCGGGTGCAAGGGACTCTCATCCCTAGAGCATGTGAAAATTGACTGGAATGCGTGAACCAAAGCCTGCACAGTCCAATGACTCCCCCAACGGCAAGTCTCCAGCTGTGGAACCCTCCCCAGTTCTGCCTCCTACTTTTTTCCCCAGTCACTAGGAAAAGAATGTGTTTCCTCCAGACATCGGAATGGCCAACCCTTAGCTTGCAAATTCAAATAAAGGCATTTATTCATTTGCTATTCCTGTCACACAAATACCCCGGCACCTGGTTCCTTCCTTCTCCCTAGACCACATTAACGTAACACTAAGACAGAGAATTTAGTCTCTGAAAAGTCAAAAAATCCAGAGCGATGGTTCCCATGGCAATGCTGCTAACTCACAAATATCTCTTGTCATATACCCTGTGGCAAGGTCTTGAGAAACAGGAACTTCAGCTGAAACCCAAACACCCCCACCCCCTTTCCTCCAGGCAAGCCATGTAACCTTTATGCCGTTCAGGGCAACTATCGGCAACATGGAGATAATACACCCGAGACCTGTTGCGCAGAGCAGCTCACACCCAGACTTTCCCCAATCAAAGGGCACGGAGAGAGCGGCGGCTGCACTCAGACTGATGGCATATGCAATTTGCCCTTGGATTACTGTTTAGACATTGTTTGTTCATCCTGACACACAAGCCAAGCACCAGTAGTAAAGGGCTAAGTTGGGGTGGAATGAATAACGAAGTCGTTCAAAAGCCACAACCAGACACTCGTGATCAGTTCAGGCAGAGCGGGCACACACAAAAGAATCGACAGACATAGTAGTGAGAATTATTTTGTGCATGTCTCCTTGTGGTAGTTACCATGGCTGTGGAAATCTTGACTGAGAATTCAATGGAGAGTCAGTTATATATATGCAGGTCAAGCCAAAATACAGAAGGCCAACTCAGAAAGCTCTACGAGAACTATTTTTATACCATGGAAGAGGTCAGGAGATTACAGCCCACTCTCAACACACAACACTCCCCATTTTGATATAAATAAAGCATTCTCCACCTAAAGTTATATAGTATTAAGACAGTGGGAAAAACTGCTTTATTTTCTGCAGGCCAAGTATTGACTTCAGATATCCGAGAAATATCTGCAAGAGGGGAGAATGCAGGAAGCATGAGGACATGAAATCCTATGAAAGCTGTTAGTTTAAAAGGTTTGAGTGCCTTGCTCTGATTTTCAAATTTATAAACAATCTGCAAGCACAGCAGATACTTCCCTGGGTCCAACAGGCAAGACAGCTTTGGTGTTTCTGCTCCTTAGAGCTGCCAGTCAATAGCAGAACCAAGACAGCCTGCTCCAAATGGACCCTACAGTAACTAAGGAAACCTCACACTGTGAACAAAATTTAGCTAAAATTTAGCAGAGAAAGGAGGTCAAATGCTGGAAAGAAGTTTTTTGGGCAGAGAACAGAAGAGAAAACTGCAAGAGGTTTTCAACTATGTTCCTCACAGCCAGCAGGGGCTGACTCCCAGGACAGGAGTTTGGGTGACTTCAGGAGGTTTAAGCATGCTGGGTACTAACCTGCACAAGGTTTTTACAAAACCTGGGATGATGGTCATCACCAGTGTAACACCTGGCTGAACACTCAGCACTCTTTCCCAGCCTAGTTTCATCCCTTCAGTACTAACCACACACATTAAGAGCAGAACCCTACTTCCCTGAAGTTGCCTCACTGGGTTTGTGCAGTTCAGAGACATGTTTGTATTTTGAAGGCCTGTGACAGCCAATCCTCAATCACAGAAGAGGGGTAGGCTCTTCCAGGCAGCTGGAAGCCTCCCCTCATTCCAGCTTCTTGCACATTTCCAGCACATCGCCATCCTCAGCGGTGGGTAATACCATACTGCAGTGGGCCTGTATCTTCCAGCTCTGACAGCTACAGAACAATCACTAACGAAGGCACTCAGGAGTCAAAAAGACAGGTTTCAGCTGCACATATTCCTAAAGGCTCAGTGCTTGTGAATGTCTCCTTTACACATCTAATCAGCCTGCAAAAATTGTGCAAAGGCAGATTCAGCAGGAGCAGAGTTGGGGACATCACAGCCTTGATGCTCAACAGGGTCCCCTGCACTAATAAGCAGTGTACAAACACCGATCAGGAGACGATTTCTGTCTTCAGGAGCTCAGAGTGCCACCACAGCAGCAGAAGTAATGCAGGCACAGCATTTAAGTTATTTGCCCACCATCTAAAGGCAGGTCAGCAGCGGAGTCAGGCAAAGAACCCAACCCCCTCCTTCTGGGGACATACAACCTCCCCTGGAAAGCCCCACCAAGAGGCAACAGTGAGCAGGCTCACCAATTCCCAGGTGGGTGTTGATAGAGGCATAACGGGCTGTGCCAGTCAGATTCTTGTTTTCCCGGTAAGGGATGTGCTGGTGGGTCCGGGCATCTCGGTACTTCTTGGCCAAACCAAAATCAATGATGTATACTAGGTTGCCCTTTTTGCCAAGGCCCATAAGGAAGTTGTCTGGCTTCACATCCCGATGGATGAAGTTCTTGGAATGAATGTACTCAATACGGCTGATCTGGAGGAGGGATAAATAAATAAATAAATAGTGAGACAAGCAAGAAACAAACTTATTTTAACTGCATCTGTTAGAAATAGTACCCTGTCCAAGACACTGGCCTGTCAGAGCAAGAAAAGGACACTTTGCATTGAGTATCAGCGACGACAGCCAAGGAAATTACACCCTCTGGATGCTGCAGGATCTGGAGATGGAATTTAACCCTGCACACCAGCCCAGTCCTCACTCTGGAAAGGTCACCGTTAACATCACGAGGAAGGATGGGAAGCAAGTCTATAGGGACTAAAACTTTGAGCTTCAGCATTGGCAGCTGTCAACTTTTGAACTTAGCTGGGCCAGGAAAGGAATGGGTTTGTCCAGCAGAGCTAAGGGTCTTAAACCCAGGGCATGAGCAGTGGAATTAAAATGGGTACCAGTAATTCACCACACAGGCAAAAGTATCTATGTGCGCAAAACTAACACGAGGCGAGCAGCAGGCAAAGGAAGGAGGGACGGAGATAAGGAAATGCCACCAGTGTCTAGGCTCCAGGCCCCCAACTTCATCAAGAAATAGAAAGCTGGCAGCCACTTGTGCTAAATGAAGAAAGCCTAGGATACAGCAGTTCTCAAGCAGAGAGGATAGGAAGGGAGTGTGTGGGGAGGAAAAGGCATGGAAAAAGGAGAGTAGGCACAAATGCTTCAGAGAAAACTTACCATCTGGTCTGCCAGCAGCAGAACTGTCTTGAGACTGAATTTGCGGGAACAGAAGTTGAAGAGATCTTCCAGACTGGGCCCCAAGAGTTCCATCACCATCACATTGTAGTCCCCCTCTGCTCCACACCACTTAATGGAGGGGATACCCACTGGGGAAGGAAAAATATTAAGCCCAGGGAACAGAGAGAATAGATGTTGAATCCCCTGCTGAGAAGATCATGCGTAACACCAAATCATTTCTTTTCTAAAGCCCTCCAGAATCATTTCCTTCTCCAACCACTCCCCCGGCCCCATCCTTTCCTCCTCATCTCACCTCCTCCCTGCATCATCTTGTAGAACTTGCTTTCAATGTGGAGCTGGGGATGCTTGGTTTTGACACATTCCAGTTTGATGGCCACCTCTTCACCAGTTGCAATATTGGCTCCTGCATAGGAATGAGAGTGAAATTAAGATTGCACAAGCTTCTACTGAAGTTAAACACTTTTAACAAGGCCTGTAAAGATGCCAAGACCTTAAGATTTGCCCTGAAATTTATTCTCTATGACAGAAATGAGATTCAGCCACTTCAACTTCATACAGTTTCCAGCACTGCCATTTGTAAACGCAAGCCCAGAGAGAGGCATGTGAATAGGAAACCAGGTCCGACCCTGAAGTCAGTCTAGAACAACAATCCTACACGTGAACTGCCTTTTTATCCCAAAAAGTGACAGACTTTGGAAGGTCAACCTGCACATATCAACAGTACCTAAACCAAGTGGAAGTTGTAGCTTCCTCTGATCATAAACCTAGCCCCTGAACCCAAGCAGCCCCCAGGCATTGATATGGAGTATCTCTTCCCCAGCAAAATTACTGATTATCTCACTTACATCATTTCAACACAGCCAATTAGTTCAGGAGGAGACATTACTAACATGCCAGCTCTCTCTGTTTTCTCCACAGCACTGACCTGCTCAATACAGACAATCTCTAAATCCCCAGCTTCTCCCTCTCCTGAGGGTTTTAATAATACTTTTATCTTTTGCCAACACAGAAACATTTGCTATATCAGGAATTAGAAGCATGAAGAAATAAGCAGAATCCAGTCCTGAATTAAGCTGCCTGGACACCTTTGTTGAAGGTATTGCTATATACTTTGCAATGGCACTAAACCACCACCCCACACGCTTCTCTCTGAAAACAACTGAGCTGCCAGCTGCAAAAGCCAGCACTCTGGTCCCAAAGTGCACTGTCAAAGAAAGAACAGGCTGCTCTTTTTCTTGTACTAGCTGAAAGGATTCCAGATGTTTCACATCATCCTAAAATGGAAAGAAGGAATATCTGTACACGGGTCACGGGAATGACACTCAAGACTTGCTTTTCTCCTCCCCCGCCATGCCTGCTTCACACACTCCGACAAACCCTTCCTCATATTCCCCATCCTACATATATGGATGTATACATATATGTATGTTCCATATATACATATCTGGAACTATTAGAAATGGCACTTAAACACAAATCAGAGAGCAGCCCTGATCACGAGCAGCTTATGAACACCGTCATAAAATAAACTACTCCAGAACACGTGTGCCAAACGTGAGCTGAAGTCAAAGGTGATGTTTTGCAGATATCCCATAGCTAGTTTTGGTAGGTCTGGCTAATTTGTGCCTCCTGAACTCCGTGATAAGACTTTAAGAGTCCACAAGGACAAGCTGCAGATAAATCTCTTCATTTATCCTCTTTCACACACCGCCTCCAGAGCCAGGGACCAAAGAAAAGAAGGGTATGTTCACACAACTGGATTGCTTCTCCCCATGGATCCAAAAAGAGATCCATCTCCAGTTGAAGAGTTCTGGCTTGTACACAAAGTTAGCCAAGAGCTGCCTGCTAGCAAAAATACATGATCTGGATGCTGCAGTGCTGGGTTGAGACAGACAAGCTGCAAGGAATTTGTAAGAGAGCAACAAAAACGATCGGGGCCTAGAGGGATTGATTTACTAAGGAAGATTAAAAGAGCTAAATATGTAACATAGACAAGAGATACAACTAAGAAGGGTGGGGAGGAAGAATGGGACATGACAACAGTCTACAAATATTTGAAGGCTGTAAACACTAAGGAGGGAGAGGAATTATTTAGGGTGCTCCGAGGGAGGAGAAGGAGGAGCAATGGGATTAATTTAATACAGATTTTAATGCAGGATCCAGGAGAAGGGAAAGGAGAAAAGCCATCCTGAAAGGTAGAAACATTTGTCCAATACTTACTTTTGAAAAGATGATGGTATTTTCCGCTTAAAAACTGGTGGCCAGAAAAACAAGTCTGTACATTCCCTTCACTCCACCAGAGGACCCTTCTTAAAAGCACCAGGTGGTGCAAGGAGGAAAAGGGCAAGAAAGGGGACTAGTATCCATCCACCTCTTAAATTAGTGTTCAACCACTGGCCCTCATTCAGCATGGAAACACCCAGGACATCCAAAAAACACAACAGGACTTCCTTCCTTTGTCTCTTTCCCCTGCCTTTGTGAAGACTTTCCTCCAAATCCTCTGAAGCAGCTCCCTTGTCTGTTCCCCAGGGAGAGTTTTCCCCTCTCCCAATACATTTTCTGACACACAAGCAATGATGAGTCTCTCTGACATTTCGCAGCATTAGCATTTTGAATGAACCCGACTCCCAGAACATGAACGGTGGAAACACGAATGAGTTCTCATCTCCGCATTACCCTGGGTGTCCAGAAGCATGGAGATGCATCCACCTACTAGGCTGTCTGCAGGTAGGGAGTGCTATCTGTGGGCACACCAAGCTGGAAAAAGGAAGGCAGGGGTAGGCATCAAGAAGACTCAGATTCTTCCAAATGTGATTATGCAATTCAGATGTCCAGATGGCCTTCAGCCCCATAGTCTCCACAGCCCAAAAACAGGTGTTATTTAGAGAAAGAAGAAACAACCCTGTGGCCTAGAAGAGCACAGGCAGACTCAGAGGATGGTTTGGGTTGGAAGGGATCACCTAGTTCCAACACCCCTGCCATGAGGGACACCTTTCACTAGACCAGGTTGCCCAGAGCCCCATCCAACCTGGCCTTGAACACTTTTAGAGATGGGACATCCACAACTTCTCTGGGATACCTTTTCCAGTCTCTCATCACCCTCGTAGGAAAGAATTTCTTCTTAATAGCTAATCTAAACCTTTTTCAGTTTAAATTCAGTCCCCTTGTCCTATCACTATGTGCCCTTGCAAAAAGTCTCTCCCAGTCTTTCTTGCAGGCTTCCTTCAGGGAGGGAAGGCTGGAACTAGGTCACCCCAAAGCCTTGTCTTCTCCAAGGCTGAACAATCTCAATTCTCTCAGCCTTTCCTCATAACAGAGGTGCTTCATCCCTCTAATCATTATTGTAGTCCTTCTCTGGACCAATCTGACCTATTCTTTGCCGAGGGGGGGTCACTGTCTGAACTCTTCAGGCTTGTTCCCTCTCCAAACCTCACCATGTCTACAAGTTGCTCCCTGTACTATTTCTTGCCTAGAGATCTACCTAGATCGAGACCACCACTAGCGAGGAGGGAATTTAAGGGCAGGAGTCTTTCTGATCCTTTGTTCCATGCTTCGACCACCATCTTTTTTAAAGCTACAAGTACAAAAGCAACAGTTCCGTGCTGTCTTTACAGACTGGAAAGCACCGTGTTTCAGACAAATACAGCAGAGTCTGCTAGCTTCAGCCACTCGAGAGAGTGAATGTAGGATGGGGGATAATTCCTAACATCCTCCCCCAGTCTCGCTCCGCTGTGGGGGCTGCACAAATTCAACTCATTCATCACAAGCTCTTTGAAACGGGGCCCCGGGGACAGAGGATGTCACCGGCTGAACAGGATCTTTTCAGAGTGGAATCCTGACTGCATGTCTGATACAATAAACACCGCCCTCCCTGAGCATGGGGGGCAACAGGCAGAGGCCCTGCAATCCCCACCGCCTGTGCCCCTCTCCACAGCCTGCCGAGGGAAGAATGGAGGGCTGGGAACAGATGGATGAAGGCAGATAGGGCGAGAGAGAGTTAACAAGCCAGGAAACAAAGGGAAGGCACTCCCCTCCCAGCAAGGGAGGAGCCTGCCACCAGGAACTGTCCCCAGCCAGCTCAGGTCCCAGCATGCTTTGTCTGCCCAGCTCCTCTCCACCACCAGTGTGCATCCCAGCCAAATGATTCCTAAATGTCCAGCAACCCTACCCTGCCTCTTGGCCAGCACCTCTGACAAAGCACCTCCCCCTCCAGCGGCCCAAAGGTCTCGGCAATTCCTCTGCAAACTGGGTTTTGCTCTTCCGAATGAGCATTTTTAGAGGTAAATGGGCTAGCCAAGGCCCACAGGCAGCCTGATCTCATTTCCCACCCTCTCAAACCAATGGGGGGACACTATTCCACCTAGCACATCTATCCCTCAAAGTAGGGCACGGAAGGAATGAGCTTCAAGACCCAGCTAAGGATTAACACAGTCCATTCCTTTGTGTCTACCCATGTAAAAATCCAAGTTTCTTTCTGACAGACAAAAAACCTAAAACAAACCCCAAAGAGGACAGCACACAGCACCCACTGGTTACAGAGCAGGTGAAGGTAGTAACACCCTGAAAGAGAGAATCTGAGGATAAACCATACAGCCCCTGCTAATCCTCAGAGACAGACAAGCCCTGCTCTGCGTCCACACCATTATCAAAGGAGAGAACTGTGAGCTGAACCTGGCGCAGGAGAGAAGTCCTCGTGAATGAGTCCTCCTGTCTGCAGAGCAGGCTGTGAGAGCACAGCATGAGCACAAGTGTCCTCCAGACGCAGCACCACAGACTACATGCCCAATCCCTCCAGGCTGGGGAGTCACCCAGGCTCCATGAAGTCTCGCTATCACTGCTTCAAAACATGCTGGCTTGCACCTCAAGGAACATCACAAGGGCTTTGATACTGCATTCAAGTAACGTGGTTGAATCTTGCTGTGCTCACCACACCGGGGCACTGGGCTTCCTCTGTTTGGTGACAGGCAAGGCAGGCACAACCCCCTCATCAGGGGCTGTTTTCCATACCTGCTTTGCACAGGTGGATGACCTGTTACATGGTACAGAGCAATACAGGATCAGGCCTTTCTGTTCAGTACCTCCTTTCTCTCCCCACATGTACCCCAGGTGTTTTGCAAGATCCTGACAATTTACACTGTCCTAGAGAGGGTCTGGAATGCTTCAAGCCCTAGCATAGGTGGAAAATGCTGTGTCCAAGCTATCACCTCTGAATCCTAGCACCTGGGAATTAAAAGCATTGGGTCCCCAAGACACTAACTGGTTGGAGGGCCACAGAGCAGCAGCATACAGGAACAGGCTGCAGTAAAGGCAGCACACAGTGGAACTGGGATCCCAGATGCATTATTTATCATCTTTGTTCATGTTCTGGATAAAGGTGGCAACAAAGCCTGTTACTGATGATTCCCACAGGACACTTAATCAAGAGGGGCTGCCAACACCAATCAAGAGAGAATAATAAAGCAAGAGGGAACTGGAGATAAAAACCAGAGGTTGAAAACAGACGATGATTTACAATCACAGGAAAATGTAATCTGAACTAGAGGTATTCAGCGAAAGAGATTTGGGGAGGGATGGGAAGATGTTGGAGATCCTAGAAGAGCTCTCCTACAATACAGCTGACAGTGCTTTAAGACCAATTCTGTAACCTGATAGTGTTGGTGATGGGGAAAGCCAAGGAGACCCAAAGCAGCCTATGCAGAGGCATCACATTACAGACCACTCGAGGGTAGTCCTCCACTGCCAGGCACTGGAAATGCTACACCTCAAAAGCAGTGTTGGCTCCAAGCTGCTCAGCAGATGAGGAAACTAGGAAAAATTGAAGGACCAGCAGAAGTGAGGACTGGTGGATGTACTGGGAAGCAAAATACAACTCAACTGAACAAATTAACAGTCAAGGAGCACATGACGACCACCTGCAAGTACCCAAAGGGTGTGGACACCAAAGCAGAGGGCAGCCCTTCTGCTGGCCTGCAGGACCACAGCAGAACAGGCAGTGGTGAGAACCAGAGACAGGTAACACCAGCCCTCATGGAGGGATCGAGCAGGCTGCTGGGTAGTCTCGCCACTCTGGTCCCACATGGCTTGAGCCAATAAAAACATGAGCAGGCAAAGCATCAGGGAACAGATCTACACATCAGCACACTGGCTTGGAAGAACTTGTACCCAGGCGACCTGCTGTGGTAACAGGAAACCCATGAGCACCTCATGGGCTCTGTCCACTGAGCTTCCCACTCAGGTCATTGCAGACATTAATTCTAAATCCCATTACAGATCTAACAGATCTGAGCCCCAGGACTTCAACCAGGCCAAGCTCTCTGACCTGTTTTACACCTCCTGGTCTCACACCTTTCTCTTACAGGTCCTGGACCACCTCTTCCACTACCAGTCTTCCCAAAACT
Source organism: Leptocoma aspasia (assembly GCA_013399835.1). Classification (NCBI taxonomy): domain Eukaryota; kingdom Metazoa; phylum Chordata; class Aves; order Passeriformes; family Nectariniidae; genus Leptocoma; species Leptocoma aspasia. The sequence continues at coordinate 1,664,844 of VXAX01003260.1, forward strand.
GTATTACTTCTATCCTTAGAAGGAATAGCTATGTCCTCCCTTTCCACCATGCCCTCTGTGAACACGCACCCAAGTGCAAGAAAAGGAAGTGAAAATGCTGGAATAGGGTGTATGACAAATATGCCCGAAACAGTCCAAATCTAAATCAGTCTGATCAACCACCACTGTGTCTCTAGTATGTGGTTAAGGCAAAGCTGAGCTCATCCTCCTTTCTTTGCCATGAGAAGGCCAGCAGCCACCAGCAGTATCCCATTAGTTTTTTTTTCTCTTCTCCACCCCTTCCAACCTTACATGGTGCCCACAAATACCAACAGGCAAGAAAAACAACCCCAAAACAATGATGCAATTGAGAAAACCAACCTTGAGACAGACTCTCACACTCACCTAGGTAAATGTCTCCAAACGAACCACTGCCAATCTTTCTGCCCAGCCGGTATTTGTTTCCCACTCGAAGCTCCATGGTTCAGTCGTGCTGAGAAAGGAGGCACAGAAAGAGCAGTGTCAGAGCAGAAACAGGAAGTGAATCATGTAAGACTACAGAAGAGGCCTCCCCACTTCACCCAGAGGCTGAGTAGTTTTAAATCTTGAAATACTTCACTTTCTACATGGCTTCTATCACCTCTCCTGATCTCCTGAACTTCCAGGTACAGCATGAGCAAGAAACACTGCAGGAACAGAACACTCTCAAGCACATTTTTCCCCATGTTCCCATTATTAGAATGAAGCATGATTGAACCTCTTCCCCACCTTTTTGTTCAGATACTAGGGAGGGGTTCAGGAAACCCCTTCTAAGAAGGTTTCAGTGCATGATCACGCCACACCACTGTCAAGCGGTACTGCTTCTTGTACCTCACAGTACCTGGCACTGGGACAGAAGTAGCCCTGTGAGACACCAGAAGGGTCAGGCATAATAAACCCTGTGAGGAGTTTCCCTCTCACTCAGACCTACTCCAACACCTTGGTGGTGGTGGTGGTGAAGCACAGGACCCAAGGGCTGCGAGAGACAGACAGACTGCCAGGAACAAGCGACTCCATCGCTCCTAGGCAGGGGCCAGCACAGGGGACAGGGAGGAGACGTCTCACTGAACTGAACCCTCCCAGGCACACACTGACTAGGAACACCACTTGCTCATCTCCACACGCTTCTGCTGATGAGATCACCACCTCCTTTTGGTCTACCTGAGCCTCTCCATCTCTCTTGCCTACCTAGGTATAGGCAAAACAGCTCCCTAGGTGTAGGCAAACAGCTGTTTGTTTTTAGCAGCTCAGGCCTTTCCTCATCCCTTTACCTGAGATGATTAGATTAGCTAACCCTTTGACCTGATATACCCCATCAACATGCCCAGGCTCAGCCTACTCACCTTCCACAGAAAACCAAATAGATGGAAGGACCATAGCCACAGAGTTTGTTCTCTCTGCCAACCTCAACTTCTGCTGTAAACACCTCGGCCAAACACAGCTCCAGCAGTTCCCCTCTTAACAATTCCCTTTCCCTTGCCTCTTCTATGGCCAGCAATTTATTCTAGGAACCACATCTCTTCCCGAGACAGTCAATGTGTCTCCTTTTAGAAGGATTTGCCACAGTCCTAATTTATGCAATGCCACATTATTAGCGTACAAAATGCAGACACAGAGCCTGTTGGGGACAGGAAAGGTGAGGAATGATTCATGTTTTCGTAAGTGGGTGCGAAGAACTTTCCCTTGCTGGAGCTTGGTGGGAAGGAAGCATCACTGAAGGAAAGAAGGGAGAAATGGCCTTGTGAGACGCAAGTACAAAAAAATAATCCCAGCTACAGGATTCTGGGCATACTATAAACCCAGAGCTGCTTCTCCTGCCCCAGGAGACAGGATTACAGAAAGAAGAATGGACGGGCTGCGGAGATGTACAGGGAAATAATCCTATCAAGGCATTCAGGGGACATTGTGAACCCTGAAAGCAGGGCTCTAGTCACCAGAAACCACACACAAAACACTCAGAGGTGGAGTCCCCTCACCTAGTATTTGCTTATGCATGTGGGTTTCTGTGCATCTGAAGTCTACAAAACCCTGTGGCTATTTCTGACTTTCTTACTACAAGGAATGTAGGCAGAGCCTTGGGAACAGAACCAGGAGGCAGGCGTACCTGGGTGAGGGCGCAGCAAACAGACATGATTTTTATCCGCTGCCTGCTGCTCTGTGTAACCACATTAACATACATCCGACTTGCTTACACTCCTACTCCAATAAACGATCAAAGGTCTGTGTCCCCGGGAACCCATCACACCACTGTCAAGAAGACAGCTCTCCATCCTCCTTCCTTCATGGAGTGTTTACCCAGGCCTGTGAACCCCAACACTTCCACTAGAGGCCAATTCCCAGCTGGGGCGAGCACACGGTACAGGCAGGGCAAGAGGTCCCGGCGGGGTCTGCTCTGCAGCGGGACACAGCAGGTACTGCTCTGCAACACCCCAGTCCCAAACTTAAATTCGGATCCACCCTTCTGGGACAGGCAGGAGTCAGGTTAAGAAGGGTTTCTCACACACCGAGGCAGCAGCAACCCTTATAGCTGATTAAGCAACAGGCTCCAAAGGGGAATCTAAAAAATGCTCCGGGGCGCGGGGGTGGAAGCGGGAAGCAGGATAATGGAGTAAAAAAATCACGGTCTCGCACAGCTGTCATTTTGCCTTATCTCCCCCCCAACACACGTACATACACAAGTGTGAGCAGAAAACCTGGGCTGAGGGTAGCCAGAGAGCAAGAGCCTGGATTCCTGGTAAGAGGGCAGGACACACACATCCCACCCCCTGAACAACTGCTCCAGGAGTTCAAACATCTATCCCATTTGCTTCTATTTCACACACGTACCCCCACCACCATCTACAGCTTCCGCCCTTTATCTTCTGATCTGCAGGTCTACTGTTACAAGAAGAAAGAAAATTGTACCCATAAAATATATATTCCTACATGTGAAATTTGTATCACCCCTCTATGTATTATTTATACANGTCGGAAATGAGAAGATGCCCTGCCTAGCAAAAGCCATACAAAACCAAATCCACGGCTCCATAATGGAGGCTGCCGATCCCAGCACTGCTCCGGCTTTCAGTGGAAGTGTGGGGAGCGGGGGCTGCTTTACCCATAGACCATTAAGGCTTTACACGGCTTTTTTTTTTTTTTTTTTCTTTTGGTGGGGGGTGTTTGAAAGGAAAAAAGGATGAGGCTGGGAAAACAGTAATTTGAACTGGCTTAAAAATGTGAAGGAAAAAAGAAAAAAAAATATATTTTGATTGAAATGCAAAACACCAATCCCCTCCAGACCCTTAGACACTTACAGAAAGGAAACCAGCAAATAAGATGGGAGGAGAAAAGAAACCCCAAGCACAGAGCATTTGAACTACATTTGAGGAAGAAATAGCCACAACAGGAAAACAGGGAAGGGGGGACACACACAAAAAAATATAATAATAAATATGTCCCTTACACCCCCACCCCCTACAGGCAAACACTACGCGAAGACAGCCGTACCCGGGCTGTTATTTTTCCGGGTAGGTAACAAAAAGCTGCCACCCCCGGGAACGGCGCTGAACTTCTCCTCGTCCCCCCACTCGCACCCGGCCCCGGCCATCGACCCCCGCCCCTACGGCCCCCCACAAGAGGAAACACCGACCCCACAGTCCCCCCAAACCCAGACACCCCTTCTTCCCCGAAAGAGGCGATGAGGGGGGCCGGGGAAGCGAGACCAGGAGCATCAGTGAACGGAAAGGGTGGGGG
>VXAX01003260.1:1668677-1679762 GCA_013399835.1 Leptocoma aspasia
GGCCGTGCCCGGCGCGTCCCTCCTTCGCTCGGCTCGGCGCGGCGCGGCGCTGCCTGCCGCCTCCCGCCCGCTCGCCGTCCCCTCCAGCCGGCGTGTGCTCGGCACAGCCCGGCGCTCACCCAGTTTCCATTGAGCCCCGGAGCCAAACCCACTGATGTCACCCAGCGCAGCCCCGGCCCTCCTCCTCCTCCGCCTCCTCCTCCGCCCGCCGTTAAAGGCGCAACCGCCGCCGCTCCCGACGCCTTCTCAGCCGCCGTCCCTCAGCTCCGGCGAGCGGGGCGGACACACACGGGCTCGGCTTTTGGGGTCGCGACCCTGCTGAAGGTTTCTCCTCAGAGCGGAGCAGCAGCCCACCCATGGCAGCCCCCCACAGCAGGGTGGCCCCGCATGGGGATGATCAAGCGAGGGTGCTGGGTCCCATCGCGCTGGTAGCGGATGTCAAGCGACGGTCCATCAGGAAGGGCCCGCAGTGTTCAGGGCTCCTCAGCTCACGCCCCTCAGGAGTGGGGATCCCCTTGCGTGAAGCACCTGCAAACCCAAATAACAAAACAAAACAATAAAGCCTAATGTGGACAGACAGAGGTCCACGAGGCACCCACCAAGGCTGCAAAGCTGGGGCTACCCCGCAGACCCTGAGGTGTTTGTGGGCCAGGTGGGCACAGCAAGCACCTCTGAAAGCCAGCTGAGTCAGGGGGACCAGCCAGGATGTATCGGACCTATATGGGGGTGCAGGAGCAGAGCCCAGGCTGGGGAACTGTTCAGGGGCTTTTGGCAGGTTGGGGCTGGATGTGCAAAGGAGGATGGAGGTGCTGTTGAGAGCCCTGGGAGCAGGACTGCAGGAAAGGCTGGAGGCCAGTGTAGCGTGAGCTGGAAGGGACAGAGGGTCCTGTGGGGCAAGAACCAGATGCTGCCCAGCTTTGGAGGCACCAGGATGCTTCGCCAGGGTCCAGGAGCTGCTCCAGCACAGCCATCCCAAAGTGAAGAACCCCAGTACCTGCAGTTGGAGATAGGTGTGATGGGGAAGAGCTCAGGAGCCCCCATACCAGAAGAGCCCTTAGGTGCTTCTAGGCCAGGCCCCTGATGTCAGCTTCCAAATACACGATGTAAGCACAGGCTGTTGGCACCAAGAGGCCCGAGCTGCAGCCGTGCTGGCACTGTGTGCTGCAGAGAGCAGTCCTTGCTCCAATTTATACCAAGATGGGGGGCTGCAACCTTCTGAATGCCACTGCCAGCCAGTGACCGTGCTGACCTGACAGTCCATTGAGACCTGGGAATTGTTCCTCATTTATGCAAGCCTTTGGGAACCAGTACTGCTTCCCTCTCCCACTGCTGGGCCTGCTTTATTACAGAACTTAGCCTGCACTTGGAGAATTTAAAATTTAATTGAGTTTTTAGTAGTAATGACATTTCCTTACACATGCTCCATTGAGCCTGTTTTTTCACAGCTTATGTAACAGTGAGCAGATGGGAAGGCAGGTAATAGTATGCAGCCACTGCTGGATCCAGCCGATGGTTGCTCTCCTTCCCTGGCTGGGTGCACATCAGCGGAGAAGGGATTTGCCAAAGCCCAGCACCGCTTGTGACTTTGCTGCAAGTGGCAGGCTGATACAGGCACCGAGAGAGGTGGGCTCTGACACAGAGCTGGGAAGGATGGATCTGAATCAGAATCCAGGAAAAGCAGCTCTCAGCACACCTCGTGGGAGCAGAGTTTGGGGTGACACTGCTTGGCAGGCAGGTGCAAGGTCTGGGAGGACAGTGGCCATACCAACTCTCCCCCTGTTGCTGACTGTGGCAGCGGGAGGGAATTTGAAGAAATCCTCAACGTAGATGCAGCCCTTGGGGATGAAATCGGAGTGTGTACGGACACTTCAGCTACCTTTATTTTAATCATTGACAGCTTAAAATAAGAACTCTTTAATTAGAAACATTCCCTTAATTGAATTGTAATCAAGCTTTTAGTGCTGGCTAGCCATGTGATCTATTAACACCCACCTCTCTCCAAGCATTGCCTAGTTACACCTCTTCTTGTGGAGTAATTTTTATTAGAGAGCCTGGGCCATGGGCTGCTGATTTTGACTATGCATGTAGTGGCCAGTACTGCAGGGACCCTGTCTCCATCAGGGATGTCAGTGCTCCAGTGGTGCAACAGCTAACTTCTGCCCCAGTGTCTGAAAAAGGAAGTTTTTATATATGACACAAGCAGCAGGATCCCAGCTAGAGAGAGGCCAGCCGCGGTTGAGTCGTAGAGGGAATAAATTTGAGGGACAAGCAGAATCCACGCTCACAAGCTCTGCTGGGCCATCTCCTTTCCTCCCAGTGATCAAAGTGGTGGGTAGCTGCAGCACCTTTTTTCCTCTGTGCACCTCTCCAAAGAGGAACACCCCCTCATGTGTATTAGGCACCAACCAAGGTACACTAAGACTCTGTTCAGACAACAGCACTTGGAAGGCTGTGTAACCCCCCAGACCCAGCGGTGAGGTGCAGCTCACACATTCAAAACAACATTCCTGGATGAGACCCCAGGAGGCCTCACCTCCTGTCTCCCTAGTCCGCCTGGAAGGGATCTTCAGGTACAAGACCATGGAAGGAAGTCCAAGCCCCTGAGCTCAGCAAGCAGGGGCCCTGCACCTGGGACACCTCATGTCTACTTTTCCCAGGATTGAGACGTGGTGAAAGCACCCCTAGATGATACAGGGAGTGCTGCTGCTGAAGGCAGGCAAGCAGAAGATGGGCTGCGTTTGGCTGCTGTCCTATTCACACACAAAGGTCCTTGGGCTGTCCCCAGTGCTCTCATTGCAGTGCTGTAGAGGGAACCCACGGCAATGTGTCTTGAGCCAAACCTTGTGGGCTGGTGTATCCAAGGGGGCTGTACCTCACTGGGCACCCAGCCAGCCTCTCCACTGCCCATCGTGTCATTCCTCAGGTAGGAAAAGAAAAGAAGAGCTGGAGTTGTGCTGTTTATTCACAGTGTCACGGCTGGGTGTGTGGCCTTCCAGAGTCATGGTATATGATATTCCTAGCACCTAGTAAAACTCATGGGAAAGCTGAGCTCCAGTGACCTAGCAGACCTCAGAGAACTGCCAGGTCGCGTTTGGCAGCTCTGCCTGATCAACAAAGAGCAGAATCCCATTTCACCCACTCTCTGGAGAAGGACAAGCTGCTTTGAAGACCAAGGTCAGTTTGCTACAGAGACACTTGTGTGTGCTAGGGAAGTGTGAGCAGTCAGGGGAAGAGCAGACAAAACTTGGGCACTGTGCTGAGGTTCTACTTCTCCAAGGCCAGTGAAAGTAAGAAGAGTTGAGAAGTGAGAACAAACACATTGCCACCTGCAATTCAAGAGCAAAGGTACTTGAGGAGGAAGGTACCTGTGGCCTGACACGTCCAACAGGGCTGTCAGAGTTCTTCAAAGCATTGACTCACAGCTCATTTAGAACGTGCAGCCCCCACTCCAAAAACAGAGGTCGGTGTTCATGGGGTCTCTTTTACACAACATACACCTAGTTTCTCTGAACTTTACAAATAATAATAGATTTGCCTTTTCAATACTCATACTGAGCGATACAGCAGCATTTTAGAGAAGATCCAGCATTCCTGGAGGGAAGGTCAAATGCAGCCTGAAAGGTGGGGATGCTGATCTGAGCACTTTACCAGAGTGCTCTGCAGTTTAAAGCATTTTCAAGAGTCAGGTGCAAGTCCCCCTTCACATGCAGCAGGGAGCAATAAATACTCCTGAAAATGAGACATCAGGATCCCAGGATAGCACAAGGCTAAAAACAAAGCAAAATGCCAAAATAAATAAAACATAGCTAATAGCTACCTCTGAAAAGATTGCTGTGAGTGACTCGCTCAGCATCAGGTAGGAAATCCGCAGCAAGGGCAAGGATCCAGGCCAGCACACAACTGCCTCAGCAATGAGTCACTCCTTTGTCTTCACACTTTTGGGGGGAAAAAAAAAACAAAACAAAACAAAACAACACAACAACAGAAAGAAGAGATGATGCTGAGTCCCTGCAAAGAGCCTTCTTCATGACACAGCCCAGACTCATCCAGAACACCATCCAAGCTATGTGCTGCAGGTGTCCTGTGGAAAATAAATCTGTGGCCACATAATTAAAGACTCTACCATAATTCATATGCATGAGGACATTGAAGGGCAGTTGTACCGCCAGCCTTGGTGCTGACATTTCTCAGTGATGAGAAATGTGTATTCTGATATAACAGTGAGCAGCAATTGCCTGTTGTCCTCAACAAGGAGCAGGACTAGCAAAAGGTGACATGTGCTGATCAGGTGGCATTTGGGGTAACAGCACAGGAAGAGTAAGAGTTGGGAGGAAGACTTGGGAGGAGACCCTTGTTTGGACACTGGAGAAGTCTCCAGTCCCAGAAACACAAACTGATATGGCTGTAATATGGCAATAGCCCTTTTCCCAAATGACCCGGCATTTCCCTGCAGCTCGTGGCCTCATCTGCCTCCCAGTCTCATTTGCTATTCTGCAGATTTTTGGTTCTCTCCCTTGAGTTTCATTCCTTCTGTATTCAAATCAGGGACTTTTATCCATGAGGCTTCCCAGAAGGCAAAAGAGAGGTGGCTAGGAGCACAGGGCAGAGGAAAGCATTGAGATATGCAAACAGTGCATGACACATAACAGCAGCTCTAGAAGGGAGAGCCCTCCCAGTTTCCTCCTGCAGTGCTCCACCCTGGGAAAGCCCATGTGCTGTCATGACACCCTCAGAAACCAAAAGGGTTGGGCAGGTTAGCAAAGGTTGAAAAGTTTGTAGCTGTGAAGCTGTGACAAGTCTTCTTTCCATGTTTAACAAAACCATGTAATTTGTCCGTGCTGGTGGGGGAGAATAGTAGTGTTTCATGGAGCTGGCAAAACACAGCCTCCATGACACAAAAACTGATCTCCTGCCCAAGGCCAAGCCCTTGCTTGAAAGCCAGTAAGTTCCACAGTTTTTGTCCCCTGGGCTTTATATATATATACACATAGTCTAGCCCAGGAAAACTAGTGGTGGGTTCATGTTTTCAAAAAGAACTAAATAAACGTGCCAAATCCCAGCTGAGACAATCACTTTCTATGGAAAATTTCTGCTCCAGTGGTGAAACTTTGACAAATTTGTAGGCAAGTGAAAACAGGGTCTTGCGAGGGGAAGTGTTGGCAACCTTAATAATAGGAGCTGTTCCTGGCCACACCTGTAATTAAGCGCATTTATTGCTTTTTTCCATATAGCCTTGCCTTTTTTTATCCTCATGGTATTCCCAGCCTCTGTCAGTTCGCAACTGGCTCTCTTTATTACACCCCTGCTGGCTTGCTTTGGTGGAAAAAAAAAAAGGTGGATCTAATGGGGAAAAGAAATTAACAAACAGGAATATTTAGGTGCATTCTCAGAGCTGTGTCAGGCCAGGGCAGATGTATCAGAGAACCACAAGACAGGGCCAAGGTTCCTTGGGAGGAGCTGGACTCAGGGCTGAATCAGCAGGATCTTACCTGAAGATGTGTAACCCCATCCTGCTCCCCTGCATGTTGGGTGCTGTCTGGGCACCAAGACAGCTGAGTGCCTACAGGGTGGTGGAAGAACCTGGCCCGACAGTCTGGCCAAGATGAAGTGCCACAGGGGAGGCACCATGTCTGCCTGAACAACAAAATCAACTTCTTTGATAAAAAGACTGGACTTATGGGTGAGGAGAGAGTAGTGGAAATCATTTATTTCCAATTCGGCCAAGCTTTCAGCACCATCTCCCAATGTTCTGATATGCAAGTAAAGGTGGTGTTGTCTCAACAGGTGGACAAGCAGATGGACACAAAAAATATTTGTCTGGTCAGGCACAGGGAGTAGTTAATTGTTAATGGGTTGTACTCTATCTAGAGGCTGGTACCTAGTGGGATGCCTCAGGGGGCTCTCCTGGGACCTCTCCTGTTTAACATGGTTATTGATGACCTGGAGAAGGTGATGGGGTGCACTTCCACCAGGCTTTCAGGTGACACTTAGTTGGAAGGGAAACCAGTCAACATGCCTGAGGGGATGTCAGAGGGACATAAGCAGGCTGGAGGGATGGGCCTGCAGGAACACTGGGAGTTCAGCAAGGGCAAATGTGCAGCCTTGAACCTGGCAAGGAAGAGGCTCTGGCAATGATGAGGGCTGGGGACCTGATAGATGCAGAACAGCTGTGTGGGAAAGGACCTGTGAGTCTTGGTGAAATACAGAGCCAAGCTCTTCACAGTGGTGCTTGGTGGGAGGATGAGAGACAAGGAACATAAGTTTAAAGAAGAGAGGTCCAGCCTGAATACAAAGAAGACCTTTCCGTCCTCAAAGGCAGTCAAGTCTGGGAAAAAGTTGCCCAGAGAGGCTGTACAGTCTCCATCCTAGTAGTTTATAAGATCAAATAAAACTCCAAGCAACCTTATTTGACCTCTTTGCTGACCCTGCTTTGAGCAGGAAGTCAGACTAGAGCTGTCCTGGGGTCTCTTTCAAACTGAATTATCCTTCAATGCTATGATGCCCAGGGCCCACTTGTGTGTGGCATGTGTCTGGTGAGTGCCAGGTCTGTATGTGCTACACACAGGTGTGTCTGTGGCAGCTGCAAGCCTGAATCCCATGTGAAGGCTGCGGCTCAAGGGAGACAAGGTATCCCAGAGATAAGATGGACAACGGGCGAGGAGCACAGCATGGCCGGGGAGCAGTAGCTCCGAATGCCTGTGACAGCTGTGCCAGTTTTGTGCACCCCGGGGAGCTCGCTGAGCATCACAGGAGCAAAGTGAGCTGGCAAGGAGCCTGTGGTGTCCCTGAGGGGGGACTCTGTGTGTGTGCGTGCCAGGGGAGCGAACACGTAGCCGCAGCAGTGAAATGTGTGTGCAGCACACGCAGCGGGCGCTGCGGGCAGCGGGGAGCGGTGTCTGTGTGGGCTTGCTGTTCACAGCAGCACAAACCAGCCCTAGTTAAAAAGCCTCCCGTGTGTATGAGCATCTCCCAGGCGGGCTCTGGGGCTGAGGGGATGGGACAGAACACAGGCGGTTATGAAAGCAGCTGGCCCAGTCAGAATAATTCACGTACTGCTGTGGGAGGGACAGGAGAGATAAACAATGCACTGGAAGGTGGGAGGGCAGAGAGAATGGCTTAAAATGCGTCTTCCCGACATGCCCTGGTGGATTAGTTCAGCATCTCAGCCCAGCTCCTCTTTAATTCTTATGCAAAGGGTTTCTCTGGAAGGGACAGTCTGTCCTCGCCAGCTGAACGCGAGGCACAGGGCACCGACTAACAAAAGGCCATCTCACCACCCGTCCCACACAGCGAAGGACGAGAGGCAGCTGGGACTCATTCCCTATGAGGACTGAGGTGTATTTTTATTTCTGCCTCACATCATGCTGTTGCTCACCAGGCACTGCAAGAGTTGCTCATCTGAGCCTCCCATGGCCTCTTATTCACTTCTGGAAAGTGATGATTAGTATCTGTAAGGCCACATGTTAAGCTATTTTTGGGGAAGCTCTGAGGCTTGACAGCTCCCAGTTCCTACATCTGGATGTCTAGAGGTCAGGGTTGTCTGAGATGGGAATATGCACCTGGTTTGTCAGAACTACTGCTTGGAGTTGTAGGCAGTGGTACAAAGGTGGTGGGTGTTGTGTGTACCTAGGGAAGTGCAATGTCCTGGCAACAGCCTTGCTGCAGTTGCAGACACAGGATAGGCAGAGACAGTCTAGGGATTGCTCCTGGTTCACTTATCACTTGAAATGTCCTTCTTTAGCTGTACAGGGAGGTGACAGGTTCAACCTGTAGCGGAAGGTTAAATCTGTCCTTTGGCCACTGACTGCGTCATGATCTTGGGGAAGTCACTTTGCCTTGCTGTCAGCTGCTTCTGTCCCCCTGTGCTTGCTTTCTCTCTGAGAACAGAAGCTGTCCCTTCTCTTGCGGCTGCAGCAACAAGCAAAATGGAGCCATGGAGGACATGAGGACTCTGGAGGCTTCTCCATGGGACAAATCACCAAATATTTACAAGGAGTCAGAAAATCCCACACTTTTCACAAATGGCTCTTGTATTCCAACAGTTGACAATGCATTTTGAGCTCATGAGACCATCTGACTGCTGCAGGAGAGCTGTCTCAAATAGCGCAGCAGGGAACATGCAGCTTCATCTGGCCAGTACAGCTCTACCAACACACCTTGAACCTCCTCTGCAGCAACCCCAGCCAGCTGCTCTCACCCTGACTTGTTTCCTCCACTGACCTCATGCTGCTCTGTCCCATCGGCACCCACTGGCTTGCTGATCACTGCTGGCTCCTTGGACACTCCAGGTCACCCTGCTATTTATCCCTGCCACCTTGCAGCCAGTCACCCCATGTCTGCAGCTCTCTGCTCCAGAGCTCCACTGCAGCTCTTCCCTGCTTTTCCTACAGCCTCACACAAGACTGGAGGGGTCACATAAGTTTCTCTATTCAAGGCAGCCTCATTGCTAGTGAGCATGCCACTGTATCCCAGAAAACAAAAGGCACATGGTGTAACTCAGCAGCCTCAGGAGCTGATGAAGCTCCACTCTGCTTACATTTAACCAGATCATTCTGTGTGGTACCAAGTGTTCTGCTATAGGTCTGCACTGCCTGTCATGTGCTCGCACCCACTCTCCTACTGATTCATTGTCTTATCCCTGAGAGGCTTGTGGAGACTGCAGGTCATGTTATAAACACATTCAAAGTCTTCTCTGGAGTTCCTGCATCAGCTCGTCCTCCTCTCTCCAGCACCCCAGAAGTGGTGTGCAGGCCTGTGCTGGGACCCTGGTCGACACACAGAGGCTGTTGCTGGGTGAGCACCTAATCACCTGTCAGCAGCAATTTCAAGCTCCTTATTCTCTTGCTCGTATACAGAAAGCCTTCTGCAGCGAGGCTTTGTGCTCTACAGGCCCTCAGCTGACTCTTTCAGTGACTGTACTGCTGGGACATTCAAATTACTCTATCCATATGCATTGCAGTCAGGGACCCAAATATTGCCAGGTCCCAGGTTTCAAGACTTGCTATTTCAAATCTGGGGTCAGCACCAAAATAATCCTGCTAATTTCAGACACCAAAAAAACCTTTTAAAGCTCAAATATCTTGTGTCACACAGACTATTTCAGGGTGGTGTTTGTGTCCATCCTGAGTTTCTTCACAGACATCAGGGCAGTGGAATCACATTGCCCTGGCACGGACAGTGAGTCACTTGGGGTCCACATGCCCAGGCTGCCCAGAAAGCAGAGGCATTACCCACATTAAATGCTCCCTTCTGGAGGGGATGTGGCCAAAGGAAAGCATTATACTGGCAGCCCACTGACTGCTTTGCTGGTGTTGGTTTCTGTGGGACCTAGAAGAAGCCCAAGACCAGAGTCTTCTTACAGTTTGCAAGCCAGGCTGTCATTATCTATTGTCCCAAGGGGATTCAAAATGGTTGCTGCGTGAAGAGCTCTCAGGGCATTGCAAGCCCTCTACCTGACAGCCCTCATGCTGACAAGGACATCTATTCCATGCAGCTTCACTGCCCCTCTCCCACCATTGGAGCATGCTGGCCTCCCTCCTGTGGCGTGGGAGAGGCAGCAGCACCAAGCTACAGCCATAGGCTGGACATGTCCCACTGAGGGACTGAATAATAGGAAGAAAAGGGAGCAAATTTTATATATTGAACACATCCAACCAGGCAGAGCTGAGAAACAGCTGAAGGACAAGCAGACAACAAGGCAGCAACCAGAAGGACCTGACTCTGAACAAAGGTCATCTCTGCCTAACTTCCCAGAGCTGGCATTGCGGATTTGTCCCCAACAAGAAATCAAAGTGGTGGCATGTACCTGAACTGCTTTCAGAGTCAGTGTCCACTCTGTGAAAGCCATGGCCTGGCTGTCATGGGGGGCTGACCTTTATTGCAGCGTTGGTGGTGGATGCTGGTCCTCTCAGAGCCTACTTTCACTCCAGATCAAACATTTCCTCCCCCTCACCTCACCTGTGCCCCATGGCACTGCCTGGAGAGTTGGCCTCAGCCCCAGCCCAGCCCCACAGTGTCCCACCAGCATCGGGTGAGCCTGGGGAGTCAGGAGCTGCGGGATGCTGGGATCTGTGGGGATGAGCGCAAGTCTTATGGGGAGCATCTGAGGGAGTCAGGGTTGTTTAGCCTGGAGAAAAGGAGGCTCTTGGGTGACCTTTTCACTCTCTACAGCCACCTGAAGGGAGGTTGTAGCAAGGGAAGTTGGCCTCTTCTCCCAAATAACAAGCAATAGGACAGGAGGAAATGGCCTCAAGTTGCACCACGGAAGGTTTAGTTTGGATGTTAGGAAAAATTTTTTCACTGAAAGTGCTGTCAAGCACTGAAGCAAGCTTTTCAGGGAAGTGGAGAGGTCACCATCCCCAAAAGGGTTTAAAATATGTATAGATACGGTGCTTAGGGACGGGGTTTAGCAGTGGACGTGGCAGTGCTGGGTTCAGGGCTGCACTCGGTGACCTCAGAGGTCTTTTCCAGTCTAAGAGATTCTATGATTCTGTGCCGCCGGGACCCGCGGGGATGCCAGCCTTGCTGTCATCTCTAGGTGGTGCTCTGAGGCCGGCAATAGCCGGGCTTCCCCGGTCCTGCCGCGCCACTCAGCCTCCCGTCCTGCCGGCGGGAGCACACCGGGGCTGGCAAGGGCGGACCCCCACCCTGTGGAGCATGGCAGGAGGAGAAGCCCGTGCAGCCCTTTCGAGAGCTGGCTGCCGCCTCAGCTCCTGCTCGTGTGACATCCCCCGGCCGCGGGATCCCGTGCCGCAGGCAGCTGCGAGCAGAGACTGCCTCTCCTGCGTCCCCATCCCTCTGCTGTCCCCCTCTGCCTGCCCCAGCGAGGCTGCCCCAGCTGCCCCACACCACCCCACGTTTGCAGCATCCCAGCAGGCTGCATTCCCTCTCTCCCTCCTGCGCATGCAGCAGCTGCCCATCCCAGCTTTGCGGATTTAGCGCGGGACCGGGCCCTGCGGGGTTTTCCAATAGTGATGCTCCATTAGGGCCCAGCTCTGCTCTTACCACGGGCAATGCCAAAGTCCCATTGACTTGGCGGGGGCAAGCCCTTAATGGCCTGGGAAGGTAAGACTTTTTTTTTTTTTT
>VXAX01003260.1:1679769-1717259 GCA_013399835.1 Leptocoma aspasia
TAACTTGGTATTGCCGGTCCAAGAGCTGTAAGAGGCCCTCCTGCAAAGGCAAAGAAGAGCTGTTAAAGCTCAAAGAACACAGAAAAGGCATTCTTGCAGAGGTCACGAGCCTGTGCACAGCTGCTGTGGCAGTGCCATGTGTTCTATCCACTCCTGGGCAAAACTTGGACAAAACCAAGCTGTTTGAAACCTAACATGTTTGTTCAGAAGCACAGACATTTTCAGCACCATTTCCTAATCATGGAAATCCAAAGCTATTTTCTCCTCAATTGAGATTATTGTTGTGTTTCTTAAAAATATTTTTAGTTGCAGCGTGTATCAAAATGTTTTGCTGAGCAAGTTTTGTGTGAGTTGAAAGGTGCCAAGGATGATTTCTTTTCAAAAGGGTTGTCTAAAAGTGTCACCAAAAATAAAACATGAAACGAGTTTCTCAAGTGTCATTTCAAACAACAACATTCATTTGAGAGCTGGCACGAGTGACAACAGCGTGGTGAGTTGTCATGGGGTAGAGGATCTGAACCAGTGCCTGGATCTTATTCATAGGGAAAAAGTCCTTCCTCTCCCCATTATCTTTCTGGTGTTTGAATAGCTTTCAATAATGAGCCAAGTAAGATGTTCAGAAGTAAGACAGGAAAGAAAGATTGTGGTTGAATAAACAAAGAAGCAGTGTCTTCCTCCTGAAAAGCAAGCTGCCAGTCCCTCGTGATTAGAGGCAGGTCTTAAGGAAGCAGTCCCTCCGTCAGATCCTGGAGGAGGGAAGGACCCCAGGGACATCATGCCCTCTCATGCATTAAAGGTACCTTCTCTGGAGAGCACAGTGCAAGGAGGCATCACCTACCTGATGCTCCACACACTGTGTGCAAAAGGTAAAATACATTTTGGTATGTTTACAGTTGTGAATGGCTTGGACAGCTGTTTTGCAGAATCCTTAAAAATGCCAAGCCTTCTGTGTAGCAAACAGTTTTCCAGGATGGATTCTCCCGGTGGCTTTTCACAGGCTGAGTAAAGGAGTCTCCAGCATAGGGTCAGAGTCACTTGTTGAGACACTTGCTGTTGTGTGGCATTTTTGTGAATGTGGTTGGGTGGTTATGGGATGAAGTTGTGCTGTAGGATGGATTATGCCCCCACGTGTGGCGTACACATGTAGGCACCTGCAGTGTGTACTTGGGCACGGGTGCTCTGGGATTCCAGTGTGCAGGTGCAGAAGCACCTGTGCAGAAGGATGCCCTGCTGTTGTGTATCAGCAAACCCGGTGGGCACACGTGCAGCTCGCAGGAACAGACACAGGAGTGGCTGCACCATGTTGCTGGAGGGGCTGTGCGTGGCGCCAGCAGCACAGCTGCAGAGGAGCTCTCATAGGCAGAAACTTACTCATCACCTCTGTTTTCCTGCACTGGCTGTTCCTCTCCTTCCCTCTGCCCCCTCCCCTCAACCCCCTTCTCTCTCCCCTCTCTAATGATCTGACAGCACTGAAAGCTTTCTTGCAATTTTATTATGAACAGCAGGGGTTTAGCTGGGTATTCTTCAATGCCTACTGTCTTGTCCAATGGGATGCCAAACATGAAATGAAAACATCCAGCAGGTTCAGACATATGGAGGGGGCTGGAACCAGTATAGCTGAATGATGCTTGTTCCCTCAGATTTATTGCAATCTTGTCCCATTTTTCCCACAAGAGCCCCCCCAGGTAAAGGGAGGGGTGGCAGTGCTGACCTGTTTGTTGCCCCAACCACTCCAGCTGTGCATGCCATGGCCCTGGTGCACCACCCTTGCTTGCCATCTCTGCACACTCGCTCCTTGGTGATTGGTGAGTCTCCCAAGAGCTAAGGGGACACTTCATCCCCACCAAGCACTGCCACCCGCCTCCAAAGGATGCTGTACGTCAGTGAGGGGGTGCCCAGCCATGAGGAGGGCACCTCTCCTGGAGGCCAGCACCCCAGCCTGTGTCCTGAATGCCCGTGTCCTCACACGCAAAGTCCTTTTCTCTCGGTCCATTAGTTTGTTTCCATGGCCAGTGGCAGGCACACGACTCTGAAAGCTGTATTAAAAGCCAGGTCAATACCAGCCCCTGCTTATTCCCCCAGGGGAAAATAAGTAAATAATGAAAGGAGGGGGTGACTTCATTTCCTAAACCAGCAAACTCTCAAATTTGGTGCTGAGAGAGGTACCCCAGTTCTTAAGTGGGTAGCATTGGAGCTCTGAGGAGAGGCAGCTCTGCCTCAGCACCAGCAGAACCAGGAGGGATGGGGGCCACTCAAAATCCAATGAATCCATCATTTCAGTGAAGGCTTTGAAGCAAACTGTGCTGTCAGATGGGCTCTGGAGCCAAGGATCTCTACAGGAGTGAGGTAGAGGCTGATGTACTTCATGCCTTCTTTGTCTCAGTCTTTGATAGTGACACCAGTTGTCCTCAGGGTACTCAGTCCCCTGAACTGGAAGACAGGGACAGGGGACACAATGAAGCCCCATAATGCAGGAAGGAATGCTCAGTGACCTCCTACACCACTTAGACACTCCCAAGTCTGTGGGGCTGGATGGGATCCACCCAAGAACACTGAGAAAGCTGGGGGAAGAGCTCACCAAGCCACTGTCCATCATTTATCAGCAGTCCTGGCTAGCCAGGGAGGTCCCAGGTGACTGGAGGTTAGCCAGTGTGACACCCATCTACAAAAAGGGCTGGAGGGAGGATCTGGGGAACCACAGCCCTGTCAGCCTGACCTCAGTGCCAGGAAAGGTCATGGGGCAATTCACCTTGCCATCATACAGAACATGTAGCATAACCTGAGAATCAGGCTCAGCCAGCATGGGTTTGGGAAAGTCAGGTCCTGCTTGACCAGCCTGATCTCCTTCTATGACAAAGTGACCTGCTTAGTGGATGAGGACAAGGCTGTGGATGATGTCTACCTGCACTTCCATAAAGCCTTTGATACTGTCTCCCAAAGCATTTGTCCTGGAGATGTTGGCTGCCTGGAGAAATTGAACGGGTGCACTGTTCATTGGGTGGAAAACCAGCTCCATGGCTGGGCCCAGAGAGTGTTGGGGAATGGAATTATTCTGGTGAATGGAATTATTCCAGTGAATGGAGCAAACCCAGGCAGAACAGCTGTTCCCCCACAAAACCTACATCCTAGGATGAGAAATGACCATGCCTGGGCCTAGACACATCTTGTGAGTCTATTTGTGCTCTTTCTCAAATGTACTTCCATATAACCTCACTTTGTGTTTCTCTTTTCCCCTTCCTTCTCCACCATCTGCCTGCTGTGTCTGCTTCTTCCTTTCAGTCCTGCTATTTCCTTCCTCGCCCTTCTGCTTCTTCCCCTCTTCCTTTTGCTTCTTGAACGAATTCCAAATTGATATTGAGATGCTTTTTTCTGCTTTGTAGATCAGGGATTAGGTGGGACATAACTTCTACAGCCATTCCCCACCACACCACAGCTACTGGATGTTCGGAGCAGCTTCCTGAGCTCCCTGTTTGTTTTTCTGTCCTCATATCATCTGCAGTTTTGAAGGGGTGATTCTGCTGCTCCTGAAGGAAGATGCTCATCATATTTTCACCTCTTTTGTGAAAAGATGTGATGTTACAGATCTAGCTCTGGTTGATGTCCTCCCTCATTCTCCCTTCCCTTGCCTCTAGCAAAAAGAGAGGCTTTGTTTTTTTTCATGGGGTTTTTGAATCTAGAGCAATGTCTTGCACATCTCTGCCTCTTCACCAAGTATATCTATAACTCTTCCCTGGGCAAAACTCTTGCCATCTCCAAAGCAAACAGTATTTCTTGGCCCATCCTACTGGTAATTGTAATGCAGATTATTCCCTCCATAAACACATTTGTATGACCTTCTCCCTGAGCAAATTCTCTGAGCCTCCTGTTATAGGTCTTTACCAGAAAGGCCCAGAACAAGAGAGCCCTCATGATGGAGCTTCCAGGGTAAAATGCCATACAAATAGCAAACACCAACCCTAATAACCCTCATCAGTTTCTATACCAGGCTGCAGCTTTGGAGTCTGTCCTTTGCTTCCAAACCTCCCCTTGGGATATTAGACTTTATTAAAAATAAATAGTTACAAATTCTGTTTTACAGCTGATGGCATCAGGGAGAAGAATGGAGGAGGCAAAAGGAGCAAGTGGAGGGTCTGCTGTCCAGTCAGGTCACCTGTCTGTCATCCTGGCTGTGCTGTGCCAGGGAGCAGTCTGAGTGGGGTAAGCACAGGGCCCTGCCTCCTCCGCCAGGTATCTCAGGAGAGGAGCAGGACGTGTTTTTCAAGAGGACTGGGAGAACTGGATCTGAGTCCATGGAGCCGAGCTGCTTCTGGAGGTGACAGACACCAAAAGCCAAGGAGAGTGCAGAGCAGCCTATGCAGAACGTCCTTGTCTCCTCGCTTGGCGTTTGCAGTGGAAGAATATCGATTTCAGTTCTCCTTCTCTTTTATATACAGAATCATGTGCAAGAAGCAACAAACATGCAAGTAAACTCCTCCCTTGAGATCCTTCCCCACTCCCTCCAGGAGTCCCAAATTCTCCCTTCTATCCTCATCTGGTCAGTGCTTAGGTGTCGCTCCTCTCCCAGTGACGGCGATGACCCTTGACAGCCATGGGGCCTATCCATAGTGAGAGGGGACAGAAAGTCTGCTGTTGCCTCAGCAGCAGAAACACTTCCTGTGAGTCCCAATCTGTCCACTGAAGGCAGGGACTCCTGTCACCTCTCCAGAGACAAGAAACCAGACCTGCTGCCCTCCTGTCTCTGGGCAGGAAAGGGGTTCTGGCCCAAGCTGCATACCCAGAAAGAGTAGTGTATCCTCACTCCTCTCCCAGGCATTATGACCTCAGGACAAAGGGAGTATATCAGAGCAGCTCCAGGCCTTGGTGTATTTGAGGGCTGAGAGGCAATCATGGGAGGCATTTTTTGGTGGTGAAGGGACTTATCCAGTGTATGGGTACGGAACAGAGGAGACTGTGGGCAATGGGTGTGGGGCGGGGAGGCTGGGGGGGTTAGATGGCTGACTCCCTGCGGTATGAGATTGTATCTAGAGGCAGAGTTGCCTGGAGCCGCTCCAGGTCCAGGTGGCTTCCAAAATCCATCATCTGGATGATACCTCCCTCCTCCTTGGTGTTGCCCCCTAACACCACACCCACTTCATCATCATCTTCATCTTCATCTTGACTGACAAGTGCCAGCTCATTCTCATAGCAGAAGGCACTGGGAGGTGGTGGAGAAGGTAGGATGGTCATCTTGCTTTCTTGCAGCTCCCGGGCTGAGCAGCAAGGTGTGCCAGCTACCTCGTACGTCTTGTGAAAGCGCGAGTAATCCACTTTGTAGTGGTTCTTCTCCTCAAACACAACTGGTTCAAAGCGATGACCCCAAAGGATTTCACTAGCAAGGTAAGAGCTTCGTGCCTGTGTGGTCATGGCTGTGGCTTCCACCATCCCTTCCAGAATAACCACAATCTCAAAATTCTCCGTCTCCAGCTCTTCCTTGCCAATCCCATAGAGGGGGCTCTCCTCATCAATCTCATGAACTATAATAATGGGTGAGACCAAAAATATACGATCAAGACCCACATCGTAACCCACATTTAGGTCCCGCTGGTCCAGGGGGAGGTATTCCCCTTCCTCCGTCATGTAGGGCTTGATGAGCTGGGCTCGGACATGGGCCTCCACGATGTGACTCCTCCTCAAGTTGCCCACTCTCCACATGAGACACAGTTTGCCATCCCGCACAGAGATGACCGCATGATGGCTGAAGAGGAGGGTCTGGGCCCTCTTCTTGGGCCTTGCCATCTTGGCCATGATAGTGCCAATCATGAAGGAGTCAATCACGCAGCCCACGATGGACTGCACCACGACTGCCATGATGGCCAGCGGGCACTCCTCAGTCACGCAGCGGAAGCCGTACCCGATGGTTGTCTGTGTCTCCACTGAGAAAAGAAACGCTCCCAGGAAGCTGTTCACGTGCATGATGCAGGGCTTGAGGAGAGAGGGACTACCTGCCACCGCCGGTGCATTGAGGTCGCCATGGAAGAAAGCGATGCACCAGAAGAGGAAGCCAAAGAAGAGCCAGGAGACCAGGAAGGCGGCGGAGAAGATCATCAGCATGTACCGCCAGCGCGTGTCCACACAGGTGGTGAAGATGTCGGCCATGTAGCGCTGAGATTTGTTGCTCAGGTTGGCAAAGTAAACGTTGCACTGGCCGTTCTTCTTCACGAAACGGTTGCGGTGCTTCCGCCGGGGAGCGTGGCCCTTCCCGTTCCGGCTGTGCCCGTTCATGCTGCCCAGCGTAGAGACCTTGTGTCCATCCTCTTCGGTTGAGACGATGCTGTACCTGGGAACAGGACAAACAGGCACTTCCATCAGGAATACGTGAAGGGTGACAGCAGCCACTGAGACAGCAAGGGCAGGAGGTGTGGGTGGTTCACAGGGCTGCAGTACCACCCTGTGGGATCTCACAAGAGCACGTTTCAGTGGTTATTGCACCGCAGTGCCAACCTGACCAAACCTGTGGACATCAGCTGCAATGTCCGCTGAGTGTTGTTGCCTGGAGGTTGCATCTAGCAAAGTCCTGACAGAGCAGCAAAGCAGCAGCAGTTTGTAGCTCTGTGGTACCTTCCAGCCTTTGTGGTGAGGAGGGATACAAGGCTTTGAAATCTGGAAGCCTGGGAGCAAGCACCCACAGCCTGACCACATTTTGGGAGCTGGGAGCTTCCCAAGGCTGGGAGCTTCTATTTTCTCCTCTGCTCTGCTCACTGATTCCATGGTGTGTGGTGACAATGTTTATACAATTCCTGCACTCAGGACAGTTCTGTTGCCACAGCAACATGTGTGTCTTCCAGCATCCCTTATCCAAAGCCAAAGGTGTAATTTGGAAATCAACAGCCAAAGCACTGGCAGTTTCCTTGGCAGAAGCTACAGACACACTTTCTGGGAGACCTTTGCCCCTCTGGCTCCTCTCCCTTGCAATCGGCTCTGACACTGCCCCTCATGTGATCCCGTGACACTTGCAGATACTCCCTAAAGATGGTAGACAGTGCTCTGACCACTGAGGAAATCAAGAGAGTGCACTGAAGCACAGAGACTGCTCTGCCCTCATGCCTGACAAGCTGCAGCCTCACAGGACCCTGGGAGTGTCTCCCTCCCACCCCATGGTGTTGACATGTCAGCTGGAGTCCTCCAGCATGGGCCTCCATCCACATCTCACGGCAAAGACAGCACTGGTGGCTGAAGTTGTGATTCCTGGGAACATGTGGCTTCTGCAGTGCTGCTGGAATCTGTAATTTCTGGTCCAGCACCATGCAGTGCTTTGCTTCTCCTCCATAGTATTCCTCTAAGCACTACCCCTACATATGGCATGTTTTGGATTGAGCAGGAGTGAGGAGTCATTCCTCGTAAAGGAATGCCACTGACAGGTAATTTGAGAAGAATATATCAAAAGGCAGTCTGGGGTTAGGGTCTGAGGGGCCAGAGGAGGAGGACCATGTTACTCAGGGCAGCAGCAGGTCTCGAGAGGAGGGTTACTCACCGATTGACTCGGACGCTGCCCATGGCTCGTTCTGTCATCAGATGTCAGGGGGCCGTGGGAGCTGGCAGGGCGTGGGAACTCATGCAGCAGCACTCACACGGGACTGGGCAGCTCCAGGTTTCACCTCTGGCGAGCTGGGACCAGCGCTGCCATTGCGACTGCTCCTGGGCAGAGAAGGACAAAGCCAAACGCAGTCAGATCCCCCCTGACAGCACCCATCCCAGTCCAGAGTGGCGGGCACAGGGCTCCCAGCCTTTTGTTCAGGGTGTGTTGGGAGGTCTCCCTGGGGCAGCTGCTGCAGCCTGGCTCGGGCAGGTGAGGAGTTGATGGATGCAGACTGGGTACATGGCCTGCAGACCCTGCGCTCCCCAGCGCTTCCTGCCAGCAGAGGAGCAGGGCCGGCCGGTCACCGCTGTCCAGACCAAGGGCACAGCAGCTGAGCAGCTCACAGGGCCCTTGTCCTGAGCCATTATATTAATATCAGAGCTTACACCAGGGCGAGAGCTCAGCCAGGCTAAATACCTCTCACACAAGGACTAACAAAGTACAGGAATGCACAGCAGCCCTCAGGGATCCCCGTCAGCCCAGGCTAACCCTAAGGGAATTTTTTCCAGGGTGTGCAGAACATCCCCCACTGTTTCAAATAAAAGAAGGAAAGCAATGGGTAAAGCCCAAAAGAACTGATGGAAAGGAAGGGCTCAGGGGTAGCCAAGGAGAAGCCAGCTAGAGGAAACAAACCTTGAGACATGCCCTGTGTACAGCATCCGAGGAGCAGCTCAGCAGCAGAGGCCTGGGGGGATGTCCGGCAGATGTCCCAATCCAGTCCTCCCAGAACAGAAGAATGGGGAAGCCAAAGACTCAAGAGCCAACCTATTCCACCTGCCCAGAGCTGCTGGGAAGTGAAATGCCCTGAGGGGGTAATGACTCACAGATTAGGAAGGGCTTTGTACACCCGTGCTAATCCTGCACTGTAGCCTTTGGATTACAGCAGCCAGTGTGGATGCAGACAGAGCCAGCTTGCTTCCTCCCAGCCTCACCAATGAACAGCCACTGGTTGCCAGATATGGGAAAAAATACAAGGATTTTGGGATCAAATGTAAGGCTTAGAGCTGCTTGCAGGTTGTGCATGGACAGGAGAGAGGAACAGCAAAAGATGTTGCCTAGGATGGAAAAGCTGGTGAGAACCATCCTTGTCTCATCATCAGTGCCCCAGCATGTGTCTGCATGTGGCCAGGGGTGCCCACCAGCTTTCCCCAGTTAGGACCAGAGACTGGAAAGCAGCAAGAAAAGAGCTCCAGACATCACCTCTGATGGGATGAAGATTACTCAGTTACTGAGGCAGTTAAAGCTCTGCAGCAACACAAACATGGTTGTTCAGACCAAGGGTATTATGAAACCAGGAGAAGAAAACAACCTTGTAATCCACAACTCACCATGTAGAGACAAAAGTGAACAGCTGCCCAAAAATCCCCATCAGGAAAAAGCACTTTGACACTGAACTCTGACAGCTCCTACCAGCTCACTGCCCTACAACATCCAAGTCTTCATGAAGTTGTTTGGCAAGGAATTTTTGCTCTGCATCTGGATAAACCTACAGCAGACCCTGGGGCTGGCTGATTAACCTAAGTTAATCAGAAACGTTGATGTGATGAAGAGAGGTCACTTCATACCCACAGATGGTCCTGCTGGGGTAAAGCTAACTAGAGCCATTACTGGTGAGTTCAGACTGCAGGGTCCCACGGGACTTTGGGAGGTGGCAAAGGTGGGCAGTTTAGGTACAACCCTCTATGCCAGCCCCAACCAGGAGAGGAAGGGCATCCTCTTCAACTGGTATCATTCTCAGCCAGCCTGGATATGCCAAGCTCATCCTTAGCCAGCACTGACCCCGATAACACAGGGAAGGCACTGTCACAGCTCACACATATGAGTAATTCACAATTTCCTGAAAGTTTCTACAACCAACAGCTCTCTTTTTCCAGCTGCAGAAACAGGTGCACTATTTCTAGAGATTTTGGATTTCTGGCCCAGGCAGCATCCAGCTCCAAAAGAAAGGAAGGAGGACCCAAGGAGCTTTGTGAAACCGTGTGCAGCAACACCTGGATCTCTGCTCCTCACCTTTCCCCCCTTCCCAAGAAGGGGCAAAGGAAGCAGACTAAATACAAGGGCTTTGTTCATCTCCAGTTCAGGCTGGTACAGCTATGGGATGGGATGAGCAGGCTGTGTAAGAGCGCTGCATCCTGTGGGGCTGTGCTTCGTCCTGGCTCCCACATGGAATCTCATGTCAGCTGGAGCTGTGGCAGAGCCTCTTGCAGAGTGTCCACCACGGCTGGACAGTGCAGCTCAGAGCCTGGACAGCCTTTGCTGCTGGCTCCACCCTGCCCAAACAGAGTATCAGCAGCTAAAGCCACATTGCTACCTGCAACTGGTACTTAATCACAAGGGAAGTACTTCCACAAAGGATAAAGGCTACCAGTCTGAGCACACACGTTTGAGTATGGGAAAGTAAATGCTTTTATTTGCAGTAAATGGTTGCAAGTGGGAGACCAGTGGCCTCGGACCATGCACGGATCCGTGGAACTCACACAGAATTGCACTCATAGATCTTTCTCTGCTTAAAATTTGAGAATTTTTCTGGTAGATTCAAGGACCTCAGCAACAACAGGCAGCATTCCTGAGGCAGGAGCTGCTTGAGGGAGGCATCTTTGCCCATTATGAACTCGTGGGGGTTTTGCCTGGTGAAGTCTAAGCTGTGCTTCACTGCTTCCAGGCCAGTCTGTTCTCAGGTTTTCATTCTCCAGCTTGCATCTGTCCAGCTGTCCTTGGAGAATAAAAATCTTCTGCTTCAGCCTCTCCACGTTTGTTTCGGCATTCAGAGCCTGCTGGGTCATTAGCTGAAGACGACACTCAGTCTCCTGGACTAAGGACTGGAATTCTTGGGCTTCCCTCTCTCGTTCAGCCTGGCTGGTCTTCAGCTGATCCTGCAGGCTCGCCACCATGCACGCCTGTCTCTTCAAGTTGTTCTGGAAGGTGTCAAGCATTCTCCTGACCATGGCATTGTCCTTCCTGAGTGCAGCATTCCCATCCTCGAGCCTATCATACTGTTCCCTGAGCATGTTGTATTCCTCCCTGGGCACGACGTCCTCCTCCATGAACACAGCCCTGTCCTTCTTGAGCTCTTTTAACTCCTGCCTGAGTGCAAAGTTCCCCGACATGAGCATGAAGTTCGCATTCCTGAGCACTTCATTCTCCGACCTGAGGATGCTGTTCTCCTGCCACAGCGAGTCGTAGGTCGGCTGCAGGGGTGGGGACTCCCTGTCCTCACTGTCCTCGCCATCCTCCTCCTGCAGCACTCGGTGCTCCGCTCCCATGGTGCTCTCTGGGTGTCCCACATAATGATCACTGGCATGGGCCGGTGTGGCAGCAGCCTCTGTCCCCAAGTGCTGGCCTGAGCTGTGCTGGAAAGAGTCACAGAAGCCACTTGGTGCTGTACCGGCCTTTTGGAGAGCAGGCAACCTCTGATGCCCAGGAAGGTGATAGGTCGGGCTGGGCTCCTCATCTCCAGCTGAGTTGTCAGACATTCCCATGTCTTTGTAAAATGGTTCCTGAAACTCCTGATCTTCCTCCTCAAGCTCCAGAGCATGCTTGGCCAACCCCACCTGTTTATCTTTCACCATGTAGGAGTGCCCAGGAGTTAGGAAAAATGGGCGTTCTCCCAGATCCTCTGTCTGATTGTCATCTGTGCTCTCACTGGTCTTGCACAAGGGTGAAGGAAACTCAGAGTGGCCAGAGTTCCCTGATTCTTCACTGTCATCCTCATCACCATCATCACCATCACCACCTTGCAAGCCTTGAGATTCTGGGTAGATCATCATCATTAGCCCAAAGATGCGAAATGGCTGCGACATTTTTCAGGATGCTCTGAGCTGCAGTAAGCAGGAGAATCCAAATTGTCCTCCTGGAGTGCAGGCCATGCAGGCTGTTATCACTGACAAGCAGTGTGCCACCCTCTGCAGCT
Organism: Leptocoma aspasia; assembly: GCA_013399835.1. NCBI lineage: Eukaryota > Metazoa > Chordata > Aves > Passeriformes > Nectariniidae > Leptocoma > Leptocoma aspasia. Next base: position 1,691,295 of record VXAX01003260.1, read on the forward strand.
TCAGCAACGCTTGTTGTGGCCACCAAAATCCCTCTGTTTAGAACACCAGGAGGTACCTCTGCATCTTGGCTCTGGGGACAACTGGAACCACCAACATTCCAAGGTCTGTGATGTCATCAAGTTCCATGTATGCTGACTTGTCAGAAGCAGGAGAGGGGGAGGAAGCAATCAGCTGCTGTCCTGATTCTGTCTAGGACTTTTCTTCATAGTAGCCAGCACAGTGTTGGATTTAGTACGAGAATAATGCTGATAACACAGACATGTTGGAGTTGTTGTTAACTAGTGGCTTACTCCAAGACAAGAACTTTTCTGTTGCCCATGTTCTGCCACTGAGGAGCTGCACACGAATCCAGGAGGGAGCATGGCCAGAACAGCTGGTCCAAACTAGCCAAAGGGATNCAAAGTTTACCTTTTCTTTTCAATTCCCCTCCCCGCTGCAGCTGGGGGCAGTGAGAGGGAGAGAGGGGCTGAGTGATACTTAATTTGCCTGCTGGGGTTAAACCAAACAGCTGCAAAAGGTGTTTTTGGCAGCATGAGTATAAGCTGTCCTCCTGGCTGTAGAGCTGACCCCAACTTGGGGTTGCTGCCAGTGAGCAGAGAGCAGCTCATGAAGACACCTGAGACCTCCAGTGTAAAGGAGGGACAGGGACGATCCAGCCCCGGGCAGGCANGCCTGACAACTGTTTGGGGACGTGCTGGGCATCAGTCATTGGGTGGTGAGTAACTGGGTTGTGCATCACTTGTTTCTCTTGGGTCCTGTTATTCTCTCTCTCTGTGCTTATTATTACTACTAATTATTATTATTGTTGATAAGAATATTAATATTAAATATNAGGGGGGACAACCCTGTCCCACAGGGTACTGAGACATCTCCACCAGCCAGGTCAAGCCACTGGCACGTGGTTGGGGCTCACCCTGGACAGGGGCAGGAGACATCAGCAGCACTTTGGCCACAGGCATCACTCTAAGCTGAAGGGCCAGTGAAGGGTCCACGCTGTGGTGCTGCCAATCTGATTCATCCCCTGCTACCAGCTGGCACAGGGAAGTGTTAGTAATACCGAGTGCCACAAACTCAGAGCGGCACGAGCCAGGAGACGAACAAAAATAAACATGTTTCCCACTTCCACCCCAACACACCCCCACAGCGCGTGGTGCTGCCATGGGAAGGACAGACAGGCAGGCAAGAAACGCCTGGGCTGGGGACTGCTACCACATTGGGTCACTGTCCCTCCTCAGCAGCTGTTGGACCAGGGCCACCACTGGCATCCTTGCTGGCGAAATCGATGCCACCAGCTTGGCAAGGCCTGGGGGCTTACCAGGAGCCCAAACTGTATGCAAACATAGTTCAAATGGCTGTGAAAATGTCCCATTGCAACTTGGAAACCTGGAACACAAATGGAATGAAAGGTGAAGGCTCAGAGGTGTCTCCAGCAGAAGGGGATTATATTCATATCCTGAACAGGCAGCTGCCTGTCACATGGACAAGGGGCAGGAAAGCCTGGCTGAGGACAGAGACACGAATCCAGAGCAGTCCTGAGGACATTTCTTGGAGCTTGCTCTGCCTCCTGAGACCCACATGTGAAGGAGGAAGCTGCAGAGTCAGTGGCAACTCCTATGGAGTGGTATGAAACCAAGCTGGTGCGTGCAGCAAGGAGAGACTCTAGGCAGGAAGCTGCAGCCTGGACAGAAGCCTCCCCATCCCTCTGCAGCCTGTCCTGGGTCTACATGAACACCCATGTGTTTCACGGCCTGCAGAAGCCCCCCAGCACTTTTGAAAGCTGCTGCAGCATGGATGTCACAGCCCCTGAAACAGCAGCATTGAAACAGTCAGCCAGATGGGTCTCCAGGGGCCAACAGCTGCCTCCCAAAGCATGTGCTATCCTTCCGTCTTTCCCAACCACTTTCCCCCTCCTGTGTCTTAGATTGGGCGATGCCAGGGACACCACCACGGTGCTGCAGTCATCTCCTCCTTCCCGTGTGACACCGTGCTCCAGCAGCACAAGCCATCACACCAGCCCACGCTGCCACCCCAGTTCTGTTCTGGCCCTGAGCAGACACGTGGGCCTGCACTGCTGCTGTCCCTTTCCGAAGGATTTGCAGGATAATAAGGTCAAAGTGCTTGGTGCCAGGGCAATACCTCCATTGCTCCATCCCCTGTACACAGTGCAGTGCCTCGCACGTCCCAGTCTTTCTCCGGCCCCTGCCAGAGTAGATCACATATTGTCAATCCTTCCTTAAATTTGCAATGGAAGAGTCTCATGAAACAGAACAGAAAAGTCCACGCTGAAGCACTCCCCCACTTCTCTTTTTATAACAACCATATCTGGTGCTCTGGGACATACACTGTGAACGACAACGATGGAAAAATCCCAGGGTATTTTTACACTCTTAGTCTTTGCTTTATCTGGAGTTGTCTGGCAAATGCTTCCCTCCTGTCTGTGGTCAATACCGCAGCCGCTGGTTGCGCTCCGCTTTGTGCCTTTGTCCCTGCTACCGGCTGCGGAGCACCGGCTGGCTTGGGATCAGCATCCACAGACCCATGCTGCCAGCTCGGGCACGGTGACAACACAGCAGACGAACTCCTCGCCTCTTGGGGAGTCAGGGCGGAAACACCCGCAGCTGAGAAGGGACCTCTTTGCCTTTTTGCAGAGCCTTGCAGACCCGCGGCATTCAGTGTGTCCTCTCCATCCTCTGTAACTCCATCTCTTCTCCTATTCCTCACGAAAATTCCTCCCAGGGTTCACGTTGGGGCTCACAGGGCAGCTCAGTGTCGTGGGGGGCTGTCCTGCCACAAGAGTCAGCGGCCGAGCTCTCGCTGCTCCGTGCCGGCAGGGCGGGCTGCCAGGCGCTGTACGGGCACACGCGAAGGCACAGTCACCGTGCAGGAGAGTTTTACCATATTAAAAAGGCAACTGACATATGGAAGGTGAGGGGAGGAAGCTGTAATCAACTCTATACCATTTTTATATACACACTTCTGCCTTTTCGTTCAATAATTATAAATAGATTAGGTGCCAACAGTCCCCATCTGCCCCTCAAGGCATGATCCGCTGACCAGTTTCCCTCTCCAAAAGAGGATTTTATTCATGTGCCTCTGCCCGGTTTATATTTTGGAGTGGAGTGAGAAGGGGGGATATTTTTTCCCCCTGTGAAGCTCTGGAGCCTGAGGATGGGTAATATGAAAACAAAACAAAATGATTTGAAGTTAAACCATCTCAGTGTGTGACTCAGAGCTATTCATAGCTCCCTGAAGCCAGCTGCAGCAACGGAGCCAGAAGGATTCTGCCCGTATTATTATTCCAATTACCATCTGAATTAAAAGTTTGAGCAGTGATCAGCCCACATGCTGATGGGAGGGGGAGAGAAGAAAGCGAAGAGAGAAGGAGAGAAAGAGTGAGAGGAAGAAAAAACAGATAAAAATGGGAACCACACAAAGGTCCCCAGGATGACAAAGTCAGGAAGAGGCACAGAAAGGTGACAGCATCACCTCCTGCCTGCTCCCACACCACCCCAGCGATCCCTGCCACAGCTGCACCATCCAGACAATGGCACTGCAAGAACAGCTGCCTACTCCCCAGGATCCCAGACTGGATGGGGGATACCCCATGGTGGGGTTGGCAGGGCTGGCACCGGCGTTCACCCACTCCTCTCTGGCCAAAATGGGGCTGGGGGTTCACAACACAGGGGCTGGGGTTTGACTGAGCAGGATTGTAAGGAGAGGATGCTGCTGGAGTGCCAGCTGGGGAGAAGTCCCTGCTTTCTCTTGCTGAGTGGGGAAGGTGGGTGTTATTCTTTGTAGCTGGCATCACAGGAAAAATTAAATGTCCAGAAGGTCCCTGGCCTTCCCTGGGTTTATGTTTATAGTTTACGGTTTATAGTTTATGAGGTTTACTTGGCCAAAAAGGAACTGAGCTTTCATAGCAGCCAGGGTGCAGACTGAATCCCACCTGCTCCTGAGGAAGCACAGGGGCTGACATACCCCCAGCACCCTGCCTGCCAAAACCATGGACTACACCTCAAAGGGTTGGTGCAAAACCTGCAAGAGCTGAAAAACTGAAGGCTCTGAGGTGTCCCTGAGGTCCTCACATCCCAGGCAGATTCAATGCACTCAGGTCACCTCCTCCAGCTTCCCAGCACAACTGCACAGTGCAAAGGGTGTCTTCACTAATCTCTGCATCCCTGGAACTCCCTTCGCTGGGCGTTCTGCCCTGTGGGAACCCTGATGTAAGGCCATTCCCAGCAGCATCCCTGTTTTTCAGCATCTCTTCAGCACAAAGTGCCTGGCCACGTGGGATGTCTTGGTGGCTTTTGGCTAGTCAGGGGACAAGGATAATTATCAGTGTGCAGGAAAAGGAGGTAAGAGTGGCTTACATCATCTGCCTGCCTGCTGCAGTTGTGGTCTTGACAGGGCAGGGATGGACTGCCAGTGACTCTGCCAAGCACCCAGCAAGGCAGGTGCCTGCAAATAGTTTATGAGTGATGACAACAACAGTGACAGCAGCAAGGGCAAGCAATAACCAGGGCAAAGCCAGCTCTGCGCCAAGCCCCTGATCGAGAGAGGCTGCAGCCGCTCCTCCAAAGCCAGCTGCTGCACGACAGCTGAGTTCCCAGCTTGGCCTGGCTGCTAAGCACTAACCCATCAGTGACAGGGGAAAAAATCTCCCTTCACCCCCCTTGTCGCTAGGCTAACAGGGAGTGAGCAGAGCCACCAGCCTTCTGAAAGGGCCCCAGCTGCTCCCCTTTCAGCCATGCCTGCTAGGCACCAGAAACAGAGCAGAGGGAGCATCCCAGGTAAGCTGCAAAACCCCATTCCCGCAGAGAGCGGATCAAGTATTTCACTACAGGTTTGCTGACTTGTGTTGCTGCGGCTTGATCCGTCAGGTTTAACAAACACCTCTGGAAGGTGTCAAGCCTGAGTGCTGCCCAACTCACGCAGTACGGAGGACTTGCCCGCTCCTTCCCCTGCCCCCCAGCTCTCCGACAGGGAGGGGCTGCCATGGCGGGCAGGGTCGGGCTGGGGGAGAGCAGTGCGAAGCGGGACACGGCGGCTGCATCCGCACACTGCCAGGACTGCGATATCCCCCCCGCCATCACTACGGGCTGCTGCCATACCCCTGCTCCTCCGGGATGCCTCAGTCGCTCCCGCTGGCATCCTGCCTGCTCACCTGCCTGTCGCCTGCCGGCACTCGGTGCTGCCCGCAACTTCTGCCTGCTCACCTCCACCCAGACACGAGGCTGTTTCTTGGTGCCGGGAACAACGGGAAGAGGAGAGGAGAGGAGTTCTGGGGCCGCTGTGTCTGGTCCCGTGGCAGGCACCGCCTCTTCATAATGCCATCGAGCTTTTCAGAGGGGTGAAGCGCCTGTCTGCCCAGCCCCTGGGATCCCCAGTGCCCTTCAGCCCCCGCACTCGCCGTGCTGCTGGCGGGGCCGGTCTACACAGCTCTCCCGGGGCTTTACCCTCCTCTACAGCAGAGTCACTTTCGACATCCACTTAGAGCAAGCTCTAAGCCTCCTTTCAGTGGTCAGCCTGCGCGGGTGCTTTATCAGGCTGCCAGCAGAAAGGGAGCCGGCGAGAGGAGAGGGGAGAGGCAGGCTGAAGGCAGGGGAAAGGAGAGCAGGCAGCAGAGAGGCAGCTGGGACAAGGCCAGCAGCTCTTTGTACAATGCTGGTACCGCTTGCCAGGGAGGGAAGGAGGTGGGGAGACGTGTCAGGGTCGTTTCTCTGAGCCTTTTGCAGGGGACAGAATGGGGGACGCTGCTTCCCTCATTATCAAACAGCACCAGGCTCCCTCTGAAGTGTTTCAGGAGAAATGTTGCCATAGAAATAAAACAGCCGTCCAGATTGTGAGGGGCAGACCCACTGCCACGGTGGCAGGAGCGTGGGCAGGGTGGCAGCAGGAGCCCCTGGCTGGCGGCGTGGGGAGGTGCCGAGCTGGAGAGTATCTCGTTCTCCACCCTCCAGTCTCTGATTTCCAGTGAGAGCAGCAGTGGTGCTGCTGTGCCAGCATGGCTGGTGCCTGGAGATGGTGGGCATCTCCTCCCCAGATAAACCAGTGGGTGAATGCCAAAACTGTCCCTGAAGCAAGCTGCCTGCTGCCAGGCTCCCAGGAGGACAGGCATGGAGGTGCATGGGTCTCTGGGGCCACGGGGACAGAGTCACATTGCAGCCAACTCCCGTCCCTTAGCAGCCTGTGCCAGGGCACCACCTTCACCGCTGGGGAACCAGCCTCAGAGGTCTGAGGGCGAGAAGTAGCTCTAAAGCAGCCCTTGCCTGTCCCAAGCTCCCCACTGCCACAGAGTCAGCATCTCTCCCATGAAGGGGCTCCAATCCCAACCATCTCCATTACAACCACCTTGTCTGGCGAGGAAAATCGGTGCCGGTGCCTCTGGGGGTTCCCTGTGAGGCCTCTCTGCCTGGGAAGGGGCACAGGAGCAGTGACGTCAAGGAGCAGGGATTTAGCCTGACTCAGTTTCGCAGCGTTGCGAGGCAAGCGCAGACGGCTTCACTCAGCCCGTGCCATTCACAGAAAAGCGAGCGCCAGCGGGAGGCTGGGAGCCGCGTGGATGAGTAAGGGATCGATTGCTGAGACGCCAGCATCCATCTATCGATTCCCGGCCGCGCTGCCGGGTTCAGCCAGCCCAGCGCAATAACGAGGCGGGGTAGCGGGACTTGCTGAGGGCAGAGGGACATTAACTGCTCCGCTCTGCGTCCGCACTGATGTCAGTGCGCGGCGGGCGCAGGTATCCATCACCGTGCCCTCCTCCCCCTTGCTGGCACCCTCCTGTCACTGACACCACCCCAGGGATGCAGCTGCTTCCCGGGCGTGGCCGGTGGCTGAGCTTGGGGTGGCCGAGAGGCTGGAGGGCCCCAGTCCTGCCAAGTAACTCCATCCCTCCCCAGCCACCTCCTCGCTTTCCGGTTTTCCTTGCAAACCGTGGCGAGGGCTGCAAGGGACAAGGACCACTGCCTACCCCCTGCCAGCACCACACGTCAAGGCACTTGATCTTAGCACCCAAAGAGGGGGAGAAATGGAAGAAAAAAAAAAAAAAGTGGAGGAGAGGGAACCTGCTTCCCTCCAGATCAGCCCTCCCCAGCTTATCCTCTCTGTGTCCATCCTCTCTGTTCGTCTTCTTCCCCACCACCCCCTGTCCCCAGCAGATCCATCCTTCCCCCTAAGGCACATATTTGTCCTATATTGATTATTCTTTTCAGTGGCTGCAAACAGGAGTAGCCACACACTGCCGGGGTGTCTCAGGCTTCTGTGGGTGCCACTTCTGGTGGTGAATGGAGAAGGGACACATTCCCATGTCTCTGTCAAGATGTATTCCCCGTGCACCTGCCTGATCCCTCCCAGGCTCCGGGTAACCCCAAGCCCTGGGGTCATCTCCACACCTCCCACCTCCTGTCTCCTGTGGATGACTCCTCCCGAGAAGCCAAGGAGGGCACAGAGCAGGGGTTGAAGGTAGCCTTGGAGCTACGTCACCTCTGCCACGCGTTCCCATGTGCACTGTCACTGCCCTTCACAGCACACCCCCCAAGGGGAGGAAGGGGAGAAGGGAGAGGCCCCAGAGCTGCTGTTTGCTTTGCCATTGATGGAGTCAGGGCTGGGCAGCAGAGAAAGGAAACTCAGGCTCTTGCCAGAAGGATTTGGATGACTCCAGGCTATTTCCCTGGGCGGGAGGGCCTTGGGGGCTGAAGGGCCGGGGATATCCGAGGTGATCTGCCAGCACCATGCAAACCTGCCTGCCCATTCCTGCTCCGGTGGGAAAGCCAACCTTGTCAAACAATGAACAAAAGCAGAGTTTCTCTGGTAGTTTGCTCATGGCTTCCTCCTGAGCTCCTTCACCCAAAGCCACTCTCCAGAAGACCCTTTGCACTGTGCCTGTCTGGGGGGTGTTGGACCACCACTGGCAGGATCAGCCATGCTGGGACTAGGAAAGATGGAAGGTAAGGGAGAGGGGGCAGATCTGGAGCCCAAAAAGGTCCACAGGCAGCAGGAGAACAAACACATCCACTTCAGTCCCATTTGCACCTGAGAGCTTGGAGAGCAGATCTCCAGCTGCCTTTTTCAATGTGAACTGGCCGGGACCAGCACAGAGAAGAATCTACAGAGCAGGAGAAGCAAAAGGTGAGCAAGACCCAGCCCAGGGCGAGATGACTCTAAGAAAACATGGGGAACTGAAAAAATGAAGGAGTTACCTGCAAAGCGACCGAAGTCAGGGTGGCAAGGGGGCGGGGAGGGAAGTTGGGGAGGTTTAGAGGCAGGAGCCCACCCCTGCCCCTCGGCCCGTGGCCGCCCCGGTAGCTGTGCGTGCATACGCCATGCACACAAGGCAACTTTATTATTCACTGGCACGCTCACAAGAAGCCACGCATCTCTCCCTACGTTATATTTATAGCTGTTCCTCAGAGCGAACGCAAATGAAACAATACATTATTTTCCTAAGGGAGAAAAACCCTTCCCGCTCTCATGCCGGTGAGGAGAGCAGCGCGCCCCGGCACCGCCTCTTACCCGGGTCCTGCCGAGGGCTGCCGCCGGCTCCAGCCGTGCCGAGCCAACATCAGAGGAAGGGGAAAGCGGCCGGTCTCTCCATCTCACCATGAAATGTCTCAGCCGGACCGGAGGAATCAGGGAAGTCTCTCTGCAGTCCTCGCTCGCCTCCAGCCTAGGTTTATTTTTTTCCCCTCCGAAGAGCTACTTCTCCGCTGCGACCTGCTCCTCTCCTAACTCTGCCCTGCCCACGCCAGCGCTCTCCTTCTGCCTCTGCCTCTCAGAATTTTTTGCTCCCAGGAGCGTCCATCCCACGGAGTGCTGATGTGCCTTCGTGGCTCAGCGACGGGTTTAGGTCTCCCCCTCCTGCCTGGCTCCCTCCTTCTCTGGCATTATTTGCTCGTGCCCCTTGCTGCCCCCCTGCTCTAGTCCCCACATCCCCCCTCTCCCTGACACTCTTCCTCCCTTTGCGCTCCGCTCCCTTTCCCTGGCTGCCTCTCCCCCTCGCTGATTGCTATGCAGTCTGTAGCTGAGAAGTCAGTAACTCTGTGGTAGGATCCAACAGCTTTCCGCTACTTTAGCCCATCCTCGCATGTGAGCTCAGAGCTGCGGAGCCGCCATGGGGGAGACAGAGCAACCATCGGCAGCGGGGAAGGGATGGTGGGGCCGCCAGATGCCCTCAAGGAGGTGAATCCTCCTCCTGGGCTGCTGCACAGAGATTAAATAACTACCGTCAGAGGCTTTTTCCCACCTGGATTTGGGATGCTGGGCTGACACCTCACCCTGAGGAAGGACCAGGCTCTCCCAGCTGATGCAGAGTGTTTGCTGTGGGGCATTGCCTCCCCACTCTACAGAGCTGGTGATTTCCTGCCGGGATGAGTAATGCTGGGACAGGAGTGTGGACACGGAGGGACCAGCCCTCAGGGCTCCAGGATAGTGCACGGCCATCCTACTGGGAAACCTCTCCAAGAAACCTCTTTTGGGTCTCCATGGCCAGCAGTATCTCAGAGGCTTTAAAAGGCTTCTGGTGACAAGGAGAGAAGGCAGGGGACTCTGCTGCAGCAAAGCCAGAGGCTGAAGAGACCTCTGACCACACAGGCAGTGGCTGTAGGCACAGGGTCCTGGGGACAGCCTCGCTCCAGGACAGCGTTTTTGAGGACATGGTTTCTGTCTTGGTGTCTCATCTGCTGTCCCCAGTGTTAAGGCCTCTGCTGAAAAGTCAAAAAAAGATTTTAAAAAAACATTTTTTGAGCCTCCTCTGGGCCCCGATCCTGCAAGGACCATGACCGTCCCTCCCAAAATCCTCCCAGGATGTGGCACATGGGATGACCTCTGCACAACATGCTGTGGAGCCTGCTGTGCCCTGCCAGCACCAGTGAACACCACTGTGGTGAGCACAGCCTGCTCCCACCTGGCAAAGCCACTGCCAGGGCAGCAGAGGGTGGGTTTAGTAGCTCCATGAGGATGAGCAGCTGCAAAACAGGAGCACATCAGCCTCCTGAATGGGTCAGTTCACCCCAGTGCCCCCATGGCTGCTCCCTACTGCTCCTGGGGAGCAGGATGGAGCTGTGCCTGGATGGAGCAGGGCCAGCCTGTCCATCCCCTCTGCGGCCATCCCTACGAGGACCTCGTTCAGGTTCAGAGGGGTGCTTACTTTCCCAAAAGCTCTGTCTCTAGGGCCTGTTGTGGGGCTGCTTCCCAAGAGCTACTGACCAGTATCTGCCCAGCTGCTCTTTGGCAAAATGTACCATCCCTTTGGCAGCACAACAGGCCTTTCCTCTTCATGTGGTGAAGGGATGAAGATGGGGCTGAGACATCTTGCTCCTTCCCAGAGCAGGCAAAGCCACCAAGTGCAGCCCTGCGGCCACCTCAGCTTCAGGTTGGGTTTCGCCCTCTCTGCCTTTTGCTCCTCATTGCTGGCTCCTCCCGAGGCCTCACCACATTTCCCTCTGCCTTTGCAGCAGGAGGATGGATAGCTGCACCTTGTGCATGGTGTGGCAGCCTGGCGCTGCCAAGAGACATGTGGCACTTCCAGAGCCATTGAAGGTGTCACCGGCCTCTTGCTGTCCTTGTACCCCCCAAGTGCCATGCCCTGACCGCCCCATGGCCGCTGGCCCCAGCAGCGGGGTGGCTCACACTCGCCGCCCCCGCCCGTCTCCACCAGCACCGTCTTTAATAAGAAGTGTGGAATATTTTAGCACCTATGTAAAAGCCACCACAGACGGTGGTGGCAGCCGTTGCCAGGGAGACGCTCCCAAAAATAGCCCCACTCCGCCAACCTTTCCCAGTGCCGCTGTGGGGATTGAGGGAGGCAGAGGGATGGAGGGATGGAGGGATGGAAGGGTGAAACGAGGGATGGATAAAGGGATGGATGAAAGGAGGGAAAGAGAGTCATAGAGATGGACGGAGGAATCTTTGGAGAAATGAATGAAGAGAGGAAGAGTGAGGCATGGTTGAAAAGATGGAGGGAAGAATGGATAAGAGAGAGAGAGGGAGAGAGGGATGGCTGGAGATGAATGGAGAGATGGGTGCAGCGGAAAGCAAGAGCTCCTGGGAAGGTGAGCAAATGCTGCCTGCCCCTTCTCCTGCCTGGGCATGAAGAGAAGATCCCACCTCTATGCCAGCAACCCCTGCTTGGACACACATGGTCCTGCGCTCCTGTGATGCCAGCTAAGCCAGCACAAACCCTCAAGCCCTCTCTGCGCTGAGCAGGTCTGACTTTGGGTGTTTAAACAAAAGAACAAAGTTTTGGACCCCTTAGCAGCTGCCATGGTCCCTCTGCAATCTTCCTCCAACCATCCCATCTCTGTCCTCGGTGTTCCAGAGCTGCGGAGCCAACCTGACCTGGTCATGGGGGCAGAGATGGTAAGACACAGAGGTGGCCCATGGTGCTCAATGCCACTGTGTTCCCCAGCCCTTCTGGGAATGCAGAATCATTTCCCTCTCTTAGACAAATCCCTGAGGCTGCCCACTCTCCCAGGAGGTCTGGATGCAGCTTGAGCAGCATCCTGCAGCAGAAATGGAGAGAGACACCTGGAGCACCACCAGGGGCAAAAGCAGAGAAGCCTTCCTGATAGAAGGGAACAAATGTTTTAGTGATAAGGGAATGCCCTTTTGTCCCTCCTCTCATCCCATAGCCATCACCTCAGAGACAGAAGTGGAGAAGGGCCCTGGATGAAGCTGCTGCTGCCTGGCCCAGGGGCTCTGCAGGAGGAGCCTCCCAGACCAGCAGTGGCAGAGAGGGAAACTCCAAAAATAGAACTAAAGGANACAACCCCAAAATTTCATTTTTAATATCAAATCCCAGCTCACTTGCCTCCTTGTCACCCTGGCGACATTCCTTGTGGTCACCATGGAAACGGGAGGCATGGAGAGAGCATCACTGTGTGGGGTGGTGGCAGCACCCGGCATTATTTTGGGAGGCAGGGAGACACCCGGCGCAAGGCGCTTTGCATTGTGGCAGGCAGGAGGAGGGAAGGTTTATTTTTACTTGGTCCCACTCCATGTGTCAATTTTTTCTTCTCTAGGAGCCTGGGTGTCCCTTGCCCTGCAGCAGCTTTCCTGTGGCACTCATGTGCCCACAGGGATGTCCCAGGGGGACACTCCAGCCCTACCACCTTGTTCCAGCTGGGTGAACTTGACTGGGCTGCTCCCATGAAGTCCCTCTAATGGTCACCTCAGCTGGTGGTTCCTGGTGCCAGAGTGGGAGATAATGCTGGGACTTGGAGCCCATCAGTTCTTCTTGGGAAGGTGCAAGATGAAGAGAATAAACCCTTGCCACCCCTCTGTAGGAGGATTCTTCCCTTGGGTGGGACAAGAAGCTGCAAAGAGGAGTGCAGAGACAAGACAAAGACAAGGGCTCTCAGTCATTGCACACCAGGGGATTGGAAGGAGATCTCTTGGAAGAGAGGGCCCCAAAGCTGTTCCTTCCCCCCAACTTTACATCCCTGCTCCATGGATCAAAACTCTTGCTCACCTGCAAAAGGACCTGGGGTACCAGGGACCTGCAGGGCCACCAGGGCTGGGGCTTGGCTTCCACCAGCACCCACATGGCCCTGAGAAGCCCTGCTGAAATCCCAGGCAGCTCCACTCTGATGTCTGGAAACCCAATTCAGGCAGTCCCTACCCTTTGCTTTAAAGGAGACCCCTGTCTCCTTTGCTTTAACCCACCCTTGTCCCACCACAGCAACCCCTGCCTGGGAGCTGGCAGGGATGTCTCCAGTTTCATGGGGCTGAGCAGGTGTTTTCCAGCCCAGCCTGTGAATCCATCTGGAAGAGCCCTGTGATGCAGGTGCTGGAGCGTCAGAGAGGGAAAACACAACCGCCAACCTAATGGGCAGGGAGGAAATGTATGCAAATATATTCAGAAAGGGAGCCGGTGATGCTAATAGGCTTGTTAATCCTCTCAGAAAGCACCAGGAATAATATTTTTACACTTTGGTCGTCAAGGATTTTACTCCAAGCAAGCCCATAAGGACAGAGAGAGATGTGTAGGGGATGGCCACAGGTCATGGCTGTGGCCATGGGGACAGGGAGGACAGCAGCCAGAGCTAGCTTTGGGACAGGAGCAGGCAGGATCACACAATCCAAGAGTAACCAAATTAGACCCACGGCCAGATGTGATTTGCTCAGGGACAAGGAGACAAATTACAACTTCCATTTGGTTGTACTAAAGCAGCTTTAAATTAGTGATTAGATATTGACTATCTAATTACTGAACCTTGATGCAGAGGTCCCCCTGCTGCTGCCATGAGGTCTCCCTGTGTAACTGCTGCTCCAAGGACAAGGTTCAGCCAAAACAAGCTGGTCACCCAGCTTAATATATTTTCAAATATATTAAAACATTCTAACAGTCACTACTGGGCTCCTTTCTGTGAAATCTCTAAAACCAGCAGCAACCACGTGCTTCTTTCACTCAACACATTCCCTATGTTATTTGTAACCCTCTTGCAGGAATCCAGGATTAATATTTTCAGTGAAGTTTGTTTCAAACCAGCCCTTGGAAGGATCTTTTGTTTTCTCCGGGGCTGTGCTCAGGGATCCACGCTGCTCCAGACAGGGCACCTGAAGGAAGGGGTGCCTGGTGGGGCAGACGCCAGGGAATGGCTGTCCATGCACAGCTGTGGAAGAGCTGCAATGGCTTGATAATTCAAATATCTCTCCACTTCTTCTTTGGCTCCAGGAGACAAGGCAGAGCTCTGGTGAGAAGGTGCTGGAGGTGGGATGGGGCCGGGAAGGGCAGAGAGCAGAAGGCTGCCCACGGGAAGCAGGACAGAGGTTACTGCACCCGTGGCGAATATTCCTGGAAAGCCTGGCCCTCGCCGGAGGGTGTGTCCTCAAGGCCAGAGGATGGGAATCCTGTTCCCTCTGCCTTTTCCCCTTTAACCACACTTCCGTGTGTAACTTGAGACAAGCAGGGGAAGAAAAAAGAGGAAGGAAAAAAAAAGAAAAAGGGAAAAATAGCGCAGTTATTCCCGCCTCTGCCTCCTCCTCTCTCTCCTCCCCGGCCAGCCAGGAGCCACGTCACCGTCACCCAGCGCTGGCTTCGGGGCTGCTCAACCTGGAGAGCTCTCCGGGACACAAACTCCAACTTTCAGCCCAAAGCAGAGAGAGGAAGGCCCTAGGCTGGGAGAGGGAGAACCCACCTCGGTGGAAAAGTAAACAGGGGAGACATCCAGCCTGGCAGGGGAAAGGCATCTGCAGCCACGGGAGAGGGGAGACTGAACTTTGTGCTGCAAGAAGGAAGGGCTCCGTGCTCAGAGGAAAAGGAAAAGTTGAACCAAAGGAGAGCGTTCATTCAGTCGAGGCTCGGTGGAGAAAAACTTCCCCCCCTCGCCCTCCCTGCCTGCAGAAAGAGCCCCACTCCCTCCACCCCAGAGGAGTTCCCCCGGCACCATGAACATCTTCCGCATCCTGGGGGATGTCTCCCACTTGCTGGCCATCATTATCCTCCTGCTGAAGATCGTGAAATCCAAGTCCTGTGCTGGTGAGTGCTCCCATGTCCCAGGGAAGGAGGGTGGCCCTTCTTGGAGGGCAGTTCAGTGAGGGGTACAGCAAAATGGGAGCTGGAAAGGCCAGCGATAGCCCATACGAACCGGCAGCCCTCCCCCGTGGGCTCTTCCAGGGAAGCCATCCTCTTTCTCTGGGAGGTGTCCCGCCAGGAGAGGGCTGTGCTGGAAGGATGTGATGTGGCAAGGGGCACAGCCTCAGGCAGGTGTTGGTCTCAGGGTGGTGAAGGAGAGGGTGGCAAGGCTGGAGGGAGGTGGAAAATGAGAGCAAGAGGTCGTGGCAGCACCAACACCAACAACCTGCAGAGGAAGCTGCTTTAGGTTGGAGGTTTTGCCAGTGGTGGACAGGTGTCAGAGGCTGCCCCATCCCAGGGTGAGGAAATCAGGACAGCAGCTTCCTGCAGGAGAGTTTTGCTCATAGTTCCCTCCTCATGAGATTTTGGGGCTGGGCTGCTGGGTCTGTGGCCATTATCACAGGCACAGAAGTGGGTGGGCCCGACTGCATCTCTCTGCCAGCAGTGGGCAAGTTCCATCGGTGCCCCGGGGCTGGTCCTACAGCTCTTCCCTCCTGTGGCAGATGTCACATCACAGAGTCCCTGGTGAGGTGGGCACACAAAGGGGGAAGGGAGGGAAGAGAAAGGCCTTTTGACGACAGCAAGGACTGAACCGGCCAAAGTGGTGAATATGCCCACCGAGCACCAGTTCCTACAGGCAGCACTCAGGGGCAGCAGCAGGAACCTGCTGACTTGGGAGACTCTGGCCACTCTGGGGTAGAGCTACCTCAGCACCCACACACCAGCCCTGGCTCACAAAACAACACACTTACATATAAATGCTTCCGAAGGAGGCATAAGGGGAAACCACCATCCCACAGATCCTTCCCTTCATCTGCTTTGCTTTCCTTGCATCTCTCTGCCACACAGGAATCTCTGGGAAGAGTCAGATACTTTTTGCTCTTGTCTTCACAACCCGCTACCTGGACCTGTTCACGAATTTCATCTCTGTCTATAACACTGTGATGAAGGTAAGGAGAGGGCAGTGCAGCAGGAGAGGTTCCCCTCAGCTCACTGTGGTTTCTCAGGGAGGTGAGGGTACACAGTCACTGAATTTTTCAGCCAGGAAGGGTGGATAAAGGTGCTTCCTTCGGTGCCACTGTCCCTCCATTGACCAAAAAACCCCCTTGCCATAGTCAGTGAGTGAGCTGAGCCATATTTAGTACCACTAAAACCAGAACAAGATGCCATGAACCAAGCCTGGGTGTCCTTGTACAGCAGGAACATTAACATAAAGCTGCCTCCAAGCCAACCTCTTCACAGAGTGCCCCAGAGGGACTCAAATGTGAGATGCTCATGGTGCAGCAAGCTTTACCTGGCCACTGGAATATCTCCAGCAGAAGTCAGTCTGTAAGGCAACACAGGCAAAGCATTCACCGTTGTCTTGACTTTTGGGAAAGCCAGCCTCTCTTTAAGCACAGAAAGTGCAATTGCAGGTAAGGTTTTGCCATCTCCCTTCTCTCCCACAGGTCATTTTTTTGATTTGTGCCTACGTCACCGTGTATATGATCTACGGGAAATTCCGGAAAACGTTTGACAGCGAGAACGATTCCTTTCGCCTTGAGTTCCTGCTGGTCCCTGTCACAGGCCTGTCATTTCTGGAGAACCACAGCTTCACCCCCTTGGAGGTAAGGAAAAGCTGAGGCAGGAAAAGGGAAGGGAAGCAGCAGCAGCCTAACACCAGGCAGCAGAGTGAGCAGCATGTTGAATAGCTGAGATTTTTAACAGCAAAAGGAGGCAGGAAAGGCAAAGTTGGCAGGCCTTGAAGATAGTACCATCTATAGAGCAGCTCAGCGCTGTCTCCTCTCACTCCCAGCACAGTGAGCTCATTTTCCCCAACTTCAGCAGCACTACTCATCCCCCTCACACATCAGTGATTTGCCAAACGGAAAGCTTTAGGTCTTAACACATACTAACCAGCAGTGACTCCCCACTGCCTTCATTTTGCACCTCACAGATACTCTGGACCTTCTCCATCTACCTGGAGTCTGTGGCTATCCTTCCTCAGCTTTTCATGATCAGCAAGACAGGGGAAGCAGAGACCATCACGACACACTACCTTTTCTTCCTGGGCCTCTACCGTGCTCTCTACATTGCCAACTGGGTCTGGCGCTACCACACAGAGAATTTCTACGACCAGATCGCTGTCGTTTCTGGGGTGGTCCAAACCATCTTCTACTGTGACTTCTTCTATCTCTACGTCACCAAAGGTAGGTAAACAGGTTGCTGTAATACTGGAAAGTTCATCCATTCTTGCTGTATAGGGTGGAGCTGCAGCTTGCCATGTGTTAATCCTTACATGACTTTATTTTATGCTGTGTTTGTGATGCATATTGTGCACCTAAAGTCCAGTTTAAGAAACATATCCATTGATTGAAAGCGGGCATCACTGCTCGCAAGGCTCTGGATGTGTGTGTGAAACACAGCAAGAATTAAGCCAGAGTTAAGCCTGGTTTAACCTCACCTCGGGAAGTTAACAACTGAGGTACATTCAATTCTACATATATTTTGAAAGATTATGAATCACACAAAAAAAACCACAAAAAACTTTGAGAGGAAAAAATAGCTGCAGGCAGACAATGTACCTGAGAAAGCAACTGCAGACATATGGAGATATTATTAAACCTTCTTTTCCTTTGATAGAGAAGATCAAGTTCTTGATTGTCAAGAACTGATTCTGTAGGAAGATGGGCATCTGCACAGACCAGACACTCCTGTTTTCCAAAATCAGATGCCCCCTCCATTTCAATGCCATGCTTTGGTAAACGGCCACCAGAGCTTAAAAGTGCACCAAGGGCATAAATCCTGCTAGAACACGCTGTGGTTTGCCGAGGCTGAAGGACACTTTAAAACACCTATCCGTTGAGAAGGATGGAATTACATTAAATTAGCCAAGTGGATAACTATTTTCCTCCTGCTTCACTTTCCCCAACAAGTCTGCCAAAAGCAGTAATGACGGCCCACGTTTGAAGTTTCAAGGGATGGATTTTTTGTAGCTTCATGCAATACACCTGCTGATAGAAAGGTGACAGGAGCACTGAGCAGGTGGCTGGCCTTGGCAGATTAAGACTTCCTTCTGTCATTAAATATTTTTGTAGCCAGAAAAATACTTTCTAAAACTGCCATCAAGGTGCTCCACGTCAATTCCTTTTTTCTTTTTTTCTAAACTAATTCCCATTTTAGCTCCGCTCAATGCCTGTGTCCTGTATTTTGTGAGAAATCTATACCTTTTGTAGCTGTGATGGTGGAACAAAAGGGGGAAAAAACACAACTGCTGGCTTCCAATCTCACACTGCTAGTGACAGAGCTGCAAAATTCAGATTATACAGGAGGCAGAAGAAAAAACATTTGTAGATGGAACATCACAGCAGGAAGAGAAGTGCTTTTTTTTCTCTTTTCTTTTACACAAATGTTCTGGATCACGGGAGAGAAACGGTGTCTGAAGACATGCAAATACTTTGCAATCATTTATGAGAGCCAGCAATATTATAGCAGGTTGCATCTCTTACATTCTTTCAAAAAACCAAACTCAAAACATTTCTAACACTGAAGAGCTCAGAAAAAAGGGCAGTGATGCTGAAAAAAGCAAAAATGTGTTACATAAAGAAATGGATTTAATAAGACTTCTGAGCCTATACCAAAGCACTGCAAAGAGATTTTTATAGAATGCTACTTCTTTTTATCTTGTTTTCAAAACTAGATGAGCTCCCTTCTGTTTAACACAAGGACATGAAAGATATCCTGAGGAAGCATTCAGCTCCCCAAAGCTTGTATTTCACAGAATGGCCAGGGGTGTGGGCAGTCAGGATGGAGGGGGGAAAACCATCTAATCCATGCCCCTGCTCACGTTTTTCAAGGTCCTGTCTAATAAGGTTTTGACCATCTCCAGGCTGAAGCCTCTCTGGGCAATCTGTGCCACTGTCTGACCACCCTCACTATAAAATACTATTTTCAGATGTTTAATTTCCTGGAATTAATGGAATTTCCCGTTGTCCCTTGCCCTGTCACTGGGCACCACCCGGTGCAGTCTGGGTGTGTCTCCATTCCTCCCACCCAGCACTTGTGCACGTGGCTAAGGTGCCCCTCAGCCTTCTCAGTGCTGAACAGTCTCAGCTCACAGCCTCTGCTCCCACATCAAGACGCTCTTGTGGTCCTTCTTGACTCCTCATCTCTTGTTCTGAGAGCCCAGAGCTGAGCCCACCACTCCAGCTGCGGCCTCCCAAGGCTCAGTGGAGAGGAAGAACTCCCAGCTCACCCTGCTGGCAGTGCAGCTCCAGAGGCTATTTGCTTCATCACAAGGGCACACAGATGGCTTGTGGTCAACCTGGTGTCCACCAGCACACCCAAGGCCTTTTCTGCCAAGCTGCTTTCCAGCTGGGCAGCCCCCAGCACAAACTGGTGCCTGGAGTTGTTCCACCCCAGGGCAGGATGTGCATTTGGCTTTGTTGACCTTCACAAGGCCTCCATTTCTCCAGCCTGGCACAGTCCCTCTGGCCTCACCCAGGCCCTCCCGCGTGGTGCATCCTCAGCACATCACAGCCCTTCCCTTTGGCACCCAACAGACACAGGCCCCAGCACCCACCCCGGTACCACCCCGTCCCAGGCACAGCCACTCTGCACCATGGACCACTGCACATCCAGGACAGTCCCTGCTCCGGCCACCCCAGCTAAGACTACGGGCCTCTGGCATTTCCCAGAGGCATCCCTGCCATCCCAACTTCAGCTCAGACGGGCTGGGAGGGGCTCAGTGGGATCTGGCCACAGACATTGACTGAGGCCATCCTCTATATCAAAAGCAGGGGAAAGCACTAGGAATAGCACATCACCAAGAAAAAATAATTAAGACAGTCCATGAGAACAAGCGACCATTGAAGACAAACAAGAACCTTTTCCTTTAGCATAAAGGAGGATAAACAGGTTGTGCTTTCCCCTCTTAGCAGCACTGCATAGTGATTGTCTCCCATTCGCAGTCTGCAAACCTGGCACCCCACTATCTGGCACTCGAAATCGCAAGTTAGGAAACATAACATTACGGAAACAATAAAACAGTTGACTTCCATTAAATGTATTCATTACCTTCTCTTGCTCTTTGCAGTCCTAAAAGGAAAGAAGCTAAGTCTTCCCATGCCTGTTTGAAGACATCCCACAGGCAGCAGAAGAAATTCCAAAGACGAAGCTGATTAAGATCAAAGCTTTCCTTCCCTGGCCCTTTTTGACTAACGGATGGCTCAGGTGAATTTCAACCCAGCGCCAGGAAGACAAGGCTTGGAATGCTTTTCATCCATCAGACTCTTCCCCTCCATTTTTTTATTTCTTCTCACTTGAATTTGGTGCTAGTGCTGGCCAATACTGAAGTAGTGCAATTTTTTCTCTCCCAGCTCTTCCCAGCATCTACATCCAAAACACACCTCCACCCTGACCTTGAGGCAGCACAAGGGAAAATGTCACTCCCTGTAGTCCTTCAGCAAGTGCCCATGGTAAAGGGAACACATGCTAATTAAGTCTGTTAACTTCACTGACCCATTTCACAGGTGGCCATGTCTGACACACCAGATGCTACAAACTGTTACTTTAACTCTGTATGAACTAACACCCTCTTGAAAATTAATTCTACCTGACCCTCTCTCTATTCAGGCCCTGTAACATTGAAGAAAAACACATTGCCTTTGAATAGCATGAACCTTCTAATTCCACAAGTATTCAAACATCCTCCCCGCTCACTTATTTTCAGTTTCCTTGTGTTCTACAAACAGGGACGCTTTCAATTACAGTTCAATGGTGCCAAGAAGTGTTTCCACCTCCTTGAATTTGACTTTTAAGAACTGGGAAGAACAGGGGCAAAGACAGCTTTACATTCCAAAAATAAAGACAAAGTTCACAATTTATTGACAACAGTGTTTTTATTTATACCTACAAAAGAAAACAAGATGGTATCAAAAGGACAATTTACAAACTAAGAATAGTAACATAGCTCTTAGTATCCTGTGCCTCAACACCACAGATCTATGAATCTCTCAATTCAAGTCTTCGTTAATACAACAGGAATGTGTTCAGAGACCAGCAGGTGTGTGAAACAAGATGCTGATCCTACACAAAGCTAGTAACTCTTCCATTGTTCAGAGAAATCCAAACAGTAAATTGCTTCAGGAAGTGGGAGGGGAGGAGACACCCAGCTCAGATATCTGACACTCCCACAAACTTTTTACAGATTGAAAACAATGCAAACAACACTAGAGCCTAATGCTTTATCAACAAGGGCCCTCCAGCTGGTACATGGAGCAGAGCAGAGAGCACCAGGTGGGACAGGGGCAGCACATGCCATGATGCACTCAGCGGTCTGGTTGACACTCTGAACTGAATCAAAACCCTGGACTTCAGCTGACCTCATAAATAAAGCACTGCGAGACTTAGCATTGATGTTTAAACATGCACAAGTCACCCCCAAAAGTGAAAGCTATAACAGACTATAAGGCAGCTTTGGTGGTCCAGAGACCCTTTTTAAGCCAGTCAGTGAGATGTCCTACTCCTACACCCCTCAAACACATTTCTGCATTCTACTCTCAAATTAAAACAAAAAAAAAAGCTCTACATTTGCTTGCGAGGGAGGCCAAAGACCTATCAGTCAGTGCCTGGATGAACAAAATGTTTCTGGCTTTCACTTAACACAAGCAAAGGAACTTCCTGCCCATGCACTGGAAATATAAAATGGAACCAGGGAACTGAGGTTCTGGAAGGAATCTCCATTCTCCCTGTCAGCAACCTACCTGTGTACTGCACAAAAGAAAAAAAAAAAAAAAGAAAAAAGCAACATCCATCCCCCAAAATTTTACTCTGGGAAGAAATTAAATTTTAAAAGAAATTATTTCTGTATAAGCAAGCTCTTTTCCAGGGCTATAAGAAGTTCCACTCTGCTACAGAAGGAGTGGGCTGCCTTGTTCATCCATATGCAAGAACGCCAACAGAAAAAACCCACAAGCCCCCTGCACCCTCCTGATGCAAAGAGCGTGCCTCAAACCAGGAGATGTACCCATCCTTTTGTCATCTTATCAGACCAAGAGCAGCCAACTCCTGTTATCATCTACTGTCTCTGAACCGTCTGGTATTAGAAATAACAAGTCAACAACATGCTTTACTAAAGGGGGAACCCCCCCCTCACACCCACCTTAGCCTGTAAAATAAACAAGTTTTATTTACGCATATACTAAAATTTCACTCTTCTCTAACATTTTCTAAAATACTACCTACCTGCAAGAGCTCAGCTCAAAGGGACCAGTGGAGCAGGGAAATGCACTCAAAAGCCAGAGAAAGCAATAGTCAGTGCAAGGTACAAAAGAAACAAAGCTTCAGAATCAAGATGCACTAACCAGCTCACCGCTTACCTCGTGAAAAGGAGACCCCAGGCAATCTCCTCCTGCCTTCCTCCCCCTCACCCTCCCCCAGCCCACCCTATTGAAACCTCTTAAATGTAAGTGTGGAAAACTCTGTCACATTTTATCGAGCGTAGCGGCATTCAGAACATTCCCCATGGCAAAAGGGAGTTTGTTTGTGAAGGACAGACAAACAAGGTAACACTGTTCATCATTTCAGTTGTGCATAATTTCTAGGCTCTCAAGGAAGACTTCTTTCAATAAACCAAACAGAAATTTGAGAGCAGTAATCAATTTAATGATAATCAGGCTCCACGCATTTTTGATGCTGCAATTTAACCATCACAGGAAAAGAACTTACTTAGCTGAATGTTTCAGCAGTGGTACCCACAGCAACTATCTGGTTTTCAGGTAGTGAATGCAAGACAGGTTTGGTCTCTGACACAGGGTTTTTAAACCCAAGCTCCCTACTGCAGGCTGTTACAGGTGGCAGAAAACGGGGCTTCCAGAACTACAGAAATTGCCAACAATATACCCAGGGCTTTACTCTGAACACCACCCAGCTCAGACAAATGAACAGAGTTTTCCTACGCAAAGTCACCTACAGTAAGATTACAAGCAATAATAGTGAGCTACCAAAAAAAAAAAAAAAAAGATTAGGAGAAGTAAGCATTGCTCCCTTGCATTTATATTTTAAATGAAGTGCTTTTTGGCTCCCCCAGAGTTTCCCATCTCTCTTTATACTTCCTGAAATTAAGTTAATGTGTTACAGAATAGAAACTTCTTTCCCTCAAAAGCAAATTTTCACACAAACCTTAGACACCAAGATGATCCNAGGGGGCTGTGGAAACTGTTGTGACATGAGCGGCTGTGGCTGCTGGCCCGAGCGCCCCACCATCCCTGCATACTGCTGTTGGGTAGTGCTCTGTGAGGTTCTCCCAGCCGTGGCAGCTGTGGTGCTGGCACCATAGCCACTAGCACTGTACTCTGCAGTGCCATAGCCACTCGTGCCATAGGCAGCTGCTCCATAGCTCCCTTGAGTGTAACCATACTGGCTCTGTGCTGCCCCAAAAGCAGAATTTGGGCTCCCGTAGGCACTGCCATAGGTCTTGTTGGCTCCGTTGGCATAACTTTCACCGCGCTCACGGTCTCTGAAGCCACCTGAGTCTCTCCGGCCCTCTTTCACTCCCCGGAGCCTCCTGTCACACTCTTCCTGGTACATCAGGTTAGGGTTGTTTACTGAACTGCTCGTTCGGTAACGAGAACGGCCTCCTGGCGATGGATACATTAATATTTTTAGTACCACGAACAGGTCTTAAACAATGATCTCTGGTACACTTACGCCACCCTTTCTCCCCCTTCTACATCTCCAATTTTGCTCCTGAGGAGCACCTTCTTCTGACTGACTGTAAGTTCTCTGCACAGCTGTGCATATGCCTCTTCCCTTTGTTCAAGGTGTAAACATGAAGTTCAAGAAGGGATCTTTATGTATGTGCTTGGAGACAAAGAAACAGAAGAAATTCAGGACTAATTTGGAAGTATAAGGAAACTTCTTATTCCTTCAGGGAATAGGAAGAAAAAGCGCATCAGCTCCTGAAATTCAGCATACCCCTTCACTGATTTCAATTTTGCACATGCACCTTGTTGCCTGTCCTTAGTAGGAGCTGTGAGGAGTAATTACTTCAAGCAAAATCAGCTCCCTGAGGACCTTATGAGAGAAAAGAATTCTACATCTAAGGTAAAACAGGGGACTGCCTCTCTCTTGGGACGGAAGTACTATGTCTGCAGTAAGTGTTGGGACCTCAAGTACCGAACAGCTTTGTTACTAATGTGTTATCTTAGACCTGTACTTACTACTTCCCTACCCTCTCTTCACATTCCCTCCCTCAAAATGGGGAACATATCACCTGTGTAGCCCTTCTCCCTTGTGCCATTACCTCCACCACCACCTCCTCCTCAAAAGCAACATCCATCCCCCAAAATTTTACTCTGGGAAGAAATTAAATTTTAAAAGAAATTATTTCTGTATAAGCAAGCTCTTTTCCAGGGCTATAAGAAGTTCCACTCTGCTACAGAAGGAGTGGGCTGCCTTGTTCATCCATATGCAAGAACGCCAACAGAAAAAACCCACAAGCCCCCTGCACCCTCCTGATGCAAAGAGCGTGCCTCAAACCAGGAGATGTACCCATCCTTTTGTCATCTTATCAGACCAAGAGCAGCCAACTCCTGTTATCATCTACTGTCTCTGAACCGTCTGGTATTAGAAATAACAAGTCAACAACATGCTTTACTAAAGGGGGAACCCCCCCCTCACACCCACCTTAGCCTGTAAAATAAACAAGTTTTATTTACGCATATACTAAAATTTCACTCTTCTCTAACATTTTCTAAAATACTACCTACCTGCAAGAGCTCAGCTCAAAGGGACCAGTGGAGCAGGGAAATGCACTCAAAAGCCAGAGAAAGCAATAGTCAGTGCAAGGTACAAAAGAAACAAAGCTTCAGAATCAAGATGCACTAACCAGCTCACCGCTTACCTCGTGAAAAGGAGACCCCAGGCAATCTCCTCCTGCCTTCCTCCCCCTCACCCTCCCCCAGCCCACCCTATTGAAACCTCTTAAATGTAAGTGTGGAAAACTCTGTCACATTTTATCGAGCGTAGCGGCATTCAGAACATTCCCCATGGCAAAAGGGAGTTTGTTTGTGAAGGACAGACAAACAAGGTAACACTGTTCATCATTTCAGTTGTGCATAATTTCTAGGCTCTCAAGGAAGACTTCTTTCAATAAACCAAACAGAAATTTGAGAGCAGTAATCAATTTAATGATAATCAGGCTCCACGCATTTTTGATGCTGCAATTTAACCATCACAGGAAAAGAACTTACTTAGCTGAATGTTTCAGCAGTGGTACCCACAGCAACTATCTGGTTTTCAGGTAGTGAATGCAAGACAGGTTTGGTCTCTGACACAGGGTTTTTAAACCCAAGCTCCCTACTGCAGGCTGTTACAGGTGGCAGAAAACGGGGCTTCCAGAACTACAGAAATTGCCAACAATATACCCAGGGCTTTACTCTGAACACCACCCAGCTCAGACAAATGAACAGAGTTTTCCTACGCAAAGTCACCTACAGTAAGATTACAAGCAATAATAGTGAGCTACCAAAAAAAANGTGGACTGGGGGCCATTTCTGATGGGCTCAAGGGACTTGGATAGTGAATTCTAAGTCTAACCTGCATGAGAGACATCACAACGGGAAAGAAGAGAAAGAAAAGGTTCCTTTAAATGCAAGAGATCTANGCATAATTTCTAGGCTCTCAAGGAAGACTTCTTTCAATAAACCAAACAGAAATTTGAGAGCAGTAATCAATTTAATGATAATCAGGCTCCACGCATTTTTGATGCTGCAATTTAACCATCACAGGAAAAGAACTTACTTAGCTGAATGTTTCAGCAGTGGTACCCACAGCAACTATCTGGTTTTCAGGTAGTGAATGCAAGACAGGTTTGGTCTCTGACACAGGGTTTTTAAACCCAAGCTCCCTACTGCAGGCTGTTACAGGTGGCAGAAAACGGGGCTTCCAGAACTACAGAAATTGCCAACAATATACCCAGGGCTTTACTCTGAACACCACCCAGCTCAGACAAATGAACAGAGTTTTCCTACGCAAAGTCACCTACAGTAAGATTACAAGCAATAATAGTGAGCTACCAAAAAAAAAAAAAAAAAGATTAGGAGAAGTAAGCATTGCTCCCTTGCATTTATATTTTAAATGAAGTGCTTTTTGGCTCCCCCAGAGTTTCCCATCTCTCTTTATACTTCCTGAAATTAAGTTAATGTGTTACAGAATAGAAACTTCTTTCCCTCAAAAGCAAATTTTCACACAAACCTTAGACACCAAGATGATCCAGCTGGGACCTATCTGCCTTATACCCTTTTCTTTTAGAAAAAATAAAATTTCCGAATTCCTCAACATGCAAGACAAAAATAATAAATTTTCCAGTCAACTATACATATATCTTAAAAAAAAAAAAAAAAAAGAAAAA
>VXAX01003260.1:1717643-1733535 GCA_013399835.1 Leptocoma aspasia
TGCATATGCCTCTTCCCTTTGTTCAAGGTGTAAACATGAAGTTCAAGAAGGGATCTTTATGTATGTGCTTGGAGACAAAGAAACAGAAGAAATTCAGGACTAATTTGGAAGTATAAGGAAACTTCTTATTCCTTCAGGGAATAGGAAGAAAAAGCGCATCAGCTCCTGAAATTCAGCATACCCCTTCACTGATTTCAATTTTGCACATGCACCTTGTTGCCTGTCCTTAGTAGGAGCTGTGAGGAGTAATTACTTCAAGCAAAATCAGCTCCCTGAGGACCTTATGAGAGAAAAGAATTCTACATCTAAGGTAAAACAGGGGACTGCCTCTCTCTTGGGACGGAAGTACTATGTCTGCAGTAAGTGTTGGGACCTCAAGTACCGAACAGCTTTGTTACTAATGTGTTATCTTAGACCTGTACTTACTACTTCCCTACCCTCTCTTCACATTCCCTCCCTCAAAATGGGGAACATATCACCTGTGTAGCCCTTCTCCCTTGTGCCATTACCTCCACCACCACCTCCTCCTCCTCTGTGGTCCACAAGCTGCATCAGCTTTGGATTGATGGCTTGATTGGCTTCTTCCAAGACTTTGATAAGCTCCCTGGCTTGTTTCAGGTTTCCTGGTGTGAAGAAGGTGTAGGCAGTGCCTTTGTTGGTACTACGTGCGGTACGGCCAATACGGTGCACGTAATCTTCGGAGCTGTTCGGATAGTCGTAGTTTATCACAAATTTAACATCTTCCACATCTTGTGAAGTGCCCAGGAGCGAAGCACAGTGAAAGGGTGGGGTTGAGGAAAGGGGAGAAGAGAGGACGTGCCAACGAAAGGTGGGGAGCACGAATGCAGGTGACAGTAATAAGAAAAAAAAATACAAAGTTAGTAATTGCATGGAATAAATACAAGACAGACTCATCCCAAAAGAGTAGAAGACTGAAATTTAAGATCATCAGAAATAAAGGTCAGCATCCTGAAAAAGAATAGCAATTTCAAAGCAGCTTTGCCCTGCACTCAAAGTCATCCTCCCCGGAATGCATTTCTCTGTCTTCCTGTGTCAAAGACACTGATGTTTGTGAGTAAGTTAATTGAATTTCATACTTTTTTTTTAACACAATCTGTAAAGTGAAAATGTCACCATCAGACAGAGCAAACTGGGGTGGAGGAAGGGCAGAACTGCCATGGTAAAGCTTTTACTCTGTTGGGAGAAGTCTAACAAAAAACAACAGTAATGAGATCACTTACCTTCCACTCGGTAACATGAAATAAAAGGCAATCTTAAAAATATTTACTTTTACAGTACTAATAAAATACAGTGAACTAACTTCCCTAGCCTAAAGCTTTAGGCATTCAAATTACATTAGTTTTACTCAGCCAACTCATTAAAAATTATTCAGACCTAAAGTATCTTAACTCAGCTTTGTAGTTATCACTAGAATGCATTGCACTAACATTTCTGTGCTGCTCTGTCCAGTTCTGGCAAGTTTGCATAATTTGGACAATCCTGAATTCCATAAGCAATTCCCTACTTCCAGTGTCAGACGGAAGCAGGAAATAAAATTATCAAAATGGTTTTGTATGCAAAACAGTTTTAAAATTTAGGAGATCGGAATTGTGTGTTTTATGGCAAGACAGACTTTCTAAACTTAGGGGACAGAAACCAAGTAAATGTTAGTGCAACGCTTCAGTGAAAGCACCTTAAGTACCAAAAGCACCTATTTGCTATATCATACAGTATTTTCAAATGCACCACTCTACAGTAAGTGCCCTAACATCTCATAAAAAAAAAATTTTAAATCTGCATTTTAACAAGAATATTCTGAAAATATCCAAGATAAAACACAGATTTTTGTGATTTCCTTTCCTCTTTTTTTGTCGTTTTGTTTTAAAGAGAGAAACATTCTCTGTTTGTTACCAGACCGATGCACACTCCCTCCTCCTGTGGGAAACCGCTGCAGCCGATCCCGTCTCTTTGCCTTTTATTTTTGGCGGCCTCCTTTCGAAAACTCCGCCCTCTGACACGGGACCACTGGAGCGCGGGGAGCATGCATCAAGGGTCCGTGGCAGCGAGAAGTCCCCACACACGCTCGCTCTGTGAACTGGCTTAGACGCTTCTCTGTAGCCCCATTTGGTTGGGAAGCGCCGGAGAACCTGGGCTCAGGTAAAAGTTTCAGGTCCTCCAACGCTTTTTGTCCCCTATTTGGGGCTCTTAGGGGCAATTGTCAAAAAAATGAAGATACAAAAATTACATCCAAAGGGTCAGACTGCATCTATTGCCCAGACTGCATCAATTTCAAAGGGGTTGTAGGAAAAATAAAAACATTGAGGGTTGTTGTGACAAGAGGGGGACTTTATGTCTGTTTCTTATTACAGCAAAGGGGGGGGCTCCTCAGTCTTTGCTGACTCCAAAGTCCTGAATCACACCAAAAAAAGGGAGTGAGAAGGCAGGTTTCACAGGGGGCTGCGCGAGTCTCCAGCTAGGGTCCTTGATGCAACAGTTTTTTTAAAAAGGGGAAGTGAAGTATAGAGAGGAGTACGTGTGACAGATTGCATCTTCACAGCCGGGGTGCAGCTAGACTGACAAGCTCCAGGCTACATGGTCCTCAGCCAGTCCCGTTTTACACATCCAGTAGCAAGTGACTTGAATTACCAGAGAGGATACAAGGATGTGCTTTCCTGTCAGAAAGCACAAGGAATTGTAGCTACCAATGCAGACAGAACTGACTTGACTGGGGAGGAGCAGAAAGAATGGGAAGGCAGGAAGAGGAAGATGCAAGGGTGTTTTCCAGACTAGAAAGTGGTCCTGGTAGAGCACACATCTCGCTGAAGACCAGAGCATGTACAAGACTCAGCTTCTCCAGTCTAGCGTGCTCCAAAGTGTTCGTGCACACTCGCAATCCTCCTGCACTTTTAGAAGATAACGTAGCAGGATCAAGAATTGAGACTGTAAATCATTTTTGACAGCTACCTGGGAAACATTCCCTTCGTCAGACCATCAGAACACCCTATGGCACAGACAGCCTCCAATTATTAAATGGGACAGATACAAACTAGCAAACATGCTAGTCTAGAGAGCTGTTCAGACCATCATTGTAGATATACCCCCACCCCTGCACTGAGAATTATCTGCAGCTGATATCAAAGCTTCTGTCGAACAAAACAAAACAAATTCAATGTTTTTAGTTTAACAGACTGAACAAAAAAAAAAGTAAAAAAAAAAATCAGTGCAGAGAGAGGGCCTCACTCCAGGGAATCATCACAAAGAAGTCATTACGGGACTCAGAACTTACCTGAAAGAAGCTTTTTTGAAATCAATGTTCCATTAGGAAGAGGGAAAGCCCTGGTGACTCAGCCAAAAGGCGCGCGCCCCTGTTTTATGTTATTTAGGTAGAAGCCTTCACCTTCCAGGATGTTGGAGGAAGTCGTCCAGAAGTTTGCCAGTTAAGTGACTTATTTTAAGCAGCAAACTCAGGGCCCCAAAACAAGCAGAGATGTTGTTCAGTAACAAGAAACAGACTCTGATACCTTTCCCCCTTAGCTTGGGTGAAGTGGACGATGGGAAGTGGGGAGACTGTTTTCTGAAGTGTTATCCAATTGAGTAGTTTTGGGGGAGAGTGTTGGTTTTTGTTGGTTTTCTTTTTTTTTTTTGGAGGGGGTTGAGGCTGTTTTAAATGTCTAGGCAAGATGCACAAAGAAGCTACCAGCACATAGCAAGCCTGCTTAAAAAATGCTGCTATAGAGAAAGCAGCTCTCTTTCATACAAACTGGTTTCAGGCCTCAGTCCCTTCTCCCAACAGGCCCAAGTTCTAACTGCACAGGTCCAGACATGACCCTAGAGGGCAGAGACTGAAGTCCATATAATCACTTCCTGAGGAAGTGCTGGACATTTTTTGAGGGGGGAGGGGAAGGAGGGGTGAAGGTTGTGTGAACAAAGGCTGCCAAGTCTGTTAATGGTCTGCCTGTATTAAAGTGACCATATGATGCACAGCACAGCCACCCTTTCAGCATACAAAGAGAGCTCAGGTAACTGAGGCTTTTAACAAACTAGATTCTCTGAGTTAAATCTCCACCGATCTGCAATAATTTTGTCTAGAATTTACTACAATGAGACATTGACTCCCAAGTAGTTTATTGTCTACCAAACTCAGGGTGGGCAGAGTATTCAATGTCTGTTATTAAACTCAGAGCACTTCAGCAGCCATCCTCCTCTTCGAGGGT
Organism: Leptocoma aspasia; assembly: GCA_013399835.1. Classification (NCBI taxonomy): domain Eukaryota; kingdom Metazoa; phylum Chordata; class Aves; order Passeriformes; family Nectariniidae; genus Leptocoma; species Leptocoma aspasia. The sequence continues at coordinate 1,721,858 of VXAX01003260.1, forward strand.
GCATAAGGACTGTGCTTAGCACATGGTGTTTCACAACACAAATATGCTTATTATAGAAGGGGGCACAACTGATGCATCCAGACAGATCATTTTCATACCACCAGAACAGAGCTGTGTGATTTTGATTCAATTACACATCTGGGTAACAAGATGTTAAAGGCCATATATCATCTCAGTGGTCCTGCCTAGAAGGAACACAGAGGAGGAGGGAAGGTTACATGTCAAGAGCAAAGATCTGGAGCAGTGCTTTCTCAGATGTGAATACATCTGCAGGGTAAACATGCGTGTACACTGGGGTTGGTATGTTCAAATCTGTGGTGTGTCATATGGGGAGAATATATTCGCTATTTGCTGTCGAAATGCTCTCCCACAGCTTCCTACTTGAACTTTATCTGACACGCTCTGAACTGAGAGCAATCCATCCCTACCATCCAGCAACAAAAGCTGGATTTGGGGAAGAAGTGAGTGTGGTGGAAGGGTTGGGTTGCATAATTGGACGTCTCTTCTCCCTCTTGGCGATCGATTGGTCATGCCTAGGCCTTGCTGCAGACCAAAGCCTGTTCATTAGGAGCAGGAAGAGACTTTGAATATGAAAGAAAAAAAAAAGATTAATGTTAAAAAACGTATTTCACATGTGGGGGAAAATCACGCTTTGAATTTTTTTTTTTTAAAGAAACATTTTTCAGTCCAAAGAAGAAAAATATGCAGCAGTAGGCAAGAGTGGTCTATGTGTACAAACCTAGCCCACGAGATGCAACGTCGGTAGCAATGAGGATAGGAGCCTTTCCAGAACGAAACTCTGTAAAACAAAGCATGCTATGAAGTAAGATTTTTCAAAAAGATAAAGTTACCTGAATTTGATTTACATTAAATGCTCATTTTCCAGAAGCTAGATAAGGTGGGTCAATTGCAGAAACCCCCACAAGGCAGGATATAATGCCTCACCGGTTTTTCAAAATCCAGCTGCGTTAAGCCATTTTCCCTCTTTGTTTTATCAAAACAAACAAAAAAGGGCACTAGTACTGAAATTAAGAGTACAAAGGCAAGAGAAGTCCTTTTACATGTGTCTATTTGGTCTAGAGATTAAAAAAAAAAAAGAAAACCAGACCAGTGAAAAACATGTGTAGGGAAATTAGGTACAGCAGCCCAAGTTATTCTCCTGTCAGTGATGGACTCACCATTAAGCACCCAATCTCTTTCTGGCTGACTCTTGTCTCCATGGATACACATAGCTGGCCAACTGCCAAACAGAGATGTATATTAGTATAGATAGAAAGTACATACATTAAAGGAAACAGGAAGCTTTATTGGCATTTTGTTTAAAAGGGAAAAACTATAAGATTTAAGAAATACTTTATTCTCTGGCCTCTAGCTAGCCAGCGTGTGTACTGTAAACCCACTATCTACAGAAACAACCACTTAAGCCAAATCACATTTGCTATATTGATACAGTCCCCATCAGAATATCAAGGATTCTGATACACTAAAAAAGCTGCACCACTTACAAACACTCTCTTGTACTAATGCTTTGACAAAGTGGAATCTTCTGGGAAACAATGACTGAATTCAGCCAAGAAAATAATTCGTAAGTTGTTCCCAACAATAGCATCATAAACATTTAAACCTTATTGCTTTTGATTACAATTTCTGTTTCCCACTAGAAAAAACGTGGAGGAAGGGGGAAGCTAATCACCCATCTCTGCGCATCCTTCGAGTGAGATCATCACATCGCCTCTTTGTCTCCACAAAGATGATAGTCTTGTTTTCCTTCTCTGCCATGATTTCTTCCATCAGTTGTATCAGTCTAAAACAGACATGAGAGCCAAGATGTATAGCCACACATACCAGAATATAGGATCTCTCTCCCAAGGGACATTGAGGACATACACAACACACATCCAATTAAGTTAGTGGCAGAGAGAATTTCTGCTGGTTGTACAAAGGTATGGTCAAAATACACAAGAGTTAATTACAGGACTGACTTGCTTTGTAACACTCAAAGGTTAAATAGTAGTACAAGTAACTTCACTATTTAGAATTCCTAGTAGGCTTACAAAGTACTGCAGGCTTTGAAGTACAACCAAAGAAAGCGAAATGGTGGGAACATCAGCTTACTTATGGTCTTTCTCGCTTTCCATGCATACATCCACTATCTGCAGGATATTGTGGTTGGCACTTAGCTCCAAGTTTCCCACATTGATCTGAACATAGTCCTGAAGGAAGTCCTCAGCAAGCTGGCGCACTTCTTTTGGCCAGGTGGCACTCCACATCAGAGTCTGGCGGTCAGGCTAAGGAAAAGGGAACACAGATTTGTTTATGGTACTAGATTTCAAATAGGAAAACAAAGGAGGCTGTCCTAAAAGGATCACGCACCCTTATCTGGTCAACAATTTTACGAATTTGTGGTTCAAATCCCATGTCCAACATTCTGTCAGCTTCATCCAGCACCAGGTATGTACACCGACGAAGGTTGGTCTTTCCAGCCTCAAGGAAGTCAATCAAGCGACCTGGTGTAGCAATGCAGATCTCCACACCTTCAGAAGAGAAAAAGGAAAGAGAGTAAGGCTCTTCATTTGAATGTCAACTGGTATTTTTAGTCAGAATGAATCACCTTCCAGAGCAAAATTGTTTAAAAAAAACAGCACCACCCTCATTCGTACCCAAGACTGAGTCACTTCAGTAGAACCCCTCTTTCAGTTTAGTATTTTTTCCATTCTGAAATTACAGTTACAGTGCCATTAGAATAATACAGAAACAAAAAGGTTACTGCCAGAGAACACCTGTAAAGAGCTGTCCAAAAATCAGAAATGAAGTAAGCTTCTACTCAAGCCTCAACCACCTTCATCCAGAATTACAGAGTCTAGAGATGTGTCATTTTCAAACATTAAGTGCTCCTCCTGCTGTATGGGTCAAATTACTTTCACTTTTTTTTTTAATATATAAAGCCTAAGCATGGGTTTTAATACTGAGCAATTATGCAACAACAGTGAGAGACAACCACTCTGCCAATATTTGTGGGGATAAAAAGAGAGTTCCAATATTCCTAACTAACACCAGGTTGGGCAATTTAAACATTCATTAGAAGGAGGATCTGGTTTCCACCAATTCCCAAATTTTACAGGTGAGTATTTCAGTGTCACTGAAATGTCCACAGAAGGTAAGTTTCAGGAAGAAGAGGCATGAAAAAGATTTTCTTCTTAAGCAGAATATCTATTTTACAGCACTCTAAGAAAGGTATGCAAAAGCCCAGCAAGCTGATTCTCCCAAGGACTCTTCATGAAACCTTGGACTCTTCCACTGAAGATGCTGGTTTTTAATTGGAAAGTAACTGCTGTCTTGAACATAGAAATCCCACAGACTTCTACTATGCATGCCTTTATCCCACTGCTGCAGTTTGCAATAAAGACCCTGCAAACTGCAGTGGTAAGCTAAATTTTCTGATTTCTTGAATAGATCTGTATGTATGTTTGCCTTGATAATAAATCTTGCATCTTTTCACATAATTCCATTACATTTTTTTCTGGTGAAGATGAAAGCCATCAGCACATTCCTGCATTTGAAATTATAGATCACTAAAGCACTACCATGTTACAGTGGTTGCTTACAGGTTACACAGTACCTAGTAGCACTTAAGAACAATTAAAAAACAAACAAACAAACAAACTACAAAAAAACTGTGACCAAAGCAAAACCTCACACTGCTTCTGCTGTCCAGTTTCCATATATTCAGAAAGAAAATTTGATTACTTGAATGAACATAGGCAGAAAATTTGAAATCTGACCTAAGAAAAATCCTTCCTTAAACATGCTGGTATTGCATTTCCTTAAATTAACCTGTCCTCTTTCTGTGAAGTTTTCTTTTCCCCTTTCTACACCCTGATGATCTTCACAAGTGCAATGTTCAAAGAGCAAACAGAAAGAAAATCTAATATCCAATCACTGGCAAAGAAGAGAACTACCTCATGAACTATCACTGTAACTGGAAAATGAGACACTCATTCACTCTCACCCCCTTCCAGACAGGTTTTGAAAAGTTTTATTTTTACAGAGACTTTACAATGCCACTTGCTCCAGAAACTGCAAGCACCCATTTTAAAATTACCTCTTTCTAAATCTCTGATCTGGGGACCTTTGGGTGCTCCTCCATATATGCAGGTACTCTTCAGTCTTGAACATTTGCCATAATCATCAGCCACCTGCTGCACTTGCTGGGCCAACTCTCTAGTAGGTGCCAGAACCAGACACTGCAAAAGGAAATTATTCAGGAAGAGTCAAGCTGCATACGCATCCCTAACATAAAACCATAAGCAAAGCTGGACCATCTGCTCTTTATTAGCTACAACATTTAAATATCTTTAGACTACATCAGCAATTGCACAGAATTTCAACTGAGTGGGATGCTCACATTGTGACAGTAAAATTTCCTACTCTGGTAGGAATAGGATAGGAAAAATTACTATTCTGATACATCAATTAAATAAAGCACCATCTCATTAACAACGTCATGCCATACATACAAAAAGGAAGAGAATCAACAAGCACTTACAATTGGGCCATCCCCTCTCTCCAAATATGGCTGGTGGTTGATGTGAACAATTGCAGGCAACAAGTACTAAAACAGAAGAAAACAGTATTCCATGATATACACAAATTGTGATTCTGCAAAACCAGATACCTACATTTATCGAGCAGAAAATTTTCAGAGCTGCTGACCAACTGCATCCACTTTGGCAAGAGCACAAAAATTGGCTGCTCAGCCCTTCTGGAAGAAAGGCTCACTTAAATTTGGAGTGTAAGTTAGCAGAACTGAGTAATCATTACCTTAGCCAATGTTTTTCATAAAGGATAAAAATTGTTTTTAACACTGCAGTTAAAATTAATGTCAATGCTGAAATTCAACCATTTTTTATTTTAACCTGTGTAGTTTATAAAACAAGTGTGCTAAAGAGATCCTGTTTTTTAAACCACAATGTAAGCATAGACCAAAGGGAACTGCCTAAGCATCCAAACAGGAAGATGCACAAAATACACATCTGTGAATACAACAGGCTTGTAGTTGAGCTGAAACTCAAGTGTCCCCCATGACGCAATACAAGGATCTTTAAAAATGTAATCATCCCACTGCTAGTAATGGCAAGCGCAAAAACTAACCCACAGGCAATTTCTGCCAGGTGACCAGCAAAGCCTGCTGAAGAAATAAAAGGAAAGAATACGCACTGCTAGTGTCTTCCCAGAGCCAGTCTGTGCAATGCCCACCATGTCACGACCACTGAGGGCTAGTGGAAAGCCTTGGCACTGAATCGGAGTGGGTTCTGTGAAGTTCTGGTCCATCAAGGCATCCATCACATACTCTTCAGAATTCAAGAGAAGAAGAAATTTCTTAAAGGATAACTGAAGCTTTAGAGAACTTTTTAGAGAACAGAACTAGGAACAGTTGAGGTATTTTCTGAGCAATCTTCATGATCTTAAAAGAATGGCAACAATACTTACGTGGAAAGCTACACTGGTGGAAGGCAAACACCGGCTTGGGGCAGCCCTCCATTCCCCGAATTGTTATCTCCTTCTTCCTCCGCAACTCTTCAACTTCATACTATTTATGTAGAAAGAAAAAAAAAAGCCAGGTATCAGCAGGGACTTAAAGTGAGTGCTTCTAACTACTAACTCTCTTCTCACCTCTGGATAACAGCTTTGTTAGAGAACTAAATTAAAACAGAGATCTAGAAAATACTGCTTTCCTAGAGACTTTAAGACTGAGTTATTGTACAGCTTCTGTGATATTCAGAGGTATGAGCTCTCTACATAGCCTAGAAGAACAAATGTCAATCTCTTCTTACAACCAGCCTTTCTAAATGAAAAGTATGTTAACAGAATATTTTTAAGAATTACACTTTTTCAAGAAGCCAGAAAAGTGATTAGAAACAGAGGATAAGAAAGATGCTTTATGTGACAGTGTTAAGAATTAAACAAACTAAAAAGCTCCTAATATACCATGAAGAGAAGGCAGGGCAGTCCTTCTCCTACAATTAACACATTCCAGAGGCAGATAAATACACAGTTCTTGCTGGATAACTTGCCACTCAAACGTTGCTTGGAATTGTTTCAAAGAATGAAAGAAACTCTGACAACATCATAATGATACCCTAGGGCCTCACAATTCTTTTAAGGAACTTATTGTAATATTTCTGAAATGTGTAGTACATAAGCACAATTTCAGGATTACAAAGTGTTTTGTCTTTGTCTAGGTTATCTTTCAAGTCCAACTGCCCTTTGCAATATGCTTTGACAATCCATGACCTTATTGTAATGCTTATTAGAAATCAATAGAGACACATCAATACCAAATATGCACTTTATCCAAAGCAATAGATTCAGTATTTCTGAGAGTCCCTTGAGCTTGAATTAAAAGGTAAAAAAAGAAAATGACGTCTGGGGAAAATGTGAGAATCCTTTTAGCTGGCTAAGCCAAAGGCAGCTACAGCAGTTCATGCAAACCATGGTTCAGTAGCTCAAGTTGTGGTATCTTCAGAAGCCAATAACCCCTTCAATTCCTTTATGCCATATGCATATTTCACATAAGAATTTTTAAGTGTATGCAATCAGATAATGACATTTTGCTTGTTTGTTGCCTCATGGTAAGAACAAAATGTCTTAATTTATAATTATAAAAATACATTGCAAGAGAGAATAGAAGACTAGACTCAAGTTCGGTAGGAAAGGAAGATTACTTATCTACAGAGTAAACACAGAGTACTGCATCTGGTTTTGAGCCCCCTGTGTGAGAAGGATGTTGTTTTAACAGGGCATGTCCAATTATGGGGGAAAGCTGGAGGCTGCAGTACAGGCTGTATGAAGACATACTGGGAACACTGGATTTGTTTTGCTTGGGAAAGACTGGGCTAACAGTGACCTTTAACTGCTACTTTCAGACACTTGATGGGTCACTATAGGAAAGATGTTCAAAGTCCCATGAGAAACACTCAGCCCTGAGACAGCCACCCAGAGAGGATATAAATTCTCCTCATCTCTGGGGATATTCAAACTCAAAAGGACAAGGCACTAAGCAACCTGCTCTAGTTCTACCACTAGTGCTGCTCTAAGCAGAGGATTAGACTAGAGATGTCCCTCAAGGCCTCTTTCAGCTCAAATTACTCTTATGACAAAATATTAGTTTCAAACCTTTCTCATGTATTTCTGTCACTTTTAGTTCATTATCTTACGTTTTTCCAGGGCTTCTCCAGTACTGAAACTAAGTTTTATCTCCACTGACAAATTGCTAGACCAGATAAGCATTATGAAGATGCATTACAAATGGCAAAATATAACATATCTCATACAAAAACAAACAAGAAGAGAAACATATCCTTTGCTAATGTTAAATAGTAAAGGCAACTAGAATCAGTATCCAGCAGAGTACACATGCCAAACAAGCTTAATAAATAGTCAGCTCTACTTTACATGCTGTCCCAGACTTCCTAGGACAAGTTTTTCAGCTTGTGACATTTCCTGTTGTAAACAACATGGCACTTACTGGAGTAAGCCTGGCCACTTCCGGATGTTCCACATAAAAGTTCTTCTCAAACTTGGGCAGTTCATTTAAATCCCATTTTTTCTTACGTAAACGTTCCCCTGGATTACCAAATTTCTTTGGAGGAAGAGGACCTCCACGACTTGCTCCAAACCTGTGAATGTGAATGTTAGTTACTTAAAAAAAATACTACCAGTACTTTAAAACTATTATAGAATTACTCTGGAATTTTCTGTTGTGTTTTCCCCAAGCTGACACATGAGCAAAACATTCTAGCAAGTCACCTCCCTCCAATCACTATGATGGTATAAAGCTTCTTGAAATAACATAAACCTGCTTTGGGTTGGTTCTGAACCTAAAACCATGTTATTGTAAATCACCCCTCCAAAGCTCCTGTCTCCAGGACATGGCTGCGTGTACACCTATAGCATTTGTCTTGAAACTGACAATGCACTTGCACTTACAACACAGTTACATAAAAGGGATGAGAAAAATCTCTCCTTGCAAGTTCCCTCTCTGTCTCTCAAGGTTAGTTTTACACTAAACAGCTATCTCACTATCTTCCCCTCTATACCTTTTCTCCCTTCTTATCAAGAAGTATGCCCCAAATGAAAAACAGCAGACTGGAGAACAGAAAGTAAACAAGTCCAGCCAAGCCTCCAAGACCATCTGTAATTCTGTAATCAAAAATATTTTTTAAAAAACCCTTATTTTTACAACACAGCCTAACAGGAAAAAAAAAACCTGGGAAAAATCATATCCACTCTGAAATGCACTGTGATGAAGACTGAAGAGAGTAAGAAGCTCATGTTCACAAAAAAAATCTGTTCTAGCAGAACAATTCAAAAGTTGTTGCTCTTTCTCTCTAGGTTTTCTTTATCCAGTTAATTATATACACTTCAGAAGGTAAGAACTAACTGTAATGACTGGCTAATGCAATAGCCAAACATGAGCTTCTGACAGTAAGCTGTAAGAGTAACTAAAAACCCAGTGGCATGATTATTTACTGTAAATATCATGAATTGTATTTTAAAATAACACACCAAAAAAAGTTACAGCACTTTCATCAGTACTGTACAAACTCAGCAGAAAGAACTTTTCAAAATGTTATCAAGTCCATTTTTGTCCTAAAGGTACAGCTTTATGCAAAACATGAATTCATGAGACACGCCCATTTCAAACAACTTTTAGACAGCAAAACCAAACTGTCTGCACCTTACCCAGGCAGACCAGTAGTAAACAAAAAACTGGTAATGAAATAAACTGAAAGCAACAAAAATCTCTAAGCAACATTCTTACAGGAGTAACTTGTGGACGAAAGAGGGGGTGGAAGAGTTACCAAAAAATAAACAAGAGCTGAAAAAAAATCTGAATTATCTTAAGTACAAGACTATCCGCTCAAACATTAAGTACATTTGTCCTTTAAATCACTTCCCAATGGAAACTGTAAATTATAGTGACTAAGAGACCAAAGAAACAGAACTCAAATCCACATTCTAACAGGAAGAAGTGGTTAAATTGTTGGAAAGGCCAAGTAAGGTAGATATAATTTAACTTATAACCTGCTAAGTTAGTTTTAAAATGTCTGCTGTGTTGCAACTATGCATTAGGCTTCTTCTCTTTCCTATAAATATCCCTTATTTTCTCATCTGTGTGTCTATCAGATCCCCCAGACAGCCTGCGCAGTCATCAAGTTTCCTCTTATGAAAAAGACTCTGAAACACAACTTCAAAAATGCATTTAAGCATTATACTTCCTTTCAGGACAAAGGAAAAAAAAAGGCACAGACTTTCATTTACAGGGACAGTCACCTTTAGTGATGATGTTTGTTACCAATCATGCTAAACTGAGGTCAAAATGTCAACAATTTCAGTACCCAAGCAGTTCCTACAAAACCCATAACCTCACTCAAGTCCACCAGAGGTTCAAAGGGTCGATGAGTTCCCTTACAAAAGGAAACGTATGACAGGGCTGCCTGCAAGACTGGACACTGCAACAGCTGGGTACTATGAATACTTGCTCCACAGCTATCCAGAGGGAAAAAATGACATATTCTACACAGAAGGCACAGTTTCCTTTCTCCACTCTTACACACAGTATGCCTGGATACTGACCTGAAAAAAAGGAGCCCTACAGCAGCCCTTGAACGCTGCCTCTGTGGGGGTTCATTTGCTGAACTGGCAGCAATTGACACTTCTCATTCTGACTCCAAGTAAAATGAGATTCCAACTCCAATTAAACTGACTTAAATCTAGTATTACCCTGGTTTGCCAACAGCTCTCTTTTGAAAGGTAAATTCAGGCTGGCTCAAAACATTCTTCCCTAATATCACTGGTGCCATCACTTCTGGGACAGAACTGAGTAAATCTGATACATTCCAGAGCAAAACCTAACAATTTTCCATCCTAAGAAGTCACCTACAGCTCATTCCTCACAAAACTAGAAACCTTTTATGTGATTAGACTACAAAAGAAGTGGTGATAAACTTTCAAAAGCTGCTGAACCAGCACACTGGGTGGCCCAACATTTTGTACAGGTTATTTATGACTTAAGATAGTTGTTAGTGGTTACAAATATTTTCACACCTCAAAAGGATGTATGTAACAAATTGAATCCTAATGCATTAAAGCTTCCAGGATAATATGCAACAAAAAAAAAAAAAAAAATATTTTTCATGCAAATGTCTACAAACTTCACAAAGAAGCATGTAGGCACTTCTTTTATTCATCCAAAATCCCTGATCTAAAAGAGGAGCATCCACTATAATTAAAGACTTTACAGAAAATGAAATGACACTAATTTTAAGGCACATCAGTGTTGTGGCAACGCTTTGGCCAGTGTTCTTTTAAATAACTCTATATAAATCTGCATACTCAAACTCACTCACTAAACTCCAAAAACAGCTGTGGTCTGATCTATCTCAGACTTGCCAAAGCGCTTACTCCAATGTCCTTGTGTTAAACTGAGCTGGAAATCTCTTAGCAGAAAAACACCAGAACCCTCCTCTCTGTGAAAAAAAAATGAAGGTATCTTTTAATTTCAGAATGTTAAATGTGGGTGTAAGATAAAGCAATGATACAACCATCTCCCTCCACAGACGACGAGAAACTGAATGTCAAAGTGCATTGCAATGTATAGCAAAATATTCTTTAATCTCCCAGTGGCAAGGGAAAACAAGAGGAAAAGGAAGTGGGGGAGAAAAAAAAAGGAAAAGAAATGGAGAGAAGACTAGCTTACCATATAGCAGAACCCACATGAAATGTTTTTTGCTAATCCTTGAGAACTACTCATGATCTGAAAATGCCACTCTCAGAAATTAGTTCTAACTTTCTCTTTAAAAAGGCCTGGCACGAATCCCTTATTACTTTCAATGCTTAAAAACCTCGAGACTCAATCTAGTCATGCAGTATAATGCCACTATATTTACTGCTGTCATTGTCGAAAGAAAAAAATCACATCAAATCAAACCTGCAAAAGCCTTTTGAAAGCCAAATCTCCTTTAAATAACAGATTCAATAGTACCAAGCACTAGGCCTTTACAGAACCACACAAACAATTTCTGTAGCACTATGTAAGCTTGGCAAGTATGGTCCAGCACCACGGCTCACCGAGATCACCCTCCCGAGTGCCCAAGTCCCCCGCAAGGCAGCGTTTCCAATCCCATTTCCTATCACAGTAAGCCTGGGAGCGCAGCTGAGAGAGATCTTCCCCCCACTGCCATCTTTCCAGGAAGTCCAGAAGGAGCAATGACAACCAGAAGGGCAGACAGAAGGACAACCAGCCCTGCCAGGGCCACCGAGACCTTCGTGGCTTGCGGGAAGGGAGGGTGCCACGGCGTAAATAAAGGGGCTGGCAGAAAATAATTAAGGGGGCAGGGTGGATGCAGGCCTTAAAATTGCAAGCAAGGCTCAAAATTAGTTACACGTGAACGGTGGAAAAGCTAAATTTAAAAAAATAATTTTAAAAAGCCCAGAAAACGCCCAAAACACACCACCCCGCCTTGGGGACAGATAAGTCTCCAACTACCCCCGCCCCCACACGGCAATCCACGGGGGAAAACCTCCAGAGGGATTTTGGCTCCCCCAATACCGCCACTCCAACACACACCCCCCAACCCCGCGGCCTCTCCCCCGCCCCCCAACGCAAGCGTTCG
>VXAX01003260.1:1733581-1755711 GCA_013399835.1 Leptocoma aspasia
CCTCGCCTCTTTGGTGGGACACAAAAGGAGAAGAGGTGGTCAGTGGGTCCGAGACCCGCTGGGCGTCAGCGGCCGGAACGGCGGGGCTCTCGGGCGGCTCCAGGGCCCGGGCAGTGTGGAGACACCAGCGTCTTCTTCCTCCGCGCTCCCGGCACAAAATGGCCGCCGCTGCCCCGGCCCGCTCCGCTTACGTTACGGGCAGCCCGGCGCTGCGCAAACTGCGGCCCTCCGAAACACCTACGCCTATTCACGAAACCCAACTACGCACTAAGCGCGCTCGGCGAAACACCGCCCCGTGCAGTAGCAGGCAGGCTACGAAAGGTGCGTAACGTTCTTTACTTAGAGCCGGGGCCCCGCGTGAGGAAGGAGGAGGGGAGGAGTAACGCTATTCCCCAAAGTCAGCTGCGCAAGAAGCGCTCTCCGCTCTCCCCTTCTGCGAGGCAGGGAACACCTGGGCCGAGGCGCATGTTACGTAAGTGCACGGCGTACGCAAGGTGCGTAACTCAGGCTGGCGTAGGGCGGGAAGAGCCCGGTGCGCTTGGCGTAACATTCTTACGCGGACCGTGCAGGCCGGGTCGGAGGGTTACGCTGATTTCGCAGAGGGTTTCAAGAATACAGCCCCTCGCCTACGCACCCACGGGCTCCGCCGAGGTGGCGGCAGGGTTGAGGACACGATGATGGGACAATGGCGGAACAACAACGAGACTCTGGGCGACGAGGCGGGAGCGGCCCTTTGTACCTCTGTGGCGGCTCCGGCGGGCCGAGGTTATTCCCTGTCGGATTAGCAGGGGGATCTTGGCGCGGCGCTGGGGCAGGAGCAGAGTGACAGCGGCCATGATGTTTGCTGTGGCCTGAGCGCCGGCAGGCCGGGAGAGAATTCCCCAGATGAGCCAGAGACTCCTCGCCGAAAGGCAGAATAATCCACGAGGCGGTTACGTGGCACAGACCGTAAATCCCTTTGTGCTGTGTATGTGCTATCGCCAAGTCAGTGTGTCCTGGCACAAGGAGCCGTGTCCCATGGATGGTGGGGTTAGACCAGAAAACGCAGCCCCGGCCCACACTGTGTTATCGCTATCAGCAGTGCCTTCTGGGCTGTCAGCTTATCAAAAACTGGTTATACTGGCAGAAGGGAAAGCGAGTCCCCTTTACTTTCAGACCCTTGGATAAAAATAACAGCCTAGAACGACACACAAATTACCATTTTAGTTTCACATGCTATATATATATATGTATGTATGTATCACATGTGTGAGAAAGCAAAAAGCAATCTGAGTGCTTAAAATAAAATGTAAGAATGTTTGTGTAAGAAAGTTGGATCTTTTAAGTGGGTGGCAGGGAGGGAAAGTGACACTGGATGCTCTCACTGACACCGGGTACTTGACCACTGGATACAAATGCCTAGTGTGGGAAAGGCTGCCACATGCAAAGGACCGGACATTGCATTAAATGACAATGCCTGATCCATTCCTGGCTCTCTCACATCAGCCAGCCTCTCAGCCTTCAGCTCTCTAGACTTTTCTCCACCGTGAAAAATAGTGCTTTACCTCAGGAAAAATATCAACTATCTGTTAAGAAACCACTTAAGGAAGGCAAGCCCTCTATGTCTGTCACAAGGAAAAGCCTGGCTAAAATGTCAGGCTTCACTTCCATGAATTTCTGATCATTGCTTCCTTTTTACTTGATGTTATCTTACATGCATTTGGTAATCGAAACAAAAAAATCTTTTGCCAGTGAGGACAAGTTCTTTGACCAGATACCAAAATTAGACTCATTGTAATTACCAGAGGACAAAGTAAGACTTCCCCATTATATCCATGTGTGTGTGTATGTATGTATTGTTTATTTTAAAACAAGCAATTCCATGAGCATTGGAGATACTGTAAAAGGAACTGTTATTTTGGCCCTCAATGCCCTGTTTCCCTCTTTATTCCCAGCTGCTTCTTTTGCCCCCTGTGACCTTCATCTCTGGCTAGTTCAGAGCTGTGCCTATGCTGACTGGCTCCCTCAGCAAGCTGAATCCTAAATGCCTTTTCCTTGGTGTAAGTGCTGGTGCCAGCCTCTCTCACCTATCTAGCCACTGGATTTGTTTTATTCTTTTTAATAGTAAAAATATTTAATATTACTTAATGGTAATCTTTCATAGTCTTACTTATACTAGAAGAATGACAGGTTAATTATATGAAGTTTGTTTCTTTAGAGAACTAGAAAAAAGGTTTTAAGGTATTGGGTTGCGCCCAGATTATTTTTTTCATGAAAGATCAATGATATTTTTGAGAAGAGAGTTTAATTCAAAGCACCCAAACATAGTCAGACTTCTGTTCTAATTCATAGTCTTTATTTTTAACTTTAATAAGAACAGGTTTAAAACATTCTGTCCAAAAAGTAGAAAATGCTAAATAAAACCATAAATATTATCTAGTCAAGATAAAAATGCTTAAAAACGTGTTCTTAAAACTACTTGTTCCTCTACAGTACATGAAAATCCATCAAGTTCTTGAGCTGTTGTTCCTCCCACTGCCTTCTCCATCTATATATGTCAATTTTATAACTGAGTTTATTCCAGTTCTGTTGCATTTCACACTGTTAAATTCTACCACTTAGACACTCCCTTTGAAATAAATTAAGAAAGAGTATATTCACTCCCATGTGAAAGGACAGATTTGATTTTCACAAAACATAGGAAAAGGATTCTAAGAACAATTCACAATCTAATTGCTTAAATCTTTGTGTGCTAAAAGTTCAATTGAAAAACAAAAACCCTAAATGACCAAAATTTTAGTTCAGTAAAACAGAACTGTACAAAGTTCATCCCAGTGTTCTCCCAAAATATCTTAAATAGCTCCCAAAAGCTACAAATGCAGCCAGGTAGTTGTTGACCTTTCACAAATCTTCATCCCAACTACCCAGCTGGTTTTCAGCTGTACATTTACATAATTTTTTTACCTATTCTTTGGCATCCCCAATCCCTCCAGCAGTTATTGCAAATGTGGCTTCGTTTTCAGGCATCTCAGGGCTGGGAGAAAAAGAAACAAGAAACTTGTGGGTTTCTCCATGTAAAATGCAGTTGTGAAATAGTCTCCAAAATGTTGTGGGTGTGAGAAACCTGGAATACATCACAGCCTTTATACCTATGTGCAAGCTGTAGAACGTGATCAATATCATCAGGATCAGAAAATGTGACATTATTGTGTCAGGAAAACTTAGGAATTTAACATGTCCAGAATTTTCCTGCCAAGGGACCACCAGTCCTACCAAAATATTTGGTGGTCTTCATTAAGAGCTGAGCATCTAGTAGGATTTATGATGAAAGATAGTTATTTAATGTATGCAATGTGCAAGACAACTTCAATTAGTTGTTTAATCTGTTAATTAATTTGTCCTTTCAGATTTTCTCCCAATGAACCAATCCAGAAAGTTCCAATACCCTGGACTTTGTCACCTTCCCTCCTGTGAGGCAAAGGTAGTTTACCTGTCGTAGATCTTTGCAATGCGCAGCTCCCCTCTCCCTTTCCTCAAACTGATCCTGGTAGTTGAAGCGTGAGCAAGGATGTGGCCCCCGATGGGCTTTTTTGGGTCTGCCTGAAAGCTGAATTAGCAAGAAAATTGTGGTGATTCACCCTGCACATTCCAGAGGTTAATACTGTGATTAACTGTCAGACTGGGCCCTATTCAACTCAGTAACAAATAATCAATAGGGAAATACATTAAAAACCCGACTTTAGCACGCTTGTCTCAAGATAATATGTTCAAATGTTCAATGCTGGCATCGTTTTCCTGTCATTAAATTCAAGAGGCTCAAGAAATACACACCTTAAATATAAGCTGTTCCAAAGGAAAACGTGGTGCTTTTTCAATAATTTTTATAGCTCATTTTCTCATTTTCATTTTCAGTGAAATCACACCACCATACCAGGCAGCAGATAAACGTAAAAAAGCTCATTCCAAAAACTGAGAAAAACTTCCAGGGGTTATTTACATATGATTCCTAATACCACAGGGAACAATGACCAATCTGATCTTTCATTTCAGTGCCTGTTGCTCCTTACAATCTCAGTTCTCATTTCCTCATTTCTGTTAAATACGTAACATAAAATACAGGAAATTTTTTTTTAAAAGAGAGAAAAAAAGTATCTTACGTCATAGTTGCTCCTGGGTCAGCAGTCATCTGGTTGGTCACAAACACGGCCACATTATATTCTGCAAGAGAAGAAAATGCAAAGAAGGTAGACTTCATCCAATTAGAATTCCAAAATATTCTCTCATCCATGGTAAATGCAAGGTTTCTGCTGAAGCACTTCAAATTTCAAATGAATGAGAAGAAAATAGTCTTTATGACTGATGGCTGCAGTTAATCAGGATACAGCCTAGATTTGCTCATTGTGGCTTCAGCTGTAATACGCCAAAAAATGAGCACTTTTCACAATTCCAATGAACAACACTTTCTCAGTTCCCATCTATTCTCTGTGAGTTCCCTGCCCTCAGCTCCCTCTCCTTCCCTTTCTCTATTTGCCTTTTTGTTTTGTTTTGTTTTTACTGCAGGAAAAAAGTACTTACTCATTCCTCATCAACATTTCTGAGACATTCCAAAGAGAAGGAACTCTATTCATCCTGTCATCAAAGCATTGCAAAGTACTGAGAAAGTGGCAAGAGGCATGGCTTTTTTATTTCTCTATGCCTTCATCCTCTTTTCTCTGTCTTTCTTTTGTATTTAGACTGTTGAAATTTGGGGAAGACAATTACTCTTACTGAATATTTATCCAATTCTACAACCTATTATCTCATTTAGGGCTTGACAGTATTTCTAGAAAATTTCTAGAAAAACTCTAAATGTTGGAGAGTCCAGAAGTTTTCTCAATCTGTCATCTTGAAATAATATATTATCAGTTTGATCTCTTTGGTAACTGACAGAGGTGTAAAGTGAGGAAAGATCCCTGGGCCAGTGCCTGAGTGATAATACATTTGGATTACTAAGTGGTTGTGCTACCAACAGCTACTGGTAGTGACTCCAGCCCATGTTTTCCAAATCTTGCAACATTTTCCGTACCTTCTGATATTTTTTGGAGCCTTGACAACATCTGAGCTAGTTTCTGTTGTCGTTCGGCCAACTCTCCACGACCACTGAAATCCACACGGAAAAGTGCCATTATGGAGTCAATGATCTGCATTGTAACCATGCTAGATAAGTAAATATAGTGAAAGAAAACAGGAACACTTATTTTGAAAACAGTAAGCATACAGGAAAAAAAAGTCTTGTACCAATAACTTGAAGATACCAGCTTCCTCATGGAACTTGGCTGCTACATAGTCAAGCAATTCCATCTGATGTTCACCTAGTGGGAAGTAGAGTTGCCAAGAGAAATTAGGACCAGAAAGAATTCTGAAGGAACAAAAGCCTGAACTTTAAAATTCCACTTTACATGTCTGCACTGGTTATATTTTCATTGTCAGCAGTTTTAAATCCAGTGCCCAGTAACTATCTACTTTGCAGGTTTCAGTTTCCTCTCGCCCATCTCACAGAACTTCTTTGTGAAAATCTTCACTCTGCATGAAGAAAACTTTTTGTTAAGAACTGAAAAACAATACATACATTTTAATTTAATGTTGAATTAAATGACACACAGAAAATGTTTTAATCATTATTTATGTTTATATTGCACTCTTAAGAAGTCCTGTTTCAAAATTTCTTGAAGTTTTAAAGCGGTGAAGTTTTAAGCAGTGACACAGAGTGTGTTGAGCTGTTAATAAAATGAGAAGTGTTAATAAACTGAGAACTATTAAAATGGGTACCTGAGAGAAAAAACCCCTAGCTATCATGCCAGTTGCAATAATGGCCTTACTGGTATATGCACGTGCATACAGCACATTGTCAAGTACTGCCTCGTGGTCAACATTGAAGCGATCAGCAATGTCACGCAGGCGGTCTGGTCGGCTGGCATTAGTCAGAGTTAAGGATTTCTCCTTGTGCAAACCATGCTCTGAAAATAAAAAAACTCCATTCCAAAATAGGACTATGGGGGGGGGAAAAAAAAAGGAGAGTATTTATTTTAGTCCTAGAGAAGACTGACTTTTTGTCTTCAGGCTGTCCCACGTACCCTAAAGATAGTTTAGGACTCATGATGATAATTGTTTTGTGTTTAGAGTTTGAGGCAGGGGCTTTGACATATGGATATCTGTGCTCTAGGAATTTAGCTGTGATCAAAACTTGTTTATACACAGTCTACTGCAAATGTGAAGTGTTAAAAATAGTGTTCAGTACTTAGATAAATTTATCTTGAATAGAAAAGCTGCTATAACCTGTAGGAGGCCTACTAGATCTCAAAACCACAAAATCCCCAAAAACAAACAAACAAACAAACAAACAAAAAAACCCAGTTAAAATAAAATCCAATTCCTAACTAATTTTTCCAGGTTGGATTACATCAAATGACAGAAGAAAAACGCACTTCCTTGCGGGCCACTACACACTGTGCTCTCCAGGATTTCTGTGCCAGTCATAATGTTTTACATGTATGAAGCTATCAGGAGCCTTCTACTTCCTTATAACAAAATAAACTAACTTTTCAGTTCATAACACCTGTAGCTTTTAACAGCCAAAAAGATACAAAGTGTTTTCAGTATCAATGAAGATAATCTTTCCACCTGTGTAGCCATTTGGTCCTGGGAGCTGAGCTGTCACTACAGAGAATCATAGAAGATTAAAATGAAAAAATAGGAAAATATTTTCTTACTCCATCTATCATTATTTTATCAAACTGTCAGTTTTAATCAATGTGAAAATCAGCAGTATCTTATCCTACTACCATCTTCAGAATAAACTCAAGCCACTTTTCTCAGTTGCAGATCAGATGAGATTTAATTAATCGTGTCAAAACTGTTTTACTCAGTATCACCACTAAATCTGTATATTTTAGGGATATCATTAGTAAGTTCTTACACACAAAGCCTCCTCTTAATCCTCTGCCCAAATTAGTTCTATTGGCTTAGTAGGCGCTTTTTCCAGCTGTAACTCATGTGATCAAAAATTCTTTGGATATGAGTTTTCCCTGATATGCAAATAGTTGCTGATTGTGGGTTTAGTCTCCTTGGAGTGAATAAGCTGAAATACTCAATCCAGTTATAATCATTCATGCAAAAGACTATGACTCTGCTGACCATTACACTGTACTAATCAGAAGGGGCCTTATTTTTCCAGAACATGCCATATTTCACTTTACAATATAGGGGGTTAATTTAAGAGAATTTGCCTACCCGGTGTCTGGTAATTCCAGCAGCATTAATAGTTATATAAGTTATTGTTTACTACTCTTTACACATTGAGACATATCTCTGGGAAATCAGGGTCCTGCTGTTTCTGGCACTGCCCAAATATGGTGACTGCCAAAGTCTGTTTATCCAGGCACTGACAGCCAGCTGTACCCTTTCAGTGCTCTTTCAGAATGTCATTTTCAGCAAAACCTCTTGAAACCAGGACAGTCAAAGAGTTGCTGAGAAAAAAAATTTTGCCTCTGCCCTTTTCTGAGCAATGTTCCACCAACATGTGACCCATATGTGTGCTCTGCTTTTCCAGATTGTGTGTTTCACTGGTTTATTTAAGACAGCCTATTATCTTCACTCTCCTTATGGCAAAACTTTCATGGATGTGAGCAGCATTAAAAAGTAGCCATTTATATTAGTTCTCTACTCAAACACAGTTTATGGACGTAAGAGTCACCAAGGTCTGTTTCACTGTATTTGTAGAAATAAAGGATTCTGACTTGTCTCTATATGTTTAATTCTGATACAGTTGTAAACAATGGTTTCACTGAGAAGAAACATCACTCTATTTTAAGGTATTATACCTACCACAGAGAGTGTGAGATAGCTGGGTTTTGCCTGTCCGGAACTCTGTTAAATAAAGAAAAGGGAATGAGTCAGGGTTTCTTTTTCAAAGTTTGACAGATTCAGAAATTAGTGCAGTTAGAAACTCTTACTTACAAAATTCACCTCAATCTCTACCTTTTAAAATCATTTAACCTCAATTTCTAAATCATATTCTGTGCAGGAGAAATGTGTTACATGAAAAGCAAAATCTGAAATGCTTTAATTTGATCGTGCTTGACTGCTGAAATCATTCTCTTGTGTATAGAAGTTAAAACCACAAGGCACCTGTGGAAAAGTGATAATGGGGGGGCAGGGTGTGGAAGAAATGGTTGATTCCATTAACCTAGCCCTGTTTCATTTCCACTAAAATGATCAAGGAGAAGCTTACAAGTTTATTGACCTCATTCTACCAAAACACATTAGTCTCCAGTTTATCTTTTCTAAAGGGAACAGTGCTGTGTTTTATGAACTCTTATTGCTGAAGTGTCAAGCACCAACTAATCAGGTGTACTGCAATAGTAGCTTAATAGTAATTTCAAAATATTACATAAAATGCAGTGTACCTTAAGTGTGCATAACTAAAATACCTTTTGTGGCAATTTTGTTACTGGAAAGGAACACACTGCATCAGGGAGAACTTTGACATGTTAGTAATAGTCTTAATAATGCTATATTGTACTGAATCAGCATGTCCAGTAATGGTTAGTCAGCTCAAACCTAGTCTGCAAGCAAGTGAAGAGGAAAAATGGGAAAACATTAAGAGAAGTGGATTATTTCTTCTTGCACTCATGCAGATACTCATCTTTGTAACTACAATGTGGTAAACTTGCTAGAAGTAATCCAAGTTGAATTAAAATCTAAATTAGGTTGCAATTCTTTGTTTGGTAATACTCATTTAATGTGGTTCTCTCACCTCCAAAGGCCTCAGTGATTGCCATGCTTTCAATCCCACCACCCAGAAGTTTACTGCAGAAAGGGAGAGGATTATGATATAGTTAAGCCCAAAAAATCACAAGAGGAAAGTAAAAAAGAGACATGTTTACTACTTTAAGGAAAGTAATTTCTGCCCTAAAAGCCCTCACTTGATGCATTAAGTGCAGGGCACTAAATGATCATTGATTCATAAAGAATTAACTCTGTCTTTACCTCCCTTTTGTGTGCAAGGGAAAGATCTATACAAATTATTACTGGAAAGAGAGAAAATAACATTCCATAAACATATCTCAAGGGAGGACTTGAAGACTTGTAATTTTGACCTGAAACCTGCAGATTATTTTGATAGGTGAAAACATTATACTTTCAAGATTTCTGGATGCCAACTATTTATTTGCAGTGACTGTACAAGGTCCAGTTTCCCCTCAGAAAAGGAGCTGGTTTTGGTGCTTATTGATGTAGGCTCCTTTAAGCCAGCACTAACTCCAAATGCAAGGGGATCTATGTGTCCTAGCTGAGTATTTATTCTCTTATATTTCTGTATCTCATTAAAGACAATTAAACTGATTATTGGGAACATTTGGATGAAGGAAGGATATAAGAGATAAGCTTACTCAAATTCCTGGCTGCCAGTGGAAATATGAAATACCATCTTCCGTTTTTCACTGTACTCAAAGGCAGTGAGGAAGCCTGGTTCCTAGGGAGGACCAAACAGAACACGAGAGGTTTATTTTAGCTTTAACCTGAAGCTAAAAGTGCAATATCCCACATCATTATCTTCTTTTCCCCCTAGCCTCATTCTCATGGGTTGGGTATAAAAAGCACCACAGCATTAATCTGGTTGTTGTGGAGTGTAAAGTATTATGCCTTAGAGTAACAGGCAGAATAATTTTCAAAATTATTTTGATGATGCAGTGGGAAATCTGCTGAGAGAAATGTTACACAGCATTTTGGAGAGGCCAGCATAAGTTCAAACTCTCAAGAAAGTGACTGGCTTACAACAAGCTTGTTTGCAGCTTCTTTAATCTTGTCCACTTTGGCCTCTGAGAGCCCCTTCACGTTGCACAGTGCCCGCTTTGTGGTCATCTGGATTCCTTTGATTGTGCAAATCCCAACTGCCTTCAGCTTTTTAATATCTGCTACATTCTGCAAAGAAATTTCCCTTCTGTGAGTATTCAGGACAGTTAACAACTAGAAGGTGAAGGAAACCTTTGCAAAATATTTTAAGTTTACATTCATATGCGTGTGTTTTCACCAAGAAAGAAACAGATTTACAGCAAACCCTTCATTGTGTAGTTTGTGACACCAACAAAACAAAATTTTGAGTAACATTGGTGTGAGGGATCATGGTGCAGAGAGCAGCTCCTGGTGGTTTGGAGAGGAAGATGTCTGGGTATTTACTTCCCCCCTTTCAGTGTCAGTTTTTCTAGATCAAAGCTGATAGTAAAGAAACACTACAGAATTATTTCCAATAGTGTGGACCTAGGACACCCTGTAACACTCAGTCTGTCCTTGGTCTCTTAGCACAGATAATCTGTAAACCAGATAATCTGGTGGTAGATAGCTGGGAGCTGATTCACAAGGATCATTGGAAGCTGAGTCTAACTGCTGTGCTGTTTCTGCATGTCCAGTTTAAAACTTATGTATCCTGCAGATTTGACTGACACTTTGGGCTGGAGTGAGCTACTAGTTTTCCATTAATTGGGAACAGCACAACTTCAGCCAGCACCCTACTGACATATTTTGCCTTCCCTCACCTCATTTTATGATTCTGACATCACTGGAAATGTAAAAGCAAGAACAGATTACTCACAAGAAAACATACTATGTGAAAGGTGTGGGATAATACATCAATTTACCATTTCTGGCCAAGAGTTTTCTTTGAAAAAAAACTATGAACTGGACATATAATCTATTTATTTAGAGTGTGTGGGTACATAGAGCATAAGAAGGGAAGGGGGTTGTGTGAGAAATTAGTCATATTTATTTCAAAGCTTATTTCTCATCCTGTGATATGTGTGTGACATTCAGCAGAGGCTGAGGGGTAACAGCACCTTAAATCCTACCAAACACTTCTAGTCACCGAACCACACTCTCAGTTGTTCTAATCTGATTTTCTTTCTGGGCACACTGGCAGATCCATTAAATATTTTTCTCACTACTCCTTGAAAAAAAATTCTAAACCCACAAAAATTATTTCTCCAGGTAAATGAATTTAACATATATAGGTCATCATATGTTTGCACAAAGCTTTTAGATGGCACAGCTGAGAACAAAAACTTCCTGAGGTGTGGGAATAACCACTTGGAAGAAAGAAAAAAAAATAATGGAAAGGAGCAGAAAACCTTTACAACCCCAGAAGAACAGCCTAAGTCCTTATTCTTAGTTTTCAAACTCTTTCATACATTTGTATAATTCTGTGAATGCCATGCCTTGTTTCATACTGACAGGGTAGTACAGCTCCCTTCTAGCTCAGGTCATCCTCTTTGGTCAACTTGCTAAATTTTTAACGCAATAATTTGTTTATTTTTCCTATGTTGGCCCACAGTTTGAGCTCCCAACCGTGTGATCCTTCTTCAGAGCTATCTTTAAAACTGCCAATGAACTGCCAATTAAAAAAAAATGCCAACAATTGCACTGCTGACATGGTCAGCCCAGTAATTACAGTGCTGACTAATGATGAGTCATTATGACATGTCCTCCCTATCTTTATCTGTCTGTATCCACTTTTGTTAAATCTCACATTACTTCAGGCAAACCCAACTTTTTATTCTGCTTCTATAACTCTGAATATAACAGGATTCCAATCCATGAGCCAGTCTCCTAGATAAACATAT
Source organism: Leptocoma aspasia (assembly GCA_013399835.1). Lineage (NCBI taxonomy): Eukaryota > Metazoa > Chordata > Aves > Passeriformes > Nectariniidae > Leptocoma > Leptocoma aspasia. Next base: position 1,745,212 of record VXAX01003260.1, read on the forward strand.
AATAATTGTAATTCAAATAAATAGGTGGTGTTTATGTGATGATGGTAACAATGATAGGAATTCACATTTGGTGAAGAAAACTAACCACTTATTTCTCTAGCTACTAATATTTTCCTCACTCCTACTCTACCCCCTGCACCAGCATGCTGAAAATAGTATAGTAACAATTGTCACAGTGTAATTTCACAGGCACCAAAAATGCAGGAGTAATTACAAAGATTGGCAGGAACAGGAAATAATCTATCACACAGTTTTCAAATAAATTAGCAAGCAGTTGGTTTTTCAAGAGTGCTAGGTGCTAAATACTTTGAGTATCTTGACACGTTATTTAGGAATCTGATGTGAATGAGATTTTCTAAAAATCTGTCTTATCACCAAAGGCAAAATTTGTCTCCACTGACTGAGTTAGAACTTCCTGCAAGGAGGAATTTCAGTTATTTGCATCAATGTGTATACAATTTTGGAAACAACCTTACAGGAGCTTTTGAGGGACAATTCTGTGTGATCAAGTGATTGTTAATACTTACAATTCCATGCTTCTGCAGCAGGTCAATATCCTGAAAAAAGGATTCCTGAACAAAATAGCAGAAAAGAAAATAGTAGTTGCTTTTTCTTGTTACTACATCTATCTCTCTATGTGACTGTTTCAGATTTGTAAACATTTCTTGATTTTTCACAAATAATACATAACCTTTTGGGCAACTGAAATAAGCAAAGCCATAGTGAGCCAAAAAGGCCTACCCATTTCCCATCATCTTCTCCATAGAGTGTGTCTTCACAGGCAATTAATCCTCTGCTGTGCTAATAAAATTTGTGTTATCATCATCATAATCTGCAGCTTTTCTGCCATAGTTTCTCACTCTTTTCATGCTGAAATGATCATTCTTAGGAAGCAGAAAATTAATTGATAGTCCCCTTGCATTTAATATAGAAGTGCAAAATATGATGAAATAATGATAAACTCATTAAAAGCTCTGCATAGCTTTTGAAAGGTTAATGAAGATTACTTGAAGAACCAGGCTATACAGGGACTAGGGGAATGAGATTTTCTTCGTAATAGACTGGAACAAAATTTTAAATGCATTGAACTCCCTAATGGTTTTTGGGGACCTCCATGGGTTTCTTAACATTATCAAAATACCTTCAAATGTTTGCTGCACATAGTTTTCAATGAACCACAAATTTACCTCATCATCCTGGTATCCTGGTTCTTCTTGGACTACTTGATCCTCCATGGCCTTCATTATGAAAGTGCACGCAATAAAGTATTGATCACTAGTGGGAAATGCAAACAAAAGCAGTCATGGGGAGGCAATAAGTGAGTAAATGTCTGTAAAAGGACTTTTAAGAAGTCCTTGAACTACAGAAACATGTCAGTATGATATCATATATGGATTTAAATTTGGATTTTGCTTCCAACTCTTCATTATCTGACTTACCAGGCCAAAAGGAGAAAATCTATGGCTTGACACTCAGATGAACCAGTTTGGCTAGAAGGGGCTTCATAGGTATTAGGAAAAGAGATCTCATTCCCTTGTGAGAATCTTGGGTCAGAGATGAGTTTTGGAGGTGGGAACATTTAAAATGAATTAACACTAGTGGAATTTATTCTGGTAAGAATGCTAAAGGCAGTCTGTGTTTTTATAACAAAAGTCAGCATAGTTGCAGACAGAATGGGTAATGCAACAGCTCAGCCTCTCCATCTTTATGTGACAGAAAACCCACAAAACAGCCTCTCATTTTATGTGACAGAAAACCCACAAAACAGTGCTGAGAAGGCTACAACTCCTTATTGATGTATCTTGAGAGCAGATTATTAAAGCTGTGTTTGTTTTGAAGTTCTTGCTGAGGTTCAAAATTACCAATAAATGCTGAAGACCTGAAGGTAATGGCTATAAGGACTATGCTTACATGGAGAGAACAAAGGAAGGGTAATAAAACTCTGGAACTTTCATTACACCAACCCATATACAGAGAGCTCATTTCATGTTTTTTCATGGTTAACTTGCCATGTCTGTACTCCAGCACAGCTTCAGTGCCCTCTCTATGTGACTTGCTATAAGCAAGGCCTAGAACTAGAATAGGCACTTAGTGACAGCATGGTTAAATGAGCAAAATTTGACCTCCTTGAATTTTATGAATGCAAGAATAGTGAATACAAAGTAGTTCCTCAGAAATACCATCTTATAACCAAACTACTCTATCATTTTTGTGGTTTTGTAAATGGGTTAAGTTGCTTCTGTTTAAATTGTGAGCTTACCTTTGGTGTCCTAGCTATGGATGATCAAAAGTTCTGTAGACGACCACATCAAAATGCGTGCATATATTTACTTGCTCATTTGTTAACAAAATCAACAAACTGTAAGATGGGCTGTGTCTAACAGAGGTTGGGATAGTTTAGGCTAAATATCTGCAAAAGGCCTTTTTTTTAGCTTCTAAATGGATACTAGTTTGCGAATCTTGTGTATATAGAGACTGGGAAAGAAAGGAAGAGGATATCAGAATTTCAGAATTATTCTGTTAATATTTAATGGAAATATTCTTATAAAATCGGTTGTTTCTGATAGTGTCATGATGTATTTAATTTCTGTTTCAGAACTCTAACAATTATGGAGTGACAAATCACGCCTTCATATAATTACAGCAAAACATTAATTAAAAAATACTTTAGGAGATTTGAAAAACCCCCTAGCTTCAAATACCAGAGGATGAAAAACAACTAATGCAAGAGGCATTAAAACTATATTACAATCTCCTTCTTCATTAAAAACGTCCTCACAAAATGCACATAATCCTGCACTACAACCACTGCTGAGCAGGTTATGGGATTGTTTTCCTACTCCCCATCCTCAGGCAATTGGCATCTCACAGCAGAAAAACGAGGCAGACCCAGACTTGTGCCTTCCTGCAGGCTATAAGGGAAAAAGGAGAAATTATAGCTCACCCTATTAAAAGCTTTAGGTACGAAAAAAATCCTCCTGCTTAGTGGAGTGCTGTCCTGCTGCTGGTGTGTTGGCACACCTGAAGGATTCCAGTCACACTGCCTGCAGTGAAGCAGATAAAAGGGTGAAAATCTGAGGCAACAGAGCAAATCCATGAAAAACCACCAACAAGCTTGTGCCACCTCAAGTACCCAAGGGCAGGTGAGCAAGGCCTGGATACGGCGGTGTCCTTGCAGCCTGCGGGTGTGACAGGGACCCGCTCCCCGCAATTCCCCCCGGGCTTGGGCTGGCAGAAATGGCACCAGACCTGCGCTCCCTGGGTCGGGGGCAGGGGGAGATCCGACCTGTCCCAAGGGGCTCCACGGCGCGACCTCACGTCTGTTGACTGAGAGGAAAAGAACTGATTAATCGTCATCAACACACACATTTATTCGGCTTTTCTTTGCCAGCTGCCTCCTCATGAGATGTACATCTCTGTTCCCAAAGGGCGAGGGACCGCTGAATCTCCCTCCCCCCGCAGAGCACCGTAATTCCCCACCAAAATCAGAATAGTAATTAAATCCCCAGCTCATGCCCGGGCAGCTCCGGGGGAGAGGGTGGGTGCAGTACCCGGGGCGAAGGCTCCGAATTCACCACGGCCTCCTGCCTTGCTCCTCCTGAGGGCACGGCCCCGCCGCCTTCCCGCCGGCGGCGCGGGGCGGGGCCCTGGGGGCGCCATGAGGGCGGCCGGGGCCCGGCGGACGGGCCTTCCCTGAGCCCCGGCCTGCGCTGAGCGGCGCCCCAGTCACCGCCTTCAAGCAGCCCGCCGGCCATGGTTCGTCAACCGCTGTACCCGCCGTCTCCCAGGGGTATCGCATTGCCATTAGCCTACAGCTGGAAAAGGCAGCGTTAGTTAAAACCGCGTTGGTTTGGAAGGCATTTCGTTCAAGGAAGCTCTGCCTTTTGTTTTTCCAGGGTGCCACTCACGCGTCTTCCTCAACAAGGCACACACACGGCGTTTTTGGATTGGATGGCCAAAACCTGTCAGAGAGCTGGAAGAGAAGTGACTTGCCTGGAGTCACAGGACAAGAAAATGAGGCTGAGTCATACGCATGACTTAATCTGCCATTTTAAAAGGATGGGAAAGGTGCTTTTTAGGATATGAACACTTCTACAAGACATCTGCAGTCTTCTTGGAGACAGTATTTGGAAAGCAATCGCCCGTTTTAGCTCGCCTCTGGTAGCACAGTTGGTACGGGACTGCACATCAAAGAGACATCACATCTCCTGCGAGCAGGAGGAGTTCCTGGCTTCCCCTTGTGTGGGCTTGGAATGGCAGAAGGGATTGGAGCAGCACCTCAGCCTGTTTCAAGGGGCTTGTGAAAACTTTCCCACCTGCTGCCCATGGGAGGTTAAGGGCACCTTTCCCAAGCCATTTCTTAGCCAAGTCAGGAAACTGAGCAACAAAACCCACAGCCTTGTGCCATCATCAGCACACCACAGGAGTGCTCGCAGCGTCCCCTTTCGAAACATCGAGAAATTTCTATAAGTACCAAAAGCCCAATCCTGGGAGCCCAAGGCTTTGTCTATACAGAGGAAGCAGCTGGCACAGCTTTTGAAAACCACATTATTCCACAAGAGCTAGTCCAGAAGAGCACTTGGGCAGACAGCCCTTTAAAGGCTAATTCCTGAATTCCTTCACAAAGCATGCTTTTATTCCAGAACAGAATGCAGAGGGTGACCCTTCTGGTGCTGCTGAGCAGCTCTGCAGCAGATAATACCTCACTCTGTAAACAACCCTCCCTTCATTATCCTTTTAGTTTGTAAAATGGTTCTCAGAAAGGTCAATGAATGCACAGAATCTTAAGACCATTTCCCACACCAAAGAGCTACTTTGGGCAATAAATTACATTCTACAACTTCAAAATGTTGTGTGATCATTACTTGCTCATTCGGCTTCCAGCTGCTGTTGTACAATAACCCCACAGAGCCCATCCCGTTAGACATGGGCCCAAGTGAGTAGAGGCATCCCTCAGCCTTCTCCTTCCATTTTACTGGTTCTGCTGCTGACCAGTGCATCTCCATCCCTGAGGGACCTACTGGAATGAGACACACCACTGTGATAGGCATTTCCTCTCACTTGAGATCTTGTACCTGTTTGGACAAGAACCAAGTCAAACCATTACTGTAAAATATTAAGTGTCCAGCTGATTTTTTTTCATCCTCACAGACTTATCCACAGTTGCAATAGGGAAGTCATGAGGGGTTTTGCTGTTGTTGGGGTTTTGTTTTCCGTCTCTGGTCAGAGCTAAGATGAACTGCAAAAGCTCTGTGCATACAGTGGTTCTCAGGGTAGGACTAGCAAAATATCTGATCAGCCAAGCTTAGTAATTCAGACTGAAGTAACAGGAGAGCTCTATTGTTAAACTGGAATCACTGGAAGGAATAGAGATGGTACTGGGAGACTGAGTTATGTCTCCATTGCAGTTTTGAGATCCTTAGGCTAATCCTTGACAAGAGTACTCAAAACTACAGTGTTGGGAGTGATCCTGCATTAAAAAGACACAGATTTTGCTGCCTCTTAATTTATTTTGAGTTAATCACTAAGGATGTGTTATAGGATTAGAGATCTCCCTTCTGTCTATCAAGATGTCCTGTCCAGACCACGGTTCAGCATTGCAGCTATGAAAGAAGTAATGAATTAGAGGGCTGTGCCCACTGATATTAAAGAGATGTCAGGTCAAGTCAGGAACACAACAGATTGCATGTGACTGGAAAAGAAGATAACAGTAATATCAAATCACAAGATAATTCAGGAATGGGTATTTTTCTAAATGAGAAATAAATAATCTGTATGTCAACTATACAAACATAGTAAGTGATAGCAGTCCAAGCCCCACAAGATTCACTATTTTTATAGGTGATTGTGAAATTAGAAATTCTTTATATATAGATAAAATTAAGAATGACATGATAAAATAATTTTTAAAAAAAGCCAACTGGAAAAAACAAGGCCACTTGCAAACTTTGCAAAACCTAAACCAAGTCAGAGGATTTATGGAGACACACATCAGTATATCACACGTGATCTATCAAAAAGACAAAGGAGATAAGAAAAACTGTCCTTTTTGAGAATGCACAAGGAATTTTTTATTTGAGATAAAAAAACAAACTAGTAACAGAGAACAATAGGACTGAAAGAGACACCAGGAGATTATCTATCTCAAAGCAGAGTCAGATGTTCATTTGGCTGGGGAGGCTGTGGATTTTCTTTTATCTTTTGAGAAAGAACTAGACAATTTCAGTGCTTGCCTGTCCTTGCCATTACCCTTGTTGTCTACCCTTCACTATGCTATGCAATTTTATCTGTAAAAGATATGCAATATTTGAGCTAACTTCTACTTTTAAAAGTTCAGGTAACTGAGACTCTAATTTTTGCATGCTTTTTTCTACCCCAAAAGAGAAAAAAATGCCAGCATAAGCAGTTCTAAAAAATGCCCAAACATGATGGATTATGTGATAGTGTGTGCAGCTTGCTCTTACCTGGTCATGACCTTTGGGGCTGAATCATGCAGCCCTGGAATAGGGTATTGCCACTCTCAGTAATTTGCCATAAGCTTTGTACTGAATGTACATGGCCTCAGAACTGAGATTTGTCAGGCTTGCATTGTTTGAACTTCTCTCAACCCTTCTGTATCTTTTCCTTGGTTAGCTGTGACAGCAGTTTCCATAAATAACCAGGTCTATGGCTAATTTGTTTTACTTCTGTTTATCTGTGTCTGGTACAACCATCATTTTATATAACATATATAGAACAGTTATTCTGTGTAGAAAAAGAGACTTAAGACTAGCACAGTGTGCAGCACAGAGAAATGCAGGCATGGAGCAATAGCAGAAGCCTCGAGAAGTGGGGGCACGAGGTTTGCTGAGGAATACAGGGATATAAAGGCAACAGGCAAGGAACAGGCTTGGCACGGCTGGCCTGATGGCTGTGAGCAACTCACCAGTGATCAGTCAAAGAAAAGCTGAGCTGGAGCTGGATTTAGGGGTAACAAAGAGAAAAAAAAAAAAAANAGAAGAAAAAAAAGTAGCATTCATAATAGGCACTACATAGCATAAAATCAGATGTAGTGTGGTACTTCTGGGTGTAGGTGCAGCAAAGTTGGGGCCCTGCCAGGATCACCTTACCATGCCTTTTCCAGCCCCAGTGTTCCTGGAGCTGTAGGCTCTTTGACTTTCTCAACCCTAAACCTAACCCTAACCACTACCCTAACCCTTTGAGCACATTCCTAACCTATGCCAATAGATATTTTTAAAAATATGTATTTTTAAAGTGGCTTTTTTGTTTTGTAACACTTCATTCTGCTTGAGCGACTGGTGCTGCAACCTTTTACAGTTTATCACTCTCTACACAAAAAAAAAAAATCTCTATTTTAATCGCTATTGAAAAAAACCCAAATGCAGTTGGTAAAATATATTACTCTGAATCATGAAATGTATACTTTGGGAAGTGCAGGTCTTTTTTTAAACTGTGAGAGCTTTCTAAACAGCTGTTGAAAATTTCAAAATAACTGCTCTTGACTAACTCCACATACATAGATTTTTGTTTTGGAATAAGTGCACCTTGTTCTACTTTAACTTAATATTAACTTCATGATAAACAGAAGTAACAGACTAATTATGAAATAAGACTGCCTACATATGTAGCGAAGTGGGAGTAGTAATTGCAATTGCATATATCTTTGTTCATTTGAATTACCTCCAAGATCAGATAAAAGTAGGATGTAGAAAGCAATAATAAAATTTATTTGATGTAGAACTGTCATCAGTCTTCAGATTTGGTGACAATGCCTCTGACAAGCTTGCATTTGAATCAAAGCTCAGTCACAGCCCTGGTTAAAGTCCATGGGTGAATATCTTCATTTCACTAAGTAAACCAGAAGAATTGACTAAACAATCCTCTGCTCACAGATGAAATGGGAAGCCATTCCCCAAGGGAATGAAGTACATCACGTGGCCAGTCCCTGGCACAGGGGCCTGATCAGAGTACAGAGCATGGCCAGGCTCCTGCACTGCCCTAAGTAATGCCCCATGTTCCAGCTCTCAGAGTGAGCCTGAGTTTAGCCTTAACCCAGCAAGGCATTATGATTTGCTTTTCTCCTATCTGTATTCCCTCTGGTGCTTATCTGAACAGTAAAAAAGGAAAGATGGAATCAGGCAGCTGGGAGATGAGGGAGAGAGATGGGGAAAGACTGCCTTGGCACGGTGTTGGATCAGTTTTGCCATTTGGTGGACTGTCACCATTCCTGTAGACAGAGGGACTTCTCTGGGACTGAATGCAAATACAGGGGGTAGTATTTGTCTGGCAGCAGCTGAACACATTGGTGCATAATAAAAAGGATTTGTTGCAGAAGCTGAGTCAGAAAATTTTATTTAACTGCAATAACTCATGAGAAAGGGAGTTAAAACAAGAAAATGTTTCAATGCTGCAGAACATAGGCCGCTGTGTGTGTATTCTTCACAAAGAGATTCTGACTCCTAATGCAAACAAAGTTGGAAGTACTGCAAGTACTGTCTTAACTGTTACGGCCAAAAGAGTCAATGCTTCTTTAACTTATTCACACACTAGCTCTGAAAATTAGTCCAAAAAAGACATGAAGCAAAGCAGCTTTATGCACCAAACATAGGACAGCAGGGTTTTCAGTGTTACAGCTGAAAAAAGCATAATTCATTGAATGTCTTTTTCTCCCCTTTAATGCCTTCCAGCTCAAAGAAGCTGAGTGCTTCTGTCGTCAAGTCGGGTGAATAACGACTTTGAGTACACTGCTCTGTTTTGTACTCAGGACAACATTTTCATTAGCATGATTCAGAAAGAATGCATTTAAAGTGCAGCTGATAGAAAATTTTAAATTTCTAGGTCATGGCAGATTTCACTGGTCACATAAAAAAATTATGTATTACAGGAAAAATATTTTTAAATTCACATTTGGAAGAAATTCAGCACTGGTATTTGAGATATTTCTTAATTTTAAAAAGCCTACCAAATTTTGAAGGGCCTCTGCTTGAAAAACTAATAAATTCAGCAATCTTTCCACATTCCTTATTGGTTTGGAAAAGCTCAGGTTTTCTAGCTTAGCCTCTCAGTTGCTATCAGCTTTCCTTCTAAACCACCCATGCCACAGAACTGAACATGCTCTTCCTTTGGCCAGTTTTCTACTCTTGGCTTTGCCTGCTGCTTCCAGTTGAGTTTGTATGTAAACCACAGATAAAAAACCCAATCTTGCTCCATTTGTATTCCATATGTTTGCCAGGCTATTGGCCACAAGAGATCATAAGCGGTTTGTTTTTCAAACCTCAACACTTGGATAGGCATTGAGTGCATCATCATACAGTTATTTTTACATTAGAATAATATTCAAAGGTCTTAGGAATTGTAATTGGCTTTAAAATACTGCTTCCTTGATTTTGCTACAATAGAGCCTTAATTTTCAGTAATGGTCCAGCTAATCATTTCCTTCAATCTCAAACCTTTAAACTTCAGAGATTCATTAGCCTGATTATTCTTTTTTAATCCATTGTTCTCCTTTCCTTGGATTAGCATGGTTTCTTTACCAGCCTTACTGGAAGTGAGTTCTTTATTAAACACTTCTCTGCCCATATCTGAAAAAAAAGCTGTTAATCTCTCCTTCTCATGTTTTTGTTGAATTGGTGATTATAAATTACATATCTGTGTTTCTGAAACTCTGTCCAGGTGCACAACTCCTACTCAGTAACAACTCCCACTGGGGTTCAATATACATCAGTACTTTCTACTGCAGTCTTTCCTCCTGTTTGGTCTGTCCTCCACTGTTGTTCTTCCACTGGATTATTAAGGCAGCACTTCCTGTTTTAACAGTCAGGCAGTCCAAGACAGAGGAATAGGTCAGAGTTTCTGAGACCAGAGTTCACACATGGCCTCTGTCCTTTGGGCAATGAGCATCAAACAAGAAGGAAGTCATAAGACACTCAAATATTTGATTTCAAAATGGTATTCAGTATTGAACTGCAGCCGTGAGATGTTCCTAACTGACCAGCCACAGTTTCCCCAGCCTCAGCTATCACATGCTGCTAATGCAGCAAAAGCAAACTGGAGATAAGAAACTGAAGAGAACAACAACCATCTTTCATCCCAGGCATTTGTTAGAAATGACTGAGTGGTCTTGACAAACGTTTTCTGAAGTAAAAGCATCTGCAGATCAGCTCAGGATTCTGAATTGTCTGGGTGAAGAACATTCCTGGGTATCATTTCAGGAGGAATTCAAGTATATTTGAAAGGATAGAGGACCTGTGTCCAAAGAAAGGAGTAATCTCCTCTCACCCATTCTTCTCAGGAAGATAAAAGGGTTTAAGTGGTGATGGGTAGGGACCTTACTGGTTTAAGAGCAGAATCTGTGAGAAAAACTGACAAAAAAGCACCACCAAAATGTGCAAAGCAATCCCACTTCCACTTCCATATTGCCTTTACATGAGCAACTGCCCTTAAGAGTCTTTTTTTTTTTTTTTTTTTTTTCCGGGGGTATTTGGGGGGCCAAAAAACAAC
>VXAX01003260.1:1762919-1838658 GCA_013399835.1 Leptocoma aspasia
CACCCCCCCCAAAATCACCATCTTGGCCTGAGAGCTGCGGGCTCTGCCTGGGGAGGACCTTGTCACATCCCTGCTCTTGGCCCACAGCTTCAGGCCCGTTGTGTCTCTCCTGCTCCTTCAGGAGCCCGCCGTTGGCCTGGCCAGCAGCGTGCGATGCCTCTCTTTGGGAACTCCTTCAGCCCGAAGAAGACGCCCCCCAGGAAATGGGCCTCGCTGTCCAACCTGCACCTGGTGAGTGCCAGCACCTGCGGTTTGCTGCAGTAGCGCTGCCTTGGTGGCAGGGGTGGGTGGCTCCTGCTGTCTGTGCCATAATCCTTACAAGAGCTCCCAGCTGCTTCTGGGGCAGAAAATCGTTCTTCACCTAGAGGGTGACTGGGCTCTGGAACAGACTTCCCATTCCCAGGGCAGTGGTCACAGCACCAGGCCTGACAGTTCAGGAAGTGTTCAGACAATACTCTCAGGTGCATGGTGCAGCTCTTGGGGATGGTTCTGTGCAGGGGCAGGAGTTGGACTCAATGATCCTTGTGGGTTCTTTCCAACTCAGTAGATTCTATTATTCCAATTGTGCTGCTTTCTTCCCGCAGTGCAGCACCATTCCTGATCACTGTGACTGTACATGAAGCTAGAAATGGAATAGCTCAGGGAAGAAGCATCATCACCCCCACCTGCAGTCCAGAACTGTGTCCCTGAAAACTTCTCACCAGTGGTCTCCAAGTGCAGGGAGATGAGTGTGTAGGTGGCAGAAAGTGCAGGGATGGCAGTGAGAGGAGCCAGTCCTCTACTGCAGCAGTACATGACCAAAGCAGGGTTCCAGGCTCCAGGGCCATTTGGACCAGCATCTTCCACTGGAATCCCAGTCACTGAGAAATGGGAGAACAGGGGGTGCCTCTGGAATTCTGAGTGTGCTCTTCTCCCTGCAGCTGGATAGACCCACCCGTGAGGTTGAGCTGGGCCTGGAATACGGCACTCCCACAATGAACCTTGCTGGCCAGAGCCTGAAGTTCGAAAATGGCCACTGGGTTTCAGGTAGAGTACAGCTCAGCTTGCTCTGGTCTGAAGTAGCCACAGTTGGCTGACAATCTGTATTTTGACCTCCCTCTTTCCTCCAAGGAGCAGGAGGCTTCGTGGGGGATCGCAGGGAACTGCAGCGCTTGCGCAAACGAAACCAGCAGCTAGAGGAAGAAAACAACCTACTTCGGCTGAAAGTGGACATTCTGCTGGACATGGTGAGCCTTTGCCCAGCTCCTGCCTGCCCACAGCAGTGGGGATGGCCGAGCAAAGGGCTCTGGGTCCCCTGAAGAAGGCTGCTCTCACTGCACCCCACTTTCTGCTTTACACTGTTGTGCAACACAGGTGTAATGGCAAAATGACTGTGGGGGTAAAGCCTGATCCCCTCTGTAAAAGGAGGGGAAGGTTCCCCCCACATCAGAGCTTGTTGTGAACACTGTCACTGAAGAGAGAGAAGCCCCTGCAAGTGCCATGTCTCCTGTTTCGCTTTCTGCACAGAATATGGCATTTTTCTTGCCATTCTGTCCTCTGCCCTAACTATGAAACTGAGTTACAGCCACTGTTTCTGGTCACAGATTAAAGCTTCCATCTGCTGTCATGAGGGGTGTGACATCTATCCTATGTGTAAAACTGTGGATGAAAGAATTTCTGGTAAATAAACCGAAATTCAACCTTACCCAGAGATCACAGCTTTCATGCTTAAAATCCGGAGAGATATTCAGTGAAATAGAACACACATCTATTCTCAGTTAATAAGTGATGTAGCCTTTATTTCACTCTTAACAAATATTTTCTTTCCTTACTCTTCACGTGTTTTAGAACTGGAAAATGGCTTTTGTGGCTGGAACACTTAGCAGAAGCACCAGCTGCTCTCCAGGTTTTCCAGGCGATCTCAGTGAAACGTGACATGGCAGCTTCCCCCTTGCTCAACAGGAACAAATTCCCTCCTGCAGGAGCTGGCTTGTGGCTGTAAATCTCGGTTGTGCTGGGAAGCTGGAAAAGCCTCACAAGCTTTTAACTCACTCCTGTTGTTGTTTGCTGTGCGTTCCAGCTCTCTGAGACCACTGCCGAGTCCCACCTCATGGAGAAGGAGCTGGAGGAGCTGAAGCACCACAGCAGGAAGAAGAAGTGAACAAGAGATGGCCAGGCTGGTTCTGGGTCTCGGCCCAGGGGATGCTGGGGCTGGCTTGGGCCTCCCAGCCATGTTGGTACTGTGTGGAGGTACTTTGTTTCACGGGACCACGAGTGCCGAGATGCCTCCAGCGTTGTGTGGTGCCATGGGTACTACTGGTTTGGCACCACAGCGCTGTTAATTAACACGATTTTCCTCAGAGCACTTTACCTTGCTACGTTCCCTCACCGCAGCCCAGCATAGGTACCCTCTTCTCTAAGGCAGCCGGACAACAGGCGGTGGAGAAGATCCGTCCCCATGAGGGCTCCTCCTCGCCTTCTCCGCTCACCGAAGCGGGGAGACCTCTGCCCGCTCCCCCTGGGGAGCCCGCGGGTATTTGTACAAGCCTCACCATCTGCCTTGGGCGAGCAGGATGCTGGAGTTGCTCGTTCTCGAGAGTTTTTGCATATTTTACATAAAACCTTACAATTAAAACCCGGTTCTGAGGGTGTTTGTAACGCGTCGCGCTGTGCCGCGGGGGCCGGGGCCGAGGGGCGGCCGGTGCTCCTCCGGGCCGCCAGGGGCCGCTGCCTCGCCCGGGCTGGGTGGTGGGAGGGCCGCCGCGCTTCCGGCGGCGCTCTGGCCGCCGCTCCTTCCGTCCTGTTTGGTGGCGATGGCGGCCGCGGCGTCCCTGTCCCCGGAGGAGCTGCTGCCCAAGGGCGGCGCGGGCAAGGCTGAGGAGCTGGAGGACGAGCTCGAGGAGGAGGAGGAGGACGACGAGGAGGTATCGGGGCAGGCGGCGGGGAAGGCCGGGCGGGCGCGGTGACCCCGCGGGGCGCGCGCGGCCGTGCGGCGGGGCCTGACATGGTGGTGCCGCCCGCAGCTGGACGAGACGCTGGTGGAGCGGCTGTGGGGGCTCACGGAGATGTTCCCCGAGAGCGTCCGATCGGCGGCCGGGGCTACGTTCGACCTGTCGCTGACGGTAGTGCAGAAGATGTACAGGTGAGGGGGCGCCGGGCCGGGCCGGAGCCCCTCGGAGCGGGCCCGNCTTTGGCCGCTGGTAGCGCAGTGCGGGGCCTGCGGGGAGCGGCAGAGCCCCGGGTTATATTTATGGGATGCTTGGGAAGGGCGGGGATAAGGAGACACCTCGGAGGTCGGGGTTGGATTTGGAGGCAGACTTATGGTTGAGGCACGGAAGGGAAACACGGGATTGTACCAATAACTGATTCCTAGGGTTCTTTATCCTTGATAGATTCTCTAGGGCAGCTCTGTGGATTGGGACCACCTCCTTCATGATTCTGGTTCTTCCTGTCGTCTTTGAAACTGAAAAACTGCAGATGGAGCAACAGCAGCAGCTGCAGCAGCGACAGGTGAGGCAGGAAGGGCCAGCCGTCTCTCCTGGCCCTGCCGAGTTGGCTGGGAGTGCCTGCACCTCCCGCTGTGAGCAGCTGCTGGGGGAGCCTGGGGAGAAGGGTGCAGTCTGTTAGACGCTGTGGCCTCACTCATCCCACCAGATCCTCTGGCTGGATGTTGTAATTGGACAATCCTGCTGATTGCCAGTGTCAGGCTGGTGGCAATCCCCGGCAAGCACAACATGGTTTTTACCAGCCAAAATGTGCTGTGAGGGGCTGAAATAGAGGCTGTGGTCGGGCACTGACCTCGGCTGTTGCAGCAGGCACGGGACTGGTGCTGCAAAGTGCCACCAGTACCTGTGGGAGGGGGGACAGCATGGCAAGACATCTTGTGTCCTTGAAACCCCTCAATCAATCCTTTTCTTTCCAGATCCTTCTCGGACCCAACACAGGGCTCTCAGGGGGAATGCCAGGGGCCCTGCCTCCGCTGTCTGGAAAAATCTAATTTGCGGAAGCTGAGTTGGATTCATATCAAGTGGGAAGACCTTGCGATTATGATATATTGAACTGTTGATTTGTTGGGCCAGGGCATTTTTTTCTTTTTATTTTTGGTTCTCCTTTGGGACATTGACCTGTTCATAACGAGGGAGGGAAGCCCCCCTATGGACCTGATGATGGCTCCTGTCTGCATCCCCCGCTCCTTTAGAAATCATGAGTATTTCCTTTTATTCAATCACTATGCCATAACCAGTTACAGACTTGGACCGGGGGAGCTCCTCTGCCAGCTTCTTGCCCCCACAAAACACCCTGGGGCACAGGTCAGGCTTTGAAAAGCAGCAGTGAGACACAACAAATGCCCTCCTGCCTGATTTGGAGCTGAAGGACAGTGGTGGCAGGAAGCGTGACTTTCCCAGCAGAGGAAGGAGGGGTGCCGGTGGCAATCAATACCCCATGGAAAATACTCTTTGGGAAGATGCGTCTGCAGAAACACTTTCACTGCAGCTGTGTGTGTGTGAGAACCGAGGGAGCAGCAGGCCAGGTTTGAGACGATCACATCCATGCAGATTCTCTGCCTCATAAAGTAGAACAGACATCAGCTGCGTATTTTTTTGTATGGAATATTAAATAAATCCAACCTGAGCAGTGTGGTTTTAATAGATGTCCTTGAGGGAGGCTCAGTTCTTTCAGAGCTGCTGGCGGATTACTGGGTAGGGATCTCTCCATTCCATGCACAGCCTGGCAGTGCAGAAGGGACTGACATGGCCTTGTCACCTTCAGAGGGGTGGGGAAGCCTTGCATGGCTTAAGGGAATTCTCCAGGAGGTGATCCTACCTCAGCACCAGTGTCCACCATTCAAGGTTCTTAATGCACAGAAATGTGGTGGTTTTATAACCAAAGAAAAAAATTTATTTATCCTTTACATACTTTGTTACAGAACAATTCAATTGAACATACAGAAGTGATAGGACATTTATATGGAAACTTTTTTTTTCCCATTTTTAATATTTGGTTAAACAAAATACATCTCTGTAAACAAACCCAAGACAAGGCTCTAACAAAACCAAACAAGCAAGAAAACAAAGAGGGGCTTCCCCGCTCCCGAGCAGTGGGACTGGACCAGCTCACCCACCCCCGGGCACAGCAGCCTCACCTCCCACAGGGATGTGATCATACACTTTCCCTTTACCTGAGCAGCTGGATCACACTTTCTCCCCGGGGAAAGCAGCTGACATACAAGGAGAGGAAAGCAGCCCCAAAGTATTTTAAAACATCTTTGCATATTGTGCACTGATCCATTGGCTTGCAGTTTCCATGCAAACAGGGTTTTTCTCCAAAGTGCAACTTCAATCAGCATAGAAAATGTTGCTGTTGAGATTTATATTTTCCCCTCTTGAAGAAATGGCTTCAAGTCAGGAGCAGAATGCCTGCAGGCTGAACATCCTGCCTGGAAAGTGTTTAAAAACTCTGCCAGCTGGTATTGGTCATTGGAATGTGTTACGAAATAGGACTTCTAAAACGTAAGAGCCATTTGCCCTTGACTGTGGGAGGCTGTGCTCAAAGGACTGCAAAAGTGCTTGCCAGATGTCCGGGGGTCAGCAAACACCACTGTCCTGTCATCATGTGGCCTCTGTTCTCTGTTGGGTCTGTGCCACTTTGGTGGTCTCTGAGGTTCGAGCACCTGCTCATGCGTTTGCAGAGCTCTGAAGAGAAACATAACTGAGAAAAGGTCATTACAATCCCTCCTTTCACAACTCAAACATCAGTAATGAGAGTTTCCTGCAGGATGGAACAGGATCCTTCGAGCTCCATCAGGTCCCAGAGGTTGCTGTTCAACCAAGACATAAAGATGGAAGCAAACAGCAGCTCAGCCTGGAAGTGCTAAACACAACAAAGTCAGTTCCAGATTCAGCATTTCCTCCTCCTGCCATGGAAGGCATGGCTGAGCTACAGCTCTCTTGGGTGACAGGGAAACAGCCAGTGGAGATTCCTCTTAGTGTCTCTATGTCTAGTCTCTCTATCCCATGGAAGGCAGGAAAAAGCAATTCACCCATTAATGGAATGTTTGTTGGCCAATGTTAAAGGAGAGGTTGGTTCAACTACCAAGCCAGAGTGTCTGCAATGCCTGAAAGTTCTGGTGGACCCTCTGCAGCTCCCACACCAGCAGATGGTAGCAATAAAAGGGCAAAACTGATTGCTATGAAGGCTTCCCTCCTCAGCCCATTTTTACTTTATAACTTGACCTCTTTCATTTCACATTACATGTGTGACTGTGGGCTAGACTTTTGGAGAGAGGAAAATAAAAAGGAATTAATTTCTTTGCAAACCTCTTCAGCTTTATTCCTCTCTCCAAGGAGTCCCTAAACTACTGGGTGACCATGCAGAAAACCAAAATAACTGTTAAAAAATAGTACAAAAAACCCCACCATAACACGAAGAAACCCAAGCAGACTGTGGCCTCTCTCCAGTCTAGAAACTTGATACTCCTCAGTCAGCCTGTGCTTGCTGTTTCCATGTCACCTTAGCCAGACACACACTGCCAAACAACCGCTCACCACATAACATAAATCCTTGGAGACCCTGGGGAAGAATCCTCTAGCTATACCCAAAGAATTTCTTGGAAGATGACTCTGGTTTTATTATTGTTTCCTAATTCCTGGCACAAACCAGCCCTAAGAAGCAGAGGGTCGTGCTGAGCACCGTACCATTCCTAGTGTTTTGAGTGTCCTGAGAGAGAGACCCTTAGGAATTGCAAATGTCTTCACAACAACTTGTTTTGAAGGGTGAGAACTGTAAAGAGGTGGCAGCGTGCTCAGTCCCTGCTCCTTCCTGACAAGCCCTGGAGGGAGCAGCATCCCACCACACACAGCCTTGAACCACGTGGGGAAATGGAGACCTGGGGTTTCCAGGCACTCTTTCCCCCCAGCCCAGTTTTTCAAGAGTATGATGCCTTCCAGCTGGCCAAAGGGCACTGCAGCTCATCCACCTTGCAATTAAAGTGATTGGCTTCCAGTTTCCTCGGCTTTGCCCTCAGTTCTTCCCCAGCCACCACCCCCAGTGTCCTGCGCCATTGCCCTATTGCACCAAGGAAGGAAGAGAAGAGCCTAACAAAGGAAATTCCAGACGAAAAGAGTCGGGGCACCCATTATCCACGTTTTAGGACATCAGGAGTTTGGTAAAGGGGAAGAACTGTAGTGGGAGGACAGAGTTGGCCCAGGTCACACGTCAGCTCTCCAGGTCTGATGTGCTTCGACCTCCTCTGGCACCACCAACAGGAGTTCACAGTTCTTTCCTCTCAGCTGGTGTTTCAAAAATTTCCTATCATGAAGAGAAATAGAAACAAGTGCTACTGAATGTAGAACTTCATTTGCAACATCATCATCTGCAACAACAACTAAATGCAACTATTTAGATGTGACAAGAAATGGGGCAAAACCCCACTGTCTTTAGTTATTTTATGACAGAAAAAACCCACAAACAAATATTAAATTTGCCCCAATAGATTCAACCATCTCTACCCAGAAAATTCTCAGAATCAGATAAACATTATCTTAACCTCAACAGAGATGAGTCTATATAGATGCCACTTTCTTACTTTCCAAGGTAAGAAAAACAGAATTAAAACCAAGTTTAGTTTCTTCATATTTCCAAGATCAAGAATCCCACCTTAACTTAAAATAATTCCAACAAATCTGGGGGGAAAATCTTTTTATTGTAAAAAAAAGAACACCCCATCATATAGATGTCCTTAGCAGCAGTGTATCACTTGGTCATTTGACATTTTTTTTAGCCTCTTTCTGCATGTAAGCTTTTTCTCATACCAAACCTGGATTACTTCCAATAAATATGAAAAATCAACATTTTCTCAAATATCTTTTGGTCCAGATTTCTAAAACTCCCAGTAGAGAAAGCCTGTATTTATTGCTGAAGAACAATATGCCTAGGATAAAACCCACCAGAACCTCTGCACAGTAGTTTCATAAGAGAGTTTCTTTACCCCAGAAATTTACCAATGGCTGGCTCTGCAAACACTGCACATGTGCAATCCCTATCTCAGAACAAGACTAGTCAAGGAAGCAAAGCTGCTAGTTGGATTTACAGCACGATGGAATGGAAGCTAAACAGCAATCAAGAGCAGGTGACTTTACGAAGTATTTACAATGACCATCGTGTGTTAGGATTGAAGAGGGAAAGGGAGCCAATCCAGGCGGGCAGCATATGCTTACATAGGAAAAGTGATTCCAACAAACAGCTCTTACTGCTGTCAGGGATAAGGCTGCACTTTTAGTCTGGAAAGCCTTTTGCTGGAGACATACAGTTTGTCACTAAAGAGGCAAAGAATGCTGATACCGTCATGTTCGAGGAGGTAGCAGGGCACAGCACATCGTGTTGCAGGTGTCACCCACTAATACCAGAGGTGGCCTCTACCTTTGCCACCGACAGAGCCAGCCACGTAAGGGGCCAAGTCAAGCTCCCCTGAGCTGATAGAGACACCACTGCCAAAAGCATTTCCCTAGCTTTGCACAAATAGGGCATAAATCCAAGTGGAGGCAGAAGAACCTTATTACTCTCAAATTTTTACTACTGAAGGTCAACCATACATGTTTCAATCACCAACTGTTTAAGGACAGACTTCTTACCTCCAACAGGGAATGATTAGAGGAATTCCTACCTGAGCTCACTTTCACCTCCAATCCACTCAGGCACCTTGAGCTTGGAGTCGAGGTTGTAGTAGGTGCCTCCCACCTCCCGGACACAGATCCAGTGCTGCCGCTTGAGGGGAAGCTTCAAGGGGCCCCAGCAAAGGCTGGAGGGCAGATTCATGATGAAGCCCATCACGTTAGACAGGGCAATGGCATTAACATCCCTGAAAGAGTGCAGAACATCAACCAGATTATGTTCTGGTGCTTTCACTTCAATCTCTTTCTCATTTTTACAAACAGTAGCCACCTCCAGAATTACACAACTTCTCAGTACCTGCGCTTGTCCCACCAAACCGCCTCGTAGCCTTTGGTCTGAAGTGCTGCCATAATCACGTTCACATCATAGTTCCCATTCCCCAGCATGCTCTTCTTGTGGGGGGTCACCATGGTGTTGGGAGACAGCCTGCAAACAGAAGAGGAGACTGCTCTAGCAGATGTTTGCTGAAACTGTATTCCACAGCTAGCTGTATAAGTCCATTTTCAGGGGTTTTGTGTTTAAACACAAACTATTCCATCCCCCCCTTATCCCGAATCAAATGGGCTGAGGGAACTAAGTAATGCATTAAGAATAACTTTGATGTACAAAGCCTCCAAAAATCCTGCCTTTGATGCGAAAGAAATTACAAAGCTCTTCCTCCCTGACCCCTTGAACTGGTACTTCTGAAGGATGCTTCAATTGTGATTTTTCCTCAATTCACAGTTGGAATAAATGCCAGCTTGCTTTTTAGGACAACGGCTATTACAATTTCAAGAGTCTAACAGTCAACACCAGTCTTGAAGACTGGATGAGAAAAAGAGGCAGGGGAGGAAAGGCTGGCTGCAGGAAAGGTTGTTCTTCCTCCTCCTCCACTGGTAAATGAAAGAAGTAATCAGACACAAAGCTGTGAAGATACTTAGGGTTGGGAGCTTTCCAAAGTGTTGCTGTTGCTAGATGATAAAATATCTGTTGCTGTAGGTAACTAAACAGACAATCCTGATGCAAACAAATCTCTTCAGCTTTGACCTGTAAGTTTGTTTAGGCATCACTTGCATTACTGCAGCATCTAAAAATGCAGAACCACAGCCCATCACATTCATATAATCGCAGAATATCCTGAGTTGGAAGGGATCCACACGGAGTCCAACCCCTGGTCCCACACAGGACAGCCCCAAGGATCACACCATGTGCTTGACAGCATTGTCCAAACGCCTCCTGAACTCTGTCAAGCTTGGTGCTGTGACCATTTCCCTGGGGAGCTTGTTCCAGTGCCTAACTACCCTCTGGGTGAAGAACCTTTTCCTAATATCCAAACTAAACCTCCTCTGACAGAGCTTCATGCCATTCCTTCAGGTCCTGTTATTGGTCACCAGAGAGGAGAAATCAATGCCTGTCTCTCCACCTCCTCTTGGGAGGAAGCTGTGGGCTGCTATGAGGTTACATGCCAAAACATACAACGGCCTTTGCACAAGTTCAGATAACGGATGTGAGACATAACATGGAGATGTGTGGCAAAAAGCCTGTTAGCCACTTCTATGGTTTTATGTCTCCCCCCCTCCACCCAAGAAATTTTGTAAGGAGGGAAAACAACAGGATATACTGTTATGAAGATGACAGCAGGAAAAGCAAGCATGGGGGAAACTGGGAGCAGAGAACAACAAAGTCACATAATGCCAATCCAAAGAAAGTCAAGCCTCAGATGAGTTTTGTTGTGATGAGTTGCTCTTTCCATTGATAAGGGCTCCATTAATTCTGCTAGTGCAAAGTTCAGATTTCATATCATCCAAACATCTGTATTTTACCTGCCTCATCCTCCTGTCAACTCCATCCCCAAAACTCCTAATGTTCCTGCACGTTTTTCCCTCAGCCTTTAGCACACTGCATATTCTGCAGGCATATTTCATCCACTGGAAATCCCTCAGCCCTTCTGCATTCCTGCCTTTATTACCCAACAAACTGTGTTTCTTTGAAAATGTGTCCATGAAGCAGTGGCAAAAGATGTGGAAAATTCTTTTTAACTTTAGCACAGTAGTGTTTGATCCCTATATCTGTGATTAATGCTTAGTTTTGTACCATATAGTACTTTGTACAAATGCCAGAGATGAATGTGGCTTTGTGTTAACTCCCTACATCTGTGACTAACAGTCTCGTATCAGCTAGCGCTTCCTTATTTACCTATATCAGTGATTAGGATGTACTAGCAGATGTCTTAGTTTTGAGAACAAAGATAGAGTGCCAGGGCAAAGAATGGTAAGAGAAGTGCATCATGACCTGACAACATACTTGAGATATTCCTGAGATATACTCAAGGCGAAAAGATTCATTAGAGGATCCAGAACCATAAATGGAAAATTTGGGGAATGGGATATTACCAAATGACCACCAAAGACCCTCAGAAGACCCCTACTGATATCCAAATAAATCCACGGAAATAATTAACATACATGCACGTATTCAGGAAACAGAATGCATTTTTAATAGCAATGCAGTGAATGTATACTGTTTTCATGCATATAACCTGGTCTGGTTATATGACTGGTACACTGCTGGGTGCACACGTTAGGTGGATCCCCATGCACCCAGCACGCTGAATAAAGTGATCTCAGCTTTCTTACCTAACCAGCGGTGGAGAGTTTATTTCCCAGTTTGCAGTGACACCCTGACAGCATAAGGCATTTGACAAGAAGAAAGCAGTGCACTGAGTAGGGAGTTTCAGAGCAACCAAGGCTGGAGAGGCTACAAACAGGCAGCCTTTGTCTTCAGCTGTGAGTTTTTCTGCAGTGGAGCAGTCTGCAGCAGAACAGTCTGGGAAGTGTGTTCACTACAGAAGGTAGAGGAGTCCCCAATACCATGGTAAGAGGAAAAGCTGTTAATACCCGCCATGGGAGTGTATTTTACTAATCACAGAGCTAGAACCTGCAGCTTGTCACAGCTCTTCCAGCATCTCCATAAAGCAAGATCACTTAGGTATGGCTAATTCCTCAAGATCATTGCTTCAACCTACCAACTCTCCTAAGCACCAGTGAGCAAGGAAAACCTTACAATTCAGAGAGCCCTTTGGGCTACAGAAGCACCCTCTCATGGCACCATCTTCCAGACAAGTTTATTCAAGAGCTGAAAGAACACCTTTATCTTTGTTCCTTCACATAACTTCCAGAGCCCCAGAAATGCGATGAGGTGACCACCATGGCCAACAAAAAACTGGCATCTGTGAGCAAACTTGCCCCAAGAACTATCTCAACATCTTGACCCACACATACCTGAGCAGGGTCCACAATCATCAGCTGAAGGATTCTGACTAGGCAAGAAATTAAATTGTTGTTTTGGTATTTTTTATCTAGCCACACTGAGCTGAGGAAGACTGACAAAGTTGGACAGAAATCCAGGTAATAATCCTCCTGATCTTTCTACATCAGAAACTTTCATCAACATGTTGTCTTAACACAAGGGGCTCCAAGATTCCTGCATGCAGTTGTCTTTCCTAATCAGGTCTCAATATGCAGACTCCAGTGAAGCAAAGAGATTTTGTTTGTATCTCCATGGAACACTTGGAACATGCAATCATACTTCCTGCAACAAAAGCCAGAGGAACATCAAAAAGGTATTTCTTGTTTTAGAGGAAAGAAGAGGGAAAGACTACAAAACCAGAGGGGTGCCCAGACCAAGTTTTGGCATATGCTTGAGATGATAATCATCAGACTACCCTGGCTTACACAATAGGATGCAGCAAAAGGGAAGCTAATGATTAAGCAATCTGGTTCAATCATTCTCCAAGGAATGTGGTAAAAGCTAGAGAACTTAAGTTTATTTGTGATTTTGTTACCTTGCCAACACCAGGTTTGAAAATCAGACCTCAATATTTTTGCAGGTTATTAAAAACATTCATCATGTGAATAGACACAGGAAAAGACAAGTGACATATAAAGGGCAACTAAATTCACACTTCTTAAAGGCAAGTCAAAGAGCTACACACAAGCAGTCACCCAACAGAAATAGAAAGGCAGTGGCAACTCTTATGTATAGCTCATCCATTTCCAAGAGGAACATCCATGTGTATTTCCATACTACCATGGGGCTGAACCAATCTGTGTATCTTGATTTGAATATTAGGATGGAACAACTCCAGGTTGGAATACAAGACAAACTCTCCCTTCTAGGGAAAGAGGGCCAACAAGATTAATATCCAGTCTTTTTCTGAGAGGTTTCATGCTGCACACTAATTCTGTCTCACCAAACACAATGAAAGCCAGCTAATTAGATCATCACACTCCTTCCACCACATGAACTGCCTTTGTTTGCTTCAGGCCAAGAGCAATCCAGCTGTGATTAAGATTCTGACAATTGCTGCTCTGGAACAAAACCACAATGTGTTTATGCTGGACAAAGAGTGCCTTGAGCCTGCCATGGACCAGCTCCACTCCAGCAGCAGGAGTTTTATCCACACTGCTATAATAAATAGCATTTCAATCTGATACTTGTTATTGTCCTTCATCACATTCTTTTGCCAAAGACAGGCATGGGTTTGATGAGTCAAGCAGCAGTTTCATAAATTTGCCAGTTTTCAGGAGAGCAGCAGCAGGCCCACAGCTCCCTGTTCATCAACACAGGGTACCACAACTGCCTCATCCCACAGCACACGCTGCCATGATGTGGGATCTCCTACTTGTCACAAATGTAAGATGCTGGCAACTACTGGTAACAGGTATTCAACCATAACTCACACGATCTTACAACATCTGCAGGTTGAGTATCAGAGGAGAGCCCTTTTCCATCATTTCCTTTATCATCACTTAGCTTCATCAGTAGTGGGTCACCAGAACTTATAAAGGCTCACACAGGAGAATTCCCATAAAGCATCAAAACACCACAAAATAAACACTGAGTAAAGTATGAGCTATTGCACAGGCCACGCTAATAATTTATATTCATCCCTGTAAAACTCAAATCCACTTTATTAATTATCTGAAGCTCCATTTAGCAATGCCACAGGAAACAGGCATCCACCTACTGAAATTAAATTCAGTTTGAGAGAGTACAGAGAGTCTTGCTGCATGGAAAAAAAAAGCCCATAATATTTGTAGAACTTCACTGAACCTCTTAAATAAGGAGTCAGTCATTTGGCAAAACTCCTGATTTCTAAAAAACTTGTAAGTGTTGCAGTACTAAGTCAGTAAGTTTTGATGATGAACTGTTCATTCTCCCAAGGCAATCCCCAAATCCATTATTAACATCGAGGTAATTTATCTACACAAGGCAGGGGCAAAAATATGGAAGACAGGTAGAAGAGGCATTAAGGTGAGTAGAGAGGAAGACAGCACTCCAACCACATGACAGCACCTGCAATAAAGCCCTTGGACCCAACGCTGGCAGCAAGAACAGGTTAAGAAACAAGTAAAATGAGAAAGAATTTCTGCATGGAGGATAAAAAAAAAGGCTGGGGTTAAAAAAATAAGATACATTCAATTCAAAGCACTGGCACAGTCCGAATCCTTCCTTTTCTTTCTACTTCCCCCTAGATAACACCCAAAAATTCCTCCCATCAGCAGAGGACAAGGGGAAGCTAATGCCAGTACAGAGAGCATCCTACCTCTGGAAAATCTCCTGCAGGGTTTCCCTAGTGAAGGCGTTGCTGTCCTGGAAGACGTTGTTGAGGGCATGGAGGGCGCACAGCTCCCTGCGCTGCTTCTCATGGTAAATGTGCTGTGGCGGTAGCTGGGATGGCTCTGGCGATTCCGATTTGGTCTTGTCACCTTTCCATGGCACACAACTCATTTTCTCGATAGGTGGATGGGGAGCAGGTGGTGAAAAATTAAGGAGGCTGAAGTTTCTGCCTCCACAGTCACAACAGCAGCCCACTGCCCCTTTCCTTCGTGGGCTAGCGCTGCTTCCAGCTTACAAATCCTCCTCTTGTGCTTCAGTTTATTCAGTAATTGCCTCTGGCAGCTGGTTTTAAAAACCACATGAAGATCTGACACCTCCCTCCTCCCATACCCCATAAAATGTAGTATTTCCCTCCCCTCCACAGAAAAAAAATTTAAAATGTCAAAATATACGATTTTCCTTAGTATCGAGGTACCAGCTGGAATTTATCACATCGCTCCTTTTCTTCCATTTCCTTTGGTCTACAGTGCCACTAAGAAAGGTACCCAGACCAGGTAACAAGAAGCCCACCCACAAAGTGCCAAAGGGAAGAAGACGAAGCCAGCGCCTGGTACTGCCTATAGGAGCACAAGGTGGTTAAGCACTTATCAGCTGCATTCCTCCATTCCTTTGGGAACGACTGAATCCTGGCAGGAAGATGCCAACAGCTCGGGAAAGGAAACCACTTCTTGCTAGGCCACGAGAAACCCAAGTCCAGGCTGCGGGGAGGGCGATTCCTCACAGGTCACCCTGCGCTCCGACAAAGGGAAGTCTCCGTTAGCAACCAGAGGCAGCTCAAAGCCAGGGTAGGGCAGGCGGGACCAGCCCCACGGCCTGCCTCGCACCTTTCCACCCCGCCCCTCCCCACCCTACGCCCTCACAACCACCGCCACCACCAAAACAACAACAACAACAGCAGCAGCAGCAGCAACCGCAGCAGCCCCAGCCACCACAGCCCCAGCCCCAGCAGCAGCCCCAGGTGTCCACAGTGCCTCAGCCACAGGCGCAGGGCCAGCCCCCGGGGCTGGGGATGCAGGCTCTTCCCCCCCAGCAGCCCATTGTGAGTGTTCCCTCGGAGGCACAGGGACGTGACAGTCTGCCACAGATCCAGCAGTGCTCCACCTGCATCCCCCCGTTCTNTCAAGGTTGTTTGTCAAGAAGCCCAGCTCGCCTATTGGGCAGCCGACCCCGGACACGTCGAGCGGGCTCTGTTGTGTGTGTGTGTATGTGTAGAAAACAAGCCGAGCTGGCAGTGCTTCTCCCATTGGCTTCGCGCGCTTCGAGGGGGCGTGACTTCGCCTCATGAATAACCAGGACTCCACCCGCTGTCGCCAAGGCAACATGCAAATTTAGCCGCTCCGCCGCCGGTGATTGGCGGGCGCCGCCTTGGCGGGCCCGGGGGCGGTGCCGGGGCGGAGAGCCGGGCAAGGAAGGGAAGATGGCGGCGGCGGAGCGGAGCAGATCCCCGGTTCCTGGGGGGTCCCCGGTGCCGGCCTGTATGTTCGCCCCGGAGCCCGGCTCCCCGGGCGGGCGGCCTCGTGTGGCGGCGGCCGCCTGTCCCCTCCGCGCAGCCTTCGACGGCGAGGACGGCGAGGCGCTCAACGGCGAGCCCGAGATCGACCTCACCAGTAAGGTAGGCCCGGCGGGGGGGCGGGCGGCGGCGAGCGCCATCACCCCGCCGGGCCCCCGCTGCTCTCCTCCTTGCCGGTCCGCCGCGTGCGGAGGGCTGCCCCCGAACCTTACCGCTCCCCCGCACCTCTCGCAGGAGAGCGAGAGGCTGGGGCTCGCCTGCCTCCGCCCGGACGGGAGGTTCCCCTGAGCGCACCCCCGGCCCCAGCATCACCTGGGGGGGTGGCAGAGCCAGAGGTGCCGTGTGGAGGCGGCCGGGAGACGCGCAGTAAAGTTGTCCCGTACCCTGGCCGGGACAGGAGGGTGCTGGCAGGCTGCTCCGCCCTGCGCCTTCCCCGCCTGGGCTGCTCGTGGGGACCGGCAGCCCGCAGCCGGTGTAGCATCCTCAGGAAGCGCAGGGTTTGGAGCTGGCAGCTGCTGCAACGTCCCGCTGACGTTTGCTCTCCGCGCTGGGTCTCTGTAGTTATCTCTGCTGCCAGTTGTACTAGTTCCTGGGACTTTCTCCACAATCTTAAAAGGAGGTCAGAGCTTGTAACTTTTGAGCACAAGAGCCCAGTGACAAGGGTGTCTTGTTCTTGCAAACAGGGTTAAGTCAACGCAGAAAAGGCTTGTTCACCTTGTGCAGCTCCTTTCTGTGACAAAACTGTGTGGTGTCTGTGTGGTGGTCTTATTTCTGTCAGAACCAGTTCTTGCTTCCATCCTGCAGGAGGGTACATTGTAGTAATATGTACGTGTGTGCCAGAGTGTGCCACAGACTACCTTAGTTGCCTTCTGTCGCTGTCTTCTATTTTTTTTTCCTAATTGGCTGATCTCTTTATACCTTTTGCTGTCATGAGTTTTGTGTACTGTGGTGCTATCTCCCACTCTAAAGTGTCCTGAAAACTTCATTTGGTCCACTTGTAATTATGTGATCCAGAAGTTAGCATAGCTATTGTTTCCTCTTAGTTTTCTGTCACACCTCCCCTTCATGCTTCCAGCTTAAGTTATTCCAGAGTCCTGGACTTTCTTGCCCTCTGTGCACAGAGAAGGAAATAAGAATTGTGTCTGTGGACATGGAAATATTTTTTTTTTAATGGATATTTTACAATGTGGTACTGTATTAAAACAAATGTTACGAAGATGTCTTGTAAGATAGTAAAGAACTGGACTCAAACGTGTAGTATCTATTGATCATGCCGTAATGAGCTGGACAAGATTTTTATGCAGGATGCCAATATTGATCTGTGCTTTGTCTTGGACGTGACTGCTGTGGAAGAGGGCCAAGGACTGCATCACTGATTCTTGACAGCAGGAACCTAACTAAAACTCCAGCAAAGAGAGAAGAGTGCTTTTCTCCCACAAACTCCCATTTGTGGTGTCAGTCTGTCTTCCATTCCTAGAAATCTGCAGGTGCTGTGGGAGGTGGTAGGTAAGCGTTTTTTTGACCTTTATTACAATTTACTTTTCCATACAGCATTGTGCACCTGCTGTCTTTTCCCTGGACTTTTCATTCATCCCCACCTTGCATGAGAGCCAAAACTGTGAGCTCTGCTCCATCTTTCCGAGTTAATCTCCCACTGTGTGCTCAAAACAGCAATTCCATATGGTGAGAATGCAGTAGATAACCTGTGCCTCTCCAGCCCACCCCCTCCCCCCCATCTTTTCTGTCCTCCCAGCTGAATTGTTCCACTCCAATCCCTACTTAAAATGGGGACTCCCACTGCAATCAGTTTGTTTGATAGTTGCTAGTTCTGTCCTGGTCCTTCTGACCCACCCTCTGGCTGTGTTAATATTTTCTCACAGTCCTTTCCCTGTGCGTAAGGGGAGCTCTTTTTAGAGAGGAACACTTTGGGATTCTGTTATCAAGTGCACCTTGTCAGCTGGTCAGGGAGACAGTTCCATTCATCAGCACAAATTCATTACCATGTTGTTCTTAATGGGTGTTTGTTTTCCCTTCAGTGCCAGCGCACTGCAGCAGTAATCAACTTTCAGGTCAAAAACCATAGCACACAAGGCTATTAGTGAAGCTGATACTTATATTAGATCTACATTGACAACAGAACATAATAGCACCTGAACAATGTATGTCTACAGGGCACAGAAAACAAAATATGACATTACAGAAGGTGCCTTTCCTCCAGCTTCTTGATGGCTGATGGTGGCTTTCCAGCCATGCAAAATGTCGGGCTCCATTTTTCCAGTAAAGGGCAGCACATAGTATTTGGTTTGCCCCTAATATTTATGGTTTGTCTGCCTCATGGAGGCAGGCAAAGTCACCTCTCCCCAGAGGCTGGGAAGAGACTTGAGAGATGGCATTTCGAACTTGTGAGATGTTTCCTTCTGCTGTTTTAAGAATAAAACAATAACGGGTTGTTACTTTTTTGCCCTATAGGAAACCTGAGGTTGCTAGACCGGTGTGGCTCCTACTGATAACTGCTCAGTGCCTGACAAAGTGGAAAGAACAAAAGTGAACATTTTTGACTTTGTGAAAGCCTCTTAAAAACATGCATTCATAGTCCAAGCATGGAGGGGTTGCTCAAAGGTGAAAAGCAAAAAAAAGCAGAGGAGCCAAAATGGAGGGCTTCTCTTCAACCAAGGAGATGGCAGAGAACAAGCTCTCTCCATCCAGGAAGCTGAAGAGGTCTTCAAAACAGCACGTCAAGTCTTGCAGTGACCCAGGAAAATGCACAACTGGCTGGGTCTGCCACTGCACAAATAGTTGTCAGGAACACTGAGTGGCATTGGAAGGTGTGATCCATGAAAGCTGCTATTTTATCTACAGATACTTCTCTTGATGTCCTACTAAGTCATATGAGCTGTAAGCTTCACTGGCTGTGGAATAAACTTTGGAGGCAGTCTGCTGCTGGAGCACTCTTCAGGAGCACCTTTGCGTGGCAGTGAAAGCAGCAGTGTGGGGGAGCAGTGTTTTGGGCTGATGTGAGTGAGCCTGTGCTGTTTGAGGCCCCCAGCCCTCCTGCCTGGCAATGTGAGGAGAGGGTACAGTGAGCTGCTGAGTGCCTTGGTACTTGCTACAACACCCTGCCTGCTCACACTGCTGAAGCACTCGGACTCAGAAAAACAAAGCTGGTGATGAGACTTGAAGAAACTGAAGTTAGTTTGCCCTGCACTGGTGGCTCCTGCTATTTTATTGATCTTTGTGCGTGCTACAGCCTGTTTAATAGATCTCCCTGAGTCCCTGGCTTGTGCTGGTGCACTGGCCTGAAGAGTGAGCTTGTCTGCTGTGCATCCAGGTATTCCTGAAAGTACTTTTGCAGGCCAAAATGAGCCCTACACATCAGAACACAGCCTTCCGTTCCTGCCCGGATTGAGCCTCTCAACAGTTGCTCATTTCACTCTCAATGCATTTACATCCAGTGGTTTCCCTCAAGAAGAAAACGAAACTGAAAGGAAAACAGAACTGAAAGAAAAACTAATAAAAGCAAAACTCCTTCTTTTATAGCATGAAATAGAAAGACTGTGTACCTTGCAGAGCAGAGTGCTTCGGTACACTTTGCAGACCACGCCAAGTAGTTGAAAGGCTTAGGTAGGGCATGTGTCCAAAAGGGGCACGTGAAGGTGATTGTATCTCTTGTAGCTGTCTGGCCCTTGCAGACACATCCCTGCTGTCTGGGACCCTTAACATCTGTGGAAAAAGTTGCTTTGGCAGCCTTAAACCTTCTAGCCAGCACCTGCTGTCTGTGCTTCAGTGTCCCAGCATGCATCACTGTGGTTTTGAAAGCTGCTTAAACGTTATTTGTGGGGGGTTGGGTTCCTTTACATTCTAGATTTCCAAAAAAGGTCTTCATCAATAGTGGTAGTAATAGTAGTGATAAAGGTAGTTTCTTCTTGAAAACACATTGTGCTAACTGTGCTAAGCAAGTCAGGCTGTGTTAGAGGATGTTGGGCAGACTTGAGGATGTTATTGTCAGCTGCTCTAAACCGTATATTTTAGGCAAACATCTAATTTATCACAGCTTTTGGTCTAAGTGCATAGTGCAGGGAAGTGCTTCTTTCTGGGTGTGAGTTTTGTGTATGTAGGGATAGCTGTGGATGTCACTGAGTGTTGGCACAGGTGTGCCTACCCTTAGGGCCCTTGGTGGGTGTCAGCCTTTAATAACTGTTACTAAAAGTGCCTTTTTCACAGAAATGTGTATATCAATTGCTCCAGCTATCAGGCTACTGTGCTGGGATGCTCAGCCACCAACAGATTTGTAACCATAGAGGCAGCCAGAGAGCAGATAGAGTGGCTGATGGAGGTCTCCTTGGTCTGTCACTGCCATGCCACCGTTGTGGCTGCTCTGTGCAAGTGTCCTCAGCTGTACTGTGTGAGCAGTGCAGGTTTCTGCCAGAAATGGTGCTATTCCACTCTAGGAAAAAGTCATTCCTGAAGCACTCTCTTGTCCTCATTTTCTGCTTTGTTTCTGTTTTTGTTTTTTTTTTGGTTTTTTTAAATTCTCTTGATATTCCTGCAGGGAAGGGCAAAGGAAGTCTGATTATTGCAATAGCTGCAGTCAAAGTTTGTTGGTAGCACAGCTGCTGGCCTACACAACTGCAGCTCTCCACTGCTGAAACCTCCAGATGTGCTCATACAACTTGCTTTGCATGTCTGCTGCTCAGCACTGTTGTGTAAAGTACCTAAAATTTGAAAATAATGCTTATTCGTGTTCTCTCCTTCTGCCCCCTCAGAAAACAGAAGGGGACATCAAATATTTGAAAGACTTAAAAGATGCTCTGGATTTTGGTGCCCAGGTGTTCTCTGCAGTGAGGTCTGGTTGGCTTTCTCTGGCTGTCCAGTCATGTTTCAGGGGAGCAGCAGCACTCTTTGCAGCAGAGGCTGTGGAGTACCCAACTAAGGAATTTCTGTGGAGAAAATATCTGCTCCCCTTTCTGTTTTCCTTGAATGAAAACACGTTGGAGTGTTCACTTAAATGTGGCTTTTAAACATTAGTTACATCAAAATGAGATGCTTGGTGTTCTTACTTGCTTTGAAGTGTATTTTCCTGCATAAATGAACTCTGAGCTCAGACAATCAACCTTGTGCAGTGTCACAAGGAAATAGCTGTCAGCAAAACTGGTTTAAAAAACAAAACAAAACCACCACAAAGCGGTCCTGGAAAAAGAGTCCTTCTCTTTCAATAAAGCACGTGGATTGATTGTGCTTGGAACTGAAGCTAGTTTTGAAATTGTTTGCCTGACATCTGCAAATGGATATTCAATCTTTTTTTCCAGCTGGTGATGGTGAGTCCAACTTCAGAGCAATATGACAGTTTGCTCCGGCAGATGTCAGAGAGGATTGATGAGGGGTGTGGGGAGACCATCTATGTCATTGGACAAGGATCAGGTGAGTATAGCTTCCCCAGCAAAACAACAAAAAATTATTAAAATTATAAGAAAAACCTGGTTCATCTAACTAGACTGCTGTTGAAGGTAATGCTTACTTATTTATTTTCAATAAACTGAAAATGTCCATAAAATATAACAGAATATGTGGGACAGATTCTTTTATTTTATTCCTGCCAACAACTGTGTCATGTAGTGAAGCTAAACATATTTTTTTATAAAATCATGCGATTTCTTTTTTGGAAATAAGGCATATCTTGTCTGAGCACACCAGCAAAAGACAAAGAATCTGAAATTATAATAACAGCTTTAGTACAGATGTCCTCAATGTCTGTGAAGGTCTTGTTCTGTCTGATTTTGTTCACTGCTCCATTGGAAATAACATATTTTTACCCCACAGGAATGTTTTATAGATACTTCACATAGCCAAAATATATGCTGCCTTTGCTCAGCATGAGACCTTTATTGTCACAATCATTTATGTGTGACTACAGTCACTTGCCTTCGCAGATTTTAGCAGTTAGCATGAATTACATTTTTGTTCTTTTTGACAATTTGAGTATTTGCATCTGATGCTGGTAAAATAATACTGAGCATGCCCTTGTTTTGAAATAGAAATTTCTGAATATAAAATAATTGTCTATGGTTATCATAAGGCAAAAGGCATGTTTCAAGTATACTGGATATCTACTGAATATGAAGTTGTCATGATGAGACATTTGTTGTGTTCGAGGAAGAATGTGAAACCCTGCCAGGGTTGGCTGAAATGATGGAGGGAGGGAGCTGTGTAACCTCAGAACTGTGTGCTTTTTGGGTTTTCTTGGAGCTTTGTGAAGCAGCCAACATAGAGGAGAAGCCAGAATTAGATGGCCAGTGTTCATTCAGCCAGGGATTATGCTCTTGCCTCCAAGCAAGCTTCCCACATGTAGTCTGTATCCTTGGTGTTTGGGGTAAGCACATCTGCAGTGGAGATCTAGCTAGTCAGGCTAGTACCTGCTTTCTCTTCTAGGATACCTTGTGAGAGTGTTAACTGGTGGTTGTTGCAATTATTTACTTAGAAGTAGGCATTTTTTTCTTAAAATACGAGGTTAAATTTCTGACTTCATTTTGGGTTGCAGCATAGTCGAGGAAGATGGCGATATTTTCAACAGAGACGGGATCTTGGTATCCCTGCTACTGTCACTCTTCTCATTCCCTTTCAGCATCTGGGATTTTAATAATCCCAGATACCCAACTCAGCTGACTGAGAAGCAATTGAAGACTGCCACAGGAAGATTATCAGTTCACCAGTAGTGACCTTTCCCTTTCTCCCTTGGGTCTTGCCCTCTCCTGTCCCCTACTTCTCATTCCCCTCCTATAACTGTTTAGCTCGTTTTAGTTTTCCTCAGTTTCAGCCAGCTTATGAGCAAGGTTGGAAATTGCCCAGTAACTCTGCTAGTTTTAGAGCTGGGCAGTAATTAAAATGCTGATAAGTTCATGCAAACTGCACTTCCTGCTTACCAGCCAATGAGTCAGCCGTGCATATGAACATGTACACATGGCAATAACTTTGGTCATCTGGGTGCAGTGTGGCTCTCCACCTTTCTTTGTTGTTTTTTGGGCATTTTTTTACCCACAGAGGATTCTGGGGTCAAATCTGTGCACCTTCACAGCACCTGGGTTGGGAAAGAGACAGTGATGGCCTTGGCCCTGTCTAGATAGTTGCCACTGGCATGCTCTGACTGTCAGCTCTTTTGCTTGGGTGAGCTGCTCAGAGGAAGCAGTGCCTCCTTGTTTTTTTCTGGTCTCGTGTGCTGTCAGCATTTCTTTCAAGTGCTAGGATGAAGGCAGTGGAACATGCCAAAATCATTGTTTTAACTGGAGAACATGGGGTCTAAGGAAATGGCTGTGCAGGTCAGACTTGCAGAAAATGTATATTTGGGGTGTGGTTTTATAAAATAAGCTGATTGTTTACAGTGGTCCCACATTTACTGGCTAATTGTGGTGATGCTTCACTCAGAGCTTTCCTTTTGTTAATGCTCTACCTTTTCTTGCAATGTGAGAGGAAATACTTTATCTGACTGAAGGACACAAAGTACCTTCAGCACGTGAAGTAAGGGAATTAGACAGAAATGCGTCTATCTTGCCAATCCCTACATACTCGCTTGTGAAAATTGTGAAGAAAACTCCTCTAGATGAAAGATGGTGGTTTTCTAGTATCTTTTAAGACTTAGAGTGAAGACCATCCCTTTTTATTTTGGGGCAAGGGTGTTTATTGTGTGTGTACACGGCTGACGTCTCCAGCCCACATATAGATCCCGATGGGTGTGAAGGTCCCAGGCAGGGGGACACTGCTGCTGCCTGTTGCAAGGTGGTGCTCACTGACTGCCCTTTGTCTCCTCAACACCACACCAGATGGGACTGAGTACGGGCTGAGCGAGGCAGACATGGAGGCGTCCTATGCCACGTTGAAGAGCATGGCAGAGCAGATCGAGGCCGACGTGATCCTCCTGAGGGAGCACCAGGAGGCCGGGGGCAAGGTGCGCGACTACCTGGTTCGGAAACGTGTGGGTGACAACGACTTCCTGGAGGTCAGGTGAGGAGCCAGGTGGAGACAGGGTTAGTCAGCAGCTCAGCTGCATTTTTACCCTGTGAGCAGTGCGTGGTGCTGAGGCAGCAACGCTGCTTTGAGTCTGGGTGTTGGAGCTGCCCAACAAAGGGAGTCAACCTTGGCCACTCCTTGCTGATGAAATTGCCTTTTTGTTGTTGTTGCTGTCTCTTTTGTGAGCACTGTTGGTGGAAATTTGCCTGTGTTTAGCAGAGGGCTGTTGCTTTCTGGGTGACAGCCTCACAGTTGGGGGGGCTTCTTTTTGTAGGCTGGGTTGGCAGAGGGGAGTCACATGTGCACATGTGGCTGTATGTATGTGTATATATGCACACTGCTGGAACACAATACTTTTGACAAAGCATCCAGTTCTCTTCCAAGACTGTGATGATCCAAGTCACCTTTTAATGGACATACACTAGCTTATATAACATGACTTGAGAGTTTGCCCAGACCTGGATGGAGAGGATTTCCAACATTTGCCAACAGCCATAATAGCTACATTGATCAAAGAAGGAGCTTTCTGTAGGACGTGGCTTTTCTCCTAAAATATTTCACTTTTTTTTTTTTAGCTTATCCTTTTCTGGGAACAAGGATTTTAATTTTTGTGCTCTACTTAGTGCTTGGTGCTGTTGCAACATAGGAAATGTGAGAAAGGCAGAGGTGTTCTATCAAGTTGGGATTTAGTCTTCTTTTTGAATTGCCACAGCGTTTATGTTGGATTGCAGAGACAAGGAGTTGGAATAGAGACACTCTGTCTGGCATCAAGCAACATAGTGTTCAGTTGACTGTGTTCTGGACACCAGTGACATGTTTCCAAAGTCTTCCACATCCCAGTCCCCAGAGTCTGGGATCTCTGCTGTTAGTTAATAACTGTAAAATAATCTCTGCTCTGCTTGTGAAGCTCTAACATTTTGTAATCCCTGTTTGAAGCATAGGGAGCAAAAGCAAAAGCCATATTTGCAGGAGCAGTGATGTTTGGGTTTTTTTGATCAGTTGTTCATTTCTTCAGGTACCATATTTTACCAGGTTCCTTTTTCCTTTCCCCTGCAGGGTAGCAGTGGTTGGCAATGTGGATGCAGGGAAGAGCACCTTGCTGGGTGTCTTGACTCACGGCGAGTTAGACAATGGCCGGGGCTTTGCTCGGCAAAAGCTCTTCCGCCACAAGCACGAGATTGAGTCAGGCCGCACCAGCAGCGTGGGCAATGACATTCTGGGCTTTGACAGCGAGGGCAACGTGGTGAACAAACCTGACAGCCACGGTGGCAGCTTGGAATGGACAAAGATCTGTGAGAAATCCACCAAGGTCATTACTTTCATTGACCTCGCTGGTCACGAAAAATACCTGAAAACCACCGTCTTCGGCATGACCGGCCACTTGCCTGACTTCTGCATGCTTATGGTAGGTAGCAAGAAAAGATAGACCATGCCAGCTGGAGTGGGACTGTTCACAGCTTTAACAGCCTCCACTTCTTTCCTGTTGCACCTCTTTCCTGTTGCAGTGTGTGTGGGGTTTTGGAGGGAGGCAGCATCTCACAGTGCAGGAGAGCAGAAGCCTCTGTGGCTATCTGTCCTGTACTATGAGGCGAGTGCCCCAGGACTGTCAGTCCCAGACAGGCCCAAGGTTTGTGATTCTCGAAAATGGAAAGATTTCTGAATTTTAGAAAACCTCGTTAAAGCTGGGGAGAAACATCTGAGATGAGCTGGGTCTGGTCATACGGCCCCAGTGGCACATCTACAACCTAACCACAGTCTGACACAAGGCCTTCTCTGTAATCCAGCTTACTGCAGAAGGAACATTGACAACCCTGTATTTTGTATCCCTGTTGTAGGTTGGGAGTAATGCTGGGATTGTTGGAATGACCAAGGAGCACTTAGGCCTGGCGCTTGCACTTAACGTTCCTGTCTTTGTTGTGGTGACCAAGATTGACATGTGCCCTGCCAACATCCTGCAAGGTGAGTCTTACAGGCTCTCTCCAGGGCTGTTTCTTACCTCTGTATGTGTTGCTGTGCTCTGCTTGGGTTCAGGAATTACTGCTGGAAGAAAGCTGCTTAATCTTGTTCTGACTGTATCCTAAACACCTTCCAGAAATCTATCCTTTTCCCGTGCTCATTTTGCAGGTGGTTGACTTATACTCACCATGTCAAAATTACCCATGCTGGGGACTCAGCAGCCCAAAAGTGTTTGCTACAAGGTTTTGCTTAATTGAGCTCTAAGAGAAGCAGGATACAGTTGGGGTTTGGGCTTTGCTTTCTCTCTGGATATTTAAACCTGGAGGAAAAGTCTGGAAGTTCTCTTGGAAGCTGCTTTCCTCCCTGCTTACAGTTTGAGTGTGATCTTAAGCTGTGATTGGACTTGATCTCCCTCTGCTGTCAGTGAAGGGGCAGCTGCTTGTTACCTCCTGCTCACCTGGGCACTTCTCAGGTATGCTGGCATAGCTACAGCAGCTCCTTCCTCTTGTCTGAACAACCAACCAACACTTAATAAATCATGGTTTAAAGCAGCTACATATGTAGGCTGTGGTAGCAGGATGGGAAGCAGGACTAGACACAAGCAGGGATGGCAGTAAGTAACATGGGCTAGTGATGTTTTTCTCAGCAGAGTTAAAGCAGGACCTCTAACCCCAGCAGTGTCCCATTAACCCATGCATGATGTTTTTTCAGGCTGTGACTTAGTCTTACTTTTAAAATTCTCTTCAAGCATTTCTCACGCCCTTCAGAAACGTGCTGTGGTTAATTGGAGCAATGGGTTTTTTTGATAATCAGTCCTAAGAATCAGGGAAGTGAATGCTCCTGGTACTCTCTGTAGTTCAGTGCATTACTATGAAAATCCTAAATATGTTTCAGGCAAGTAGATGCATGTGATCAGAAGATAATCTGTATATCTCTATACTAGATGTTTGGCAAATAAATGTAAGGCCTGACCATAAGATAATAACTGGGAAGGAAGGAGAACCTTTGGCTCAGCGTGAGGAGAGATGAGGAGAGAAGAGCTACTCTTGGGAGAAGCTACTCTCGTGACATGCTCTGTTTAAAGTAAATAGACTCAAGATTTGACTCAAGTATATCTCTGAAGAGCTGATGGCCTGATTAGATGTTTGTGGTTCTGTATCCAAAACATTACTTTCCCATAGGCAATCATTTGTTTACAAAAACCCATCTAATTGGATGACAATTGTAGAACATAAATGATTTGCTCTTTTAAGCCCTTAGTACCCTTTTCTGTTTTTTCTTTATTTATTGTCAGGCACTTTGTAGGAGGTTGATGCTAGTGCATCAGGTAATGCCCCTGTCGGCTGCTGGATATGAGGCTTAGAAAATAAGTTAAAAAGAGACAAAGCTGAAAATTGGGAGCCATGAGATTTGTCCCAAAACACTGATTTCTGAATATGGTCCACCCACATTGTCCTAGTCTGTGATGATAATCTTTACCTCTTTTGTGCTTCTCCAGCCTCCTATGGCAAGTTGACAGCTAGGGAAAATGTATTGAGGTTTGCTTGGTCAAAATTAATTTGCAATTCACATAGTCTCAAATATTTCTGTCACTGAGTCCTGATTTTCAATTAATTCACTATGAAAAATCCTTTCTAGAAGGAGGAAATACCTTGTAACTGCTTAATGCTACTAATAGACAGCTAAAAAATGTCTACTTCACAGCATTGCAAACTTGTCTATCTGTTCACCCCTGGCATCGCTTGGCAGCAGGCTAGCTGGCATGAAATAGAAGATGGAGTGGCTCCTAAGTCCTACCTGGGCTGCAGCAAACTCACAGTCTCACCTTTAGCCATATTCTCCTGTCTTATCTGTGGCCAGAGCACCTGTCTCCCTTTGGGGAGAGACCCCACAAAAGTGATTTGTAAAGACGGGAGATGCTGCCCTAACAATATTCGTTTCACCCTTTAAGAAACCCTGAAGCTGTTACAGCGACTGCTGAAGTCCCCAGGGTGCAGGAAGATTCCCGTGCTGGTTCAGAGCAAGGATGATGTCATTGTAACAGCCTCCAACTTCAGCTCAGAGAGGTAACGGGAGTAGAGGAGAATCATTTCTCTTTCAATCCTATGTGGAGACTGGGTGAGGAGATTCAGGGAGTCCCATTGTCTAGATGTGTGAAGGTTGCATCTGCCATGTGGAGTGTGTTCCATAAGAGTGTGTTGATTTTGAGGTTGACCTGCTTGTTTTCCCCTCTCTGAGGCAAAAATGAGAGGCTGCTTCTGGGCAGCCTGCAGAAGACAGCAGGGCATTTGGCTTCCTTCAGTCCTTTCTTCAGAACCTTACACATTTTCCCAAATGTCATTGGAAGGCAGAGGCAATGTTGCAGGTTTTCAAACATGGGGTGTTGTGCATCTGACTGCTTGCCAGGTTCTCCCATCCTAGCACAGTATATTGAATTAGTCCCAAGATTTTGGATGTCTCCCTACATGTGGAAAGCCAGGTAGGAAGGTGAACTAACTCAATTTTCATCAATTTCCCTTTACAGGATGTGCCCAATTTTCCAGATTTCAAATGTTACTGGGGAGAATCTAGATTTGCTGAAGATGTTTCTTAATCTCTTGTCTCCACGGACCAGTTACAGGGAAGAAGAGCCAGCGGAATTTCAGATAGATGATACTTACTCTGTCCCGGTAAGGGGCCTGGTATTTGGAAGAATATTTTGTTTCCTCTTTTAAGCTGAAGAAGGTATCTTCTCTAGAGAGGAAGGTTCTAGAGCTCTTCTGCTGGCCTGGCAGAGTAACCACAATTACTGTTTTTTCTTTTTTGGCATAGGGTGTAGGAACAGTTGTCTCTGGGACGACACTGAGAGGCCTAATCAAGCTAAATGACACCCTGCTGCTGGGGCCAGATCCCCTTGGCAACTTCCTCCCTATTGCTGTCAAGTCCATCCACCGCAAGAGGATGCCCGTCAAGGAGGTGCGGGGAGGCCAGACTGCCTCCTTTGCCTTGAAGAAGGTGAGATGATCTCCTCCAGGCCCCCAGAACAGCAACTGCCCTCTTAATTTTCAAGTGTTCTAGGAGTTCAGCTGCAGTAAGGCTGTTTCTACAAACACCAGCTGCCTCATGTTGCAGTGGAATGGAATCCCATAGAACCTCTGTGGTTCCACATCCTGGTTTTTCCTCCTAGGAGCTGCCAGGGGATAGCAATGCCACTAGGTAATGATGTTGAAGATATCTAAGAAAGTGGAGGCATTGCAAGAAATGTCTCATTTTGTGCTGAAACTGCATTAGTAGCCTGGACAGTGTATTTACACTACTCCTCTTGGCTTGTATGACCAGCTGCATGATTTGGGATTTAGAAATCAGCAAAATTTGATAGGACTCCTCTTGCAAAAGGTTTCTGTCAGTAGAAGCTGCACTGATTTTAAGGGGATGTAGTCTAACCTACACCATACTTCATGTGTTCAGGCTTATCATGTTATATTAACAGACATCATGATTTAGGAGAAATAATTTTCTTGGATAATGTGCAACAAGGATGTATGTTTTCCTTTTAAGGGATCAGTGAGGTAAATGTGTCAAGTGTCCAGCATTTCCAGTACTCTCAAGCTTCCTTATAAACTTCAGCTGAATTTGATTTTTGCAACCTTTACATAATATCCTATACATAACATACAGCTACACAGCTCTTGCTTTGCCTTTTGCTGGGCATGAGATAGTATCTGTGAAATCCCTTAGGATTCTGCTGGATGCAGTCAGCCAGAGCAGCAGATTTCTTCCCTGGAGAATCATGCTAAGGTTTTTTGTGTCTCTGCTTTTCAGATCAAGCGTTCTTCCATCCGGAAAGGCATGGTAATGGTGTCACCCCGTCTGAATCCACAAGCATCGTGGGAGTTTGAAGCAGAGATTCTGGTGCTCCATCACCCCACCACCATCAGCCCACGATATCAGGCCATGGGTATGTGTGTCAGTGTTGGATTGTCTTTGTTTCCCAGTGGTAGCATTTTGTATCAGATCTAGCTTAAGATAATTTCGTTCCTGACGTCTCTGCCAACCTGAATCTATGCCATAGTTCCTGGTTTTGCCTTTCCCAGCATTGTGGAAGAGAGAGGGAAGGGAGCTTACAGAGGGGAGGGGGGGAGGCTCCTAAAAAGGAGATGTGTGCCCCCAGGTGTACTTGGAGCCTGCCTGTGCTATGTCTCCATGGTGCAAAGATTCTCCGCTTTCAAATGCTGATAGAAAGACTCATTTTGGGTCCTGCCCTCTAACCCAGCTGCTTGGTGTGTAGGATTCTGTTGAAGGTGCTTCAGGACAGGCAGGATTTGAAGGCAGCTGTTCCAGCTTATGTGCATGTTCTTTTTGGGGATGGAACAAAGGCAGCGTGACCCATACTGTCTTTGCTGTAGGGTGAGGAGCTGCCTCAGATGTGTCTGAAGCTCGTTCCACTAATGGGCCTGGCTGCTGAAGGCCTTTGTGCTTTACATTCACAGTGCATTGTGGCAGCATCCGGCAGACGGCCACGATTCTCAGCATGGACAAGGACTGCCTGCGGACAGGGGACAAAGCCACGGTGCACTTCCGCTTCATCAAAACCCCGGAATATTTACATATAGACCAGCGGCTGGTCTTCCGGGAAGGCCGCACCAAAGCTGTGGGTACCATCACTAAGGTAAA
Organism: Leptocoma aspasia; assembly: GCA_013399835.1. NCBI lineage: Eukaryota > Metazoa > Chordata > Aves > Passeriformes > Nectariniidae > Leptocoma > Leptocoma aspasia. The sequence goes on from VXAX01003260.1 coordinate 1,793,347, forward strand.
GGCTGCCGAGTCCCACTTGCTTTTGCCCATTAGCTACTTCTTACACTGAGAAGCCAGCAGGAGAATCCAGATAACTCTGGAAAACTGAGGGAAGAGGCTGTGCTTCAACCACAAGCATCAGCCCTGATGTGGGTCAAGCATGACCAAGGTGATTTGTATTGTGGGTCTTTAGCTGGTGTGAAAGAGGGGAATGTAAAGGGAGGGGCTGAGCCATATGCTGCTCGTTCTTAAGGCTCAGTCTCTTTCTGACATCTTCTCCGTTTAAGTCATGTTGTGGAGGTTAGAGTGTCACCTCAGCCAAGTGGCCCTTTCCAAGGATGGAAGGTCAGAGGTCTAGATTTCTTTATACAGCTGCTGCTGCAGCTGCATTCTTCTCCTTATTTTTACAAATTCTCCTGAGGCTTTTTGTTAAAAAGCAGCATTGAACCTCGCCAGATAAGCCTGGCTATTTTAATGCTGAGTTTGGCCTCTCCCTTTGCAATTTGCAGCTACTCCAGACCACCAATAACTCACCAATGAACTCCAAGCCACAGCAGATCAAGATGCAGTCAACGAAGAAGGGAGCTGTTACGAAACGAGAGGATGGTGTTCCCCCTGCTGGGACGGCAGCTGGAGGCCCAGCAGCTGGGGACGAGGCCCCCTCAACAGCTGCAGCACCACTGACACCTACTGCCCTGCAACCATTGGTAAGTGAGGAAAATACCATGTCTGTCCTAGCTGTTTGTGTCCGGTTTCACCTGTTGGAGGAAGGGCACTCTAAAGCACAAGTATTATCCCCTCATACCTTGAACTCACCTTGCCACAGAAACAAATAGAAATATAAGTAGTCTCACAGTAGGAATTATAATTCTCTGATGACTGGATGACTCCATGATTGACCTTCCAGCAGACAGCAGCTCAGGGTACTGGGACAATTCAGGCTGGACCTCAGGAAGTGTCTAGTCGAACCTCCTGCTCTAAATAGGATTAGCTGTGAGGTCAGACCAGGTTGCTCAGGGTTTTATCCAGTCATGTCTTAAAAACCTCCCAAGGAGAAAGACTGCACAACCTCCCTTGGCAACCCTGTTTCACTGCTTTGACCATGTGCACAGTGAAGAAGTGTCTCTATATACCCAGTAGCTGAAGTAGTGAAACATCTCACAACCAGTCACAACGAGTTTTCAATGCCTGAATGAGGAGTAGAATATCCCTACACTAGAGAAAATACAACCTAAGTATTAGGCACAGGTCATCTGCCCTGTTGAAAAATAAGGATGGAGACATCCAAGAAGAGGAAAGGCTTTACATTTCTCTTTAGAGAAATTTATCCAGGTTGTTTTGTTGGTTAGGACTTCTCAGTTCAGCTTATCCATGGAGGATACCTAGTCTTTCTGGCCAGAAAGGAATGGAAATTCAATTCTCACTGCAGGCCTACTGATCAGATTTATTACTGATAGAAGAAGGGTCTTCTCCTTGTATGTTACTTCCTCAGGAAGTGAAGGGTTCAGGAACCAACTCTGTCAAACGACAGGGTGTTCCCCTTCTTAATTCTAGCTATATTAGTTGCCATGGTCAAATCTCACCCTCTTAAGCCAGACTGCCCATCAAAGGGGGCCCCCTGGCAGGGGTTCTCTACCTCTGCATATGCTTCACATATACAGAGGGGCTTCACACCAGTCCTCCATCTCGTCCTTGTCTTCTTGTAGCATCAATGTGAGTGTAAGCAGTGGTCCCAGCTTGCTCTTTGTTTCATCCCTCCCCCTGAGACTCTGGGTTGCTTTTGTTCTTGCTTACGTCTTCCTCTCTCTCCTTGCTGCGTCCCCTCAGCCTGCACTGGATGAAGAGCCCCACATCCGTGAGGGCAATAAGGTATTTAGCTGCTCTCAAAGAGAAACAGTGGGTTTGCTGAGGTTGGGAAAGGAGTCAGGTGAGCCTGAGAGCCATGGTAGGGGTGGGGGGCTCTTCTTCAATTCTGCATGAAGTTAAGGGAACCTGAGGCCTTGATTTCCTGTATGCTGAACCCCATAGCACCTGCTGGCTCTCATGGGAGTGAAGCATTTAGAAACTTGGGAAATCAAAGTCTTCCCAGCTTGAAGGGCAAAACTTCATGGTACATCTGTCTCTCCTTCCTTCACGGTGTGTCTGTCTCCCTCCTGCCTTATCTCCTTCCTGCAGTTGTAGAAAGCTGATCTGTTGCAACTGCCCTGCTGCTGTCTGAATGTGTGTGTGATCCATCTGAATTCCTGCTGTGTTGATATCCCAGCTGAGGGGTTGCTTTGCACTAAAGTCAGTCTTGTTTTTCAGTCAAAAGTCGGAGGAGGAGGCCGTCGACGTGGGGGTCAGCGCCATAAAGTGAAATCTCAGGGAGCCTGTGTGACTCCTGCCAGTGGCTGCTGAATTTCTTATTCCTCCTCTCTCTGAGGAATTCCTCCCCATCCCTTCATTTCTTATCCAAAAGATCCAGAGCAGCTTAAACCAAAACCCATCCCAGCTGATTGGCTGCAGAAGAATCGTCTCTCCTCCCTGCAGAAGCAATGGAGAGGAGCATAATTTATAAGCTAATGAAGGTGATAAGACAGAGAACTGAGTAACTGACACCTTCCTCCTCCCCCTGTCGACACATTTTTGTACATCATGGGCTTAGTTTTTATTCTTATTAGTTTCTTATTATATTTTGTGTGCATGAAGATGAGAGGGGAGTCTGGATAGAGCTGCAAAGAGCCAGTTAGTTGCCTCCCTCCTCCCTCACCCCTTTCTGTCCACAGGACTTGCTGCTCTCCCCTATTTACTGTCTCAGATCCAGGGGTTATCAGATGCCTGAAATTTCAGACTTGCAAAGGTTAAAACAGGTTGTTTAGGATGGCTCCATGGAGCATCGTTTCATCACCACTGTGGCCTTGTGCCAAATACGTTTTGGATTCCCTCCTTCTTAAACTATTTCTAAGTGGATTTAATTTAATGTTGTAATGACTGAAGTTTGAAGGAGATGGTGAGAAAGTACCTTAGTTGGAGATCTAAGAGGGAAACAAATTGGAAAGCAGTTGTTGATGTTAAGTTCAGGGATCCTATGCTCAATATCCTCAAATAATGTTGAAAGCACTTAAAATTTTAACTAGTGACAGAGTTAAATAGGCAGACACTTACCCACCCAGTTCCCCTTCCCATCGTGCTGCTTTTCCCAGTGTTTGTTCAGTGCAAATTGGAGCAAATCTAACCTGCCTCTCAAGGCTGCAGCAGCTCCACTGACAGTATTAAGAACAGTGCAGGAGCACTCAGTCCGTCCCTTGAGCCAGAGAAAGCCTTCTCACCTTGACGGGCAGAGGTCACAGGTGGCAGGATACCTTTGGAACAGAGACACCAGGCTAACATCACCTCCCCCTGATTTTGTTTACACCAAGATTTCCAAAACCTTCACTGGCCAAACTTTGCCATGGCAGAGGTAGGATTTGTCTTCTCCCCTCTTGGCCAAAGAGGGCAGTGACAAATTGGTACCAAATTTATAGAAGTGCTTTCAAGGTTTGAAGTACATGGTAATTCTTCTGACTTTTGCTGAATTTTTAAAATTTTTCTTAATGAGAAATTCTGGCTTCTCCAAGAACGCCCTGCAAGGACAAATTACTGTTGGAATGGTTTTTTTAACCATTTAATGGGTTTTTCAAGTGATTGATTCCCTGCTTATTTTGATCTCTTTTCTTCTAACCCTGCCTCCTCCCTTGGCTCTGGTGAGGACAGGAATTATCCTCTGCTAGTTTGTGGTGAGCTCTAGGAGCGCGGTAGGATTTTGAGGAGGAGGTGGCATCCTCAGCAAATCATGGCTCTCCCCAGCAGGCGTGGTCAGGCTCGGTTTCTCTGAGGGCTTCCTCCTCCAATGAAGGACTTTTATTTTAATTAGAGAAAGACTGCAAAGTTTCTGTCCCTCCTTAGTGGGTTGTTCCTGTTCCTCACTCTGTGTCACCTGTGTGGAGTTCTTTCCAGTTCACCTTGTGACTCGGGGTAGGCTTCCAGGCCGGCTGAGTGGCAGAGCGCATCTCCCGCTGCCAACACCAGCACTCCAAGAGCATTCAGCGGCACGGGAGAAGTGAGAAACGTGGTTTGGAGACGAGGGTCCTTTGCCTTAGAGACTGCAGTGGGTGGAAGGGGGAGGTCAGACAGTCCTTTTCCCAGCTATGTGCCTAAATACCAGCACTCTCCAGGCAAGGGAGGAACTATAGGCGGCTACAACACTAATAGCACCCGCATTGTGAGGGGGTGTGAGGTGTGGCTATGCAGGGCATGAGGGCCTGGCTTGTTTGTCTTCTGGCCCTGTAGCAGCATCAAACTGCATCTGATTTCACTGCCCTCTGCTTCTGAGGGGAGCAGGGAGCTCCAGGCGGTTTTCTCTTTCTCCATTCCTTGTGCTCCAAATGAAGGAGACTGCCGAGACTGAAAGAAGTTTCACTTCAATTTGTGCAAAGGAGGTGGTGTGATCTCTCTTTTGTGACCAGCATTTACAGATCACTCAGGCTGGTGTGATCTATAAAATAAATTTTAAAAAAGTTTGTTCCAAGTAAAAGTGTGTCTTCTTGGTTCTTGCCCCTCTGGAAAACCGGGCTGAAATCCAGAGGAAGCAGGTTTGCCTGGCACCAGGTTCCTTTGCTGGCTGTAAGAGGACTCATACTGACAGCAGAGCAGGGTATGGCACAGCACAGGAGAGCTGCTGAGCCTCTGCACAGCCCTGACAGCTTTTACTCTGGCCAAAATGAAGTGCACCTCAGTGGCAGAGTGGTAAAATGAGAACACAAGTGTGGTGTGAGCTGTGCTGTGTAAGTGGGTGTGAAGAGCAGCTCCAGCAAATCACTTGGGGCCAGCCCTGTGAGAGAAACTCTGCTAGAGGATGCAGCAGTAGCACAGCACTTGCAGTGCCTGCGTACTGCACTCCTTAGGACTTGCACCTCACCTGTTTCTGAAAATACAGTGGGACTCTCCAGGGTTTGCAAGGAGACTTTTTCTGTCTCCTCAGTTGATCTCAGAGGTTCACAAAGGCTTTTTCTGCTCTGCACAGCCCTTTCATAGGTAAATGTTGGGCTGTGGTAACTGGAGCTGAGGCCCACACAGCCCTTCTCTTCCTGGAGAGGGCTGGTCCAGGACCAGCAGAGAGCAAGCCTGGCCCTAGCATGGTCTTCTGGAAGGAGTTGCATGGGTATTCCTCAACATAAGCCTTCCTCCAAGCCCAGGTTAAGCAGACAAGGTTGTGATCCTCCTCAAGCCAGTTCAATTTCCCATTTTTCAGCCTTTTTTATGCACTAAGTTAACTTCCTCATGCTAAGGAAAATTAAGTATTTCCTTTCTGCAGGCTTTGTAGCTGATGAGTAGTTAACAGCCCGTGTGAAGGAAAAGAGAAGCAAGCAGATCCTCAGAACTGGGCTTTGTCCCTGCTAATCCAGCCTGACTTGCTGCTCCTTGGGGCCAGGCTGGGCTCTGCTCATGGTAAGGCAGAGGATGGGAAGGCTTGGGAGGTGACTGCAGAATGAGGACAGCCATGATATCACAGACTTAAGTCTAATAGAAGTTTTTAGTCCCAAGGAATTGGAGTTTTTAGGAGTAAGTCTTGTTTTCAGCATTGTTTCAAGCAGTTTTTGCATCCTTGAGCCTGCTGAATGACAAGGTGGTAACTTTGTTAACTGCCCCTAGAGTTAGTACCTCAGGCTGGAAAATAAGGATTTGCCATAAAACTACATAGAAGAAGAGCTCCAAGAATAGCTTTGTCTACCTACTAGCTGTGCGTAATTCCCAACAGCAAGTTCAGTTACAAAACATCCAAACCACTCTGGGCAGTTTTGATATAATTTATGTCTTGGTCTTTTTTTTTTTTTCTTGCATAGGCATAAATTACAATCTGTTGATTAAAAAATAAAAGGAACAAAACAGTGCAGCATTTGCAGCAGGCTACAGCATCAAACACAAACTCCTGTCTGTAACCATCTGTTTCTGCAGGGCTAATTTGTAACACGTGTGTAGGGCAAACTGAGAAGGAGGGAGAATAGAGGAGGGAAATGGAGTAAATAAGAGAAATCTGCTCCCACAGCTGTTCTGCATTTCTCCTGCCTCACCAAGCTCATCTTCGGCATCAGCTCTAGGATCAAATACCTCTGGGCAGATGAGCACATGCTGAAGCAGCAGTTTCCTGTGCCCTCTTCTTTTTGCAGCTCAGGGAAGTGCTGCAGAAATACTGCAAGCTACAGTCTCGAGAGCCAGCAGCTTCTGGCACTTGGCACAGGTGCTCGGGCTGCAGCCCAGCACTGATGCTGAATTTGGGGGCTAAAAACCCACATGTAGCCTCAGCATGTGCTCCTGGGGATCCTCACACAGATGGCATGGTGAGGCCTCTAAAACCGGCTAGAAAAGAGCATGAAGCCCCAGGATGAGCTCTCACTGGTGCCTCCAGGGAGTTTTACTTCAAACAGCAAGGATTTTCATGTCCACTGTAAAGCCAAATGCTCCCTAACCCACACACAGCAGTTAACACCCACGTGGAAGGAGCAGAGATCCCCCTACAACTTCATTTTTAGGGGAAGAGGTCACCTTTCCTGCCTCTCACCAGCACGCCTGATTTACCACAAAATCTTTTTTTCCTTGGGCAAAGACCTTGTCTGTCCTTACAGTCCAAGCCAGAGACCAGGGAGCCAGAAGGAACGTAAGAAAAGGGATTTTCCCAGGCTCATGGTTATAGCTCTTGCTCCAGCAGCCAGAGAAAGGTGAGAAAAAGGGAGAGCTTCATCTCTGCTTTCTCTTTATGAGTCAAATAAATACAGGAGCTGGTCTGCCAAGCCCAGAACAGGTCCAGGCATTCATAACAGCACAGTTCCATGTGCTCAGTGCACTCATGGACATGACTCCAAGGCAAGTGGGCAGCTGTAGACAAGTTTAAAATAACTTTGGCTGTGGATGCCAAGAATTAAGACTACGCTCAATATAGGAGAGAATTTATAGTGCCTGGCTCTGGCTCCAGGTTGGCTTTCTCCCTGCAGCAGGGCCTCCCAGCTCTGCAAGAGGCTCCACAGGGTAATTTTAACCTGCTGGAGACAGGACTGTGCCCTCTGGGCTCACTTCTCCTGCTTGGAGCAAGGAGACCCCTTGAGAAGGGATGTGCTGCCACCACTGTCACCCTCCCAGGCTGGCACGGAGGGAGTCAAGGCTCAGCAGCTCTGCCTGATGCCCGTGAGGGGATGCTGAAAGGAGACACTTCTTCAGCCCCTCCTCCTCCTCCTCTATGCCTACAGTGCTTCAAGCAGAGAGTACCAGAGTGGGAATCAATACATGGTGCTCTCATGGTGTCAGGGGAAGGACAATACCAGCACTGGACAGGGCTGAAACGCTGACCATGAGCACTTTAGCTTTTCTTTCAATGAAACACAACACAAACCTGGAGGCTAGTAACACCATCCAAGAACATAAGCCAAACTGTGTGATGCAGGCAGCCAGGAGGTGGAGGGGCCAGATGGCCCTAGAACCCCTCAGCCTGGGGAAGGTCCCTGTGCATCCTTCCTGCAAACCCCTGCTGTGCCTCCACCCATCCCAACAGTACAGGCAAGATTTACATGCCCACTGCAGGCAGAACTCCCCCTCCTGCTCCAGCGCAGCCCTCCCACAGCCAGGGCTCAGAGAACAGTGCAATGCCAGTGAGGAGAGGTAGGAGGAAAAGGGAGCCCTTCCAAGAGAAAGGAGGTCAGCCATCTGCCATTGAGGACCTGAGAGCTGAGGGAGCCCTGCAGGCGGGGGGTGGCTCTGCATGCTGGCACCTGCAAGCCCTGGCGATTGCCCCCTCCCCTGCAAGAGCCCTGCAGAGCCCTGGGGCAGCAGCTCCACTTGCTGCTAACAGTCAAGTATACACAGATGCAGCCATGGGCAAGAGGCCACAGCCACACATTGCAGTCTCAGAGGACATCCAGAGCAAGGAGGGCAGGAACGCCTCCAGCACCCCACCAGCAGCAGTGCACAGAGGGCTTCAGCTTCCAGCTACCAAGCCACCAACAACGTGAGGCCCATACTTTAAACAGCTCTGCTCATCTTATTCTAGCTTATCCTACTGTGTGTGCTATTCTACTAAACAAAGCTCTAGCCCTTTCCACATCTAAGCCACTCATTCAAGTGGCACCACGTAACATTCTCTGGTTAAGTACAAATTGCATGGAAAAAGTCCTTTTTCCATTTGTTACTACAACCCCCCCCCCCAAAAAAAAAACAACCCCAACCCCCCAACTGGAAAATAGCCCCCCTCCCCCCCCCTCTTTAAAAAAAAAAAATATCAGAACAAACCCCAAAGGAAAAGCAGGCAACAGGAATTTTCAATAGCATCATCAAGCTTAACACTGGGGAGGCAGCCAGCCAGGGAGGCCAACGGCATCAATAAAGACCCAACTCAGCTACTGGCAGCAGGAGGGCTTGAGTGGATGAAGGGCGGCATCAAGGTGGGCTCTGCCACCAACACATGGCACGCTCCTCTTCTCCTGCTGCCCCAAACCATTAGTTTTATGTTAATACTTCATTAATACTGTCTTATTTCCTCTCTGCCAGCCCAGCATTGGTGGGCTGGAGATCTTTACCCAAACCAACACCAAGGCAAGAGAAGTGACCCTGTGTGGAGGAGACTTGGTGGCCATGACCAGTGGCAGCACCGAGTCAGGCACCATGGTCCTACACATCGATCTCCTGCACCCAAGCCCGCATGAAGCACATCACAAAATGACACACCCCTTTCCCAAGCCCTGGCCATGCTAGAAAGGAGTGGGACAACAGGGAAGAGGGGCAGCGCAAACCCGATACAAAGTTAGCTTAAAAAGTTAAAATGTCCCATATGCACTGAAAACAAGCCAGGCTGCGCTAGGACCCACGTGGGATGCTCTTGCCTCACCACCCAGGTCCTTGGAAGGGTGAAAGCCTCACCCCTTCAACACCAGCTCTTCTCTTCCCCCCAGGGGAGCAGCTTCCTGGGGCAGCTGCTGGCACATGCCAGGATTTCTACGTGTGAAGCAGTGAAGCAGACACATCCCCTCCTGCTGTCAGCCTGGCAGCATCCTCATCCCGCGCGTGGCCGGGGGTCAGTGCGCCGGCTCCCCGTGCACACGGAAGCGGTAGATGCAGGTGTATTCGGGGTGGCCCCAGTTGCTCAGCACCCGGAGCTCCACCAGCTGGTATGTGCCCATGGAGTCACCCTTGGGGAGGAGGGAAAAGAAAAATCTGAGACCTTGAGGGCTTTCTAAGGCTCAGAAACCCCAGAGGCCCCATTTTCTTTTCAGGGGTCAGGTGCTCCAGGGGCAAAGCATTTACCTCCAAGTAAAATGTTTGGATGGGGTCGCCATCGTGGTTGTAGGTGAACTGTCCAAGGAGAAGGCCCTCCTCCTCTCCTTCTTCCTTTAAGCCCTATAGAAGGGCAGGGAGGCAGAAAGGGAGAACCAGGGGTGATCAGAGAGGGAGACTAGAGGTGATGCACACATCCAGGGCAGAAGAGGGAGAGGGAGACGCAAGCGTACTTGGCCCCTGCTCCTGCTCTTCCAGATCAAAACAGACAAATGGGAACAGGGACCAGTGGGGAAGGATGAAGGGGGGAAGACCAAAAGTTACACCTACTCAAGGCCCTCTGTCCCCCCCAAACTCTTTCTGAAACCCAGTGCTGCCCCTCTCCCCACCAGTATTGCTCCTTCCTCTTCTTCAGGGTAAGACCAACGCCCCCTAGAGCACCCCACAGCCAGGTATAGGGTTTATTAGCCGTCCCTTCCCGCACCCTCCCACTGTGTCCGCCCCTCCCATCAGGTCTGGGTGAGGGCACTCACGTAGACAGCAAAGTCCTTGGGGGCACTGGGGATGGTCCCCTGCGGTGAGAGGGCTTTCGGGATGTGCTCCAGCGTCACAGCCGTGGGGCGGATAATGCCAGAGAGGCGGACGACAGCAAAGCCCTGGGAGCCACGAAATGCCCAGCAGTTCCCAGGGTTGACGTCTGGCTATGAGCATGGAAGTGAAATGCCAGCAATGTTACCACCACCAGAGTCATTCTTCTCCCACCAGCCTGGCTGCTGGCTTGGAGCAAGAGTCAAAGCCCAATAAACCCCCCCACTGAGAACCAGCCCAGCCCTCCCAGTCAGTGCCCACCTGCAGGATGACACGGGGGGACTGCGAGTGGTACCACAGGGGGATGCCGAACAAGCTCAGCAGCGCTGTCCGTGTCTCGTAGGTCTCTGAGCAGCGAGTGTTGATGACGCTGGCCCCTGGCATGAGAGGGGATGGCAGCAGGTCAGCTGCAGGCCAGCCCCTGTGGTCACCTCCCCAGGACAGCTGGCTCTCCCTGACCACCTACCTGCTGACTCGAGGGCATAGTCAACCATCCCCACACGGTCCTCGCTGTAGCGCTTCAGGGCCTGGCCCACGATGAGATGCACTTGCTGCAGTGGGAGCAGAGGGCACAGCAGGGTGACAAACTGGGGCAGGCATCCTGCCCCCCACCCGCCTGCCCTGCAGGGACAGAGGGTGCAAGGACCTTCCCACAAAACAGCCACGGGATAGAACAGCCAGGGGATGAATCACCGTGGCTAAAATGAGAGGACACGCACTTGGCTGGGAAACCTCGTTAGAGGTTGCTAAAAATACCCCAGGGGAGAGGAGCTGTGCAGTGAAGGGGCAGTGCCCAGGCACACTGCACTTGCCTGTCCCCAAGAGGGGCTGGCCCAGAGCGAGGAGAGGTACCACCAGACACAACCTGACAGACCACCCAGAATCATCCGCTGGTCCCTCCTGCCCTGTCCCACAGGACTGATGGGAGCTCCCCTCATCCAGAAAAGGAGGATATGGCTGGAGCATCCATCTGGAGCCAAACCCAGCCTAAGGAGCTAGGACCCTGCAGCACCACTTTGGGTCTAAACTTTATGGAGTGCACAAAGCTTGCACAGACTACGGGGACTGCTAATCCCAGCTTGATCCCTCCCTCTGCTACCTCCACAGGGAATTGCCAGCAACTCTTTCCAAAGCAAGCAGGCTCATTTTTTCCCCTTGGTGTCATTCTGCTGAAATGCCTTGCACCAAACAACTGAGCAGCGCTGCTGAAGAATGGGGATAAGCAAGATGCTCCACCCATAGAAGCCTTGTTGGCACCTCTCCCACATTCTGGGTGAAGGATGCATGAGCAGAAGCTTGGATTTTAAGACAGTAAGAGCCTTGCAGAGCTGCAGGTATTACCACCTGTGACTCCTTCCAGAGCACAGAGCAGGCACAAACTGAGAAGGGAGTGGCAGAGAAGGAGTTTCAAGGGTGCTCTTGCATCCTGTGAGCCCAGGATCAATATCCCAGCTGTGACGGCTGTCCCAATGCCTCTGCCATCTGCCAGGCACACATGCCAGCCCCCCGCACACATGAAGTGGGGCACAGTCCCCAACCCCACACCTGTGGTCACACCTCACGTCCCTGCGGCTCAGGCCAATACTCACCTCCTCTGTCACTCCTGCAGTCCCTCCTTGCCGCAGGGCCACTCCAATACCAGCCTGAGCGTCCCGTGCTGACAGCCTCTGGTCCTCCTGGACTTTTGCAAGGATCTTGTGCTCCAGAGCCCGGAGCTCTGCTTGCAAGTCTTCCCGCTGGAGGATGAAGGCAGCAGCACCATCCTGCTGGGACTGTGACAGGAACCTACTGATCCACACCGGGAACTGCGCTTCCACCTGGAACAGTGCAGACAGAGCTCAGCCCTGGAGCAGGGATCCTTGCTTGCCTTTCTGCCAAACAGGCTGGGGACCCGGGACTCACATCAGCCCGCACGGTCTTCAGCTGCTCCAGTATCCCCTCCACATGCTTCCCCATCACCTCCTGGTCTGACTTGAGGCTTGCCAGCTCCCTCCTCAGCACTGCCACCTCCTGCTCCAGCTTGCCCAGCTCCTGCCGGAAGGTCCCTCGCAGGCTCTCCTGCACGGAGCTGTCCGAGAGAAAGGTAACAAACCCTTGTGCCAACAGGCCCAGCTCCCCTCTGCAAACTGGAGGAAGAGCTTCATCCCACATCACCTATGCTCAACCCCATCTCCAGACCCAGTTTCAATTCCAGTGGCAGTGACCTCTTCTACTGCATCCTCAGCTCACCCCTTAGCTGAAGGACCACATTCACAGTGGTGCAAAACGACAGTGGCAAAGGTCATTTGCTGCCATTGCTCTTGGAGCCCTGCTGCCAGCCACAGAATGGCAGAATGGGTCAGGGTGGAACACACCACAGGGGGTCATTTGGTCCAGCCTCCCTGCTCTAGCAGGGTCATCCCAGAGCACATGGCACAGGACTGCCTCCAGACAGTTCTGGACTATTTCCAGTGAGGGACACTCCACAACCTCTCTGGGCAATCTGTTCCAGTGTGTAGTCACTGCACAATAAAGGAGTTCTTCCTCATATTCAGGTGGAACTTCTTGTGCATCAGTTTCTGCCTATTGCCTCTTATCTCATTGCTTGGCAGCACTGAGAAGAGCCTGGTTCCAACCTCTTGTTACTCTCCCTTCAGCCACTGGCATTGATGAGGTCCCCTCTCAGTTAACTGTCTCTTCTCAAGGATGAAGAAGCCCAGCTCCTTCAGCCCTTCTTCCTAAGAGAGATTCTCCTGTCCCTTCATCATCTCTGTAGCCCTCTGCTGGACCCTCTCCAGGAGCTCCATGTCTCTCTTGTGCTGAAGAGCCCAGAACTGGACACAGCACTCCAGAGGTGGCCTCAGGTAGAGGGACAAGATCACCTCCCTCAACCTACTGACAGTGCCCTTCCTATGCACCCTAGGATACCACTGGCCTTTTTGGCCAGAAGGGCACAGTGCTTGCTCCCACAGACACCCACATACGTATCATCCTTCCTTCCTTTCCCCCTCTTGATCTCTCCTTTGTCCCCAGCCAGGCCTGCAAACCCCTCCTAGCTTGGCTGAGGGGAATTCACCCCTGCCTGTCCCTAACAGAGCAACGACCTTGCCCCACAGCCAGCGTTACCTCTGCCACTCCGAGTTCAGCTCCAGCAAGCGTGCTTCCATCTCCTACCAGGAAAAGGGAAAGGGGTGAGACCTGTGACACCACTGCTGAGGGTGTCCTGGCAGGTACCACCACATGCTCTTCTGCTTACCTGGGAAGCTTGTGCCATCTTGCCCAGGCGCCCATCTAAATCCCTCTGCACCTGGGCTCGGAGCACATCCAGCTCGCCCTGAAGGATGAGGAACAGGGTGGAATATCAGAGCCTGGCCCTGGACACTCCCATCTCCCTGCATTCCCCGTGTCACTCACCTGGAGGTGGTTGGCCATGTCGGTGCGGAGATGCTCCTTCAGCCCCGCGTCCCGACGGCTCACCAGCCCCTCCAGCAGCGCAAGGATGTCCCCCGGGGGTGGTTCTCCCCCTGCTGTCACTGCTGCCGCCCCCCGACGCAGCTCCCACCGTGACAGCTCGGCCTCCAGTGCCTCAAAGCGCTTCTCCAGGGACTGGAAGCGAGCCAGGAGTCGGTGTCCCCCCTGCAGCGACAAAAACAGGGTGTCATGCAGCCCCCCAGGGAAGTGCCTGCTCCACGGGACCCCCGTGGAAGGGGACCCTGACCACCCATTCCCACCTCAAGTCAGTGGCATCTTATTCATCTGTTGCTTCCCAGGAGAAGGCAGATGTTCCCCCTGTTCCATCCCAGGGACACCCCAAGAGTGGGATGGCCACAAGCTGGGGGAGCCAGTGTGGAGCAATCATCTGGCCCATTCCTCATACCCTGGGAGCAATTGTTCAGCCGTGGATCACACCGTCCCAGCTCTCCCTGCAAGGCACTCATCCCACCTGGGCCACCATCATGCCTTTGCTGAAGCTCACCTGGTCCAGTGTGGTCAGGTCCCCTGCCCCAGGAACATCAGAGGAGGAGGAAAGCTTTCCAGCTCCCCACCATGGGAAGGGAGGCAGGCTGAGTGTCGACAGCCCATACGGATAGAAGTACCAAGCTCCTGGGCACAGAAGGATGAAATGGTCAAAACCACAGACTGGTAATGGGCCACCAGTAGTGGACAGGGTGGACATGCAGAGGCTCAGCCATCAGCATCTCCAAGGATTACCAAGAGACACTGGCACAGGGATGCAGATGGAGCAGGTTACCAGAAGCCATGAGCACTGAGCTCCAGGCCATCCCATTCCCCAGCAATGGCAGTGGGATGCTCTGCACTGCCCCAGATCTCAGGGCAGCACATCAAGGGAGGTGGCTCACCGTAGGCAGCAGCAGCGAGGAGGAGGAGGAGGAGCAGCAGCATCAGGGACCTCTTCAGACGTGGGTAGCGCCTGGAGCATGGAGAAGAAAGAGGTGCCTGTAGGACTGCAGCCACCTTCCATCACCTTTGGATGGGGGTCAGGGGGAAAGCAAAGATGACAAGACACCCACCACCCCAAATGTGCTTTTACTTTCCAGGGTCCTGCAGGTTTTCCCCACACTTTCCCCATCCTGGTGTCTCCCACAGCACACTCACCTGGAGAAGGGGACGCTGTCCAGGTGGGAAGCTGTGCCAGTGAGGCGGCGCCAGGCCCCTGCCAGCCTCGAGAACAGCCACCCCATGAACTGAACTGCCAGGAGAAAAAACAAGCCTCAGGAGGAGTCCTGGCAGAGATGTCCCTTCCATGCCCAAGGGTGGCACCACAAGGGGATAAAGCCCCTCCACCCAAACAGGGAATAGCACACACAGCACCTGGAGAGTAGAGATGCTGACTGGCAAGAACACTGCTGCTACAAGTGCCCCTGCCAGCCCTCCACTCACCTGGGGAGGTGAACACCTGCCAGAGGAAGGACCCCATCCGGGAGGCTGCAGTTCTCAGACCTGACCCAGAGCTACTTTGGCCTGAATAATAGTGACCTGGAAAGGAAGCAGCAAGTCACAAGTGCAGACAGCATCCCCAGTGCATTGCCCACAGCAAAGGCTTTGTACTGAGGGTGGCATCTAGTAAGGACTGGCAGCACACTGGGTACAGCCAGGTCCTGGGCTGGTCCCCCTGGGGATGCCTCCCCTGCATTCCTGCCACTACAGACAGACAAGTGCATCCCTACCAGCATAGTCATCCTCCGAGGAGTACCCAGATGAAGATGTGTAGGTGTCGTAGGTCTTGCTCTCTAGCATCCCATTGATCTTACTGGACTCGGTGTCCCCCGTGCCTCTTCTCCTCCTGGTGGAGAGCTCTCCACCTGCCCCCAAAACACAGAGTTCCACTGAGAAATCACCCATCACTTCCACAAGGGGCAACCCAGCCAGCTAGCCTGGACAGCTGCCCTAATACTCTCCAGTGTCCAGGGAGGTCCCCAGCTGCCCTAGGAGAGTGGGAGGGCTCACCCCAGTATGTGCTGCTGTCCAGGTCATCATCCAGCATGGAGCTACCCAGGGCAGCAAGGCCCCGGCTGCCCCCCAGGTAGGACTCGCTCATCATGGACTCGCTATAGTAGGAGGTTTGGGTGCTGGGGGCGGGAGAGAGGCGCTTTGTGCTACTCGACTTCCTCCGGATCGTCCTGCGGGAGGCGAGAACAGGCTCATCAGACGTGGTGTTACAGGGTGGGGGGGCTCACAGTGCACTCATGGGGGGAAATGGGGAATTCACCCCAATCCCTCGACCAGCATCACTTCCCTCCACACCGGATGGCGGCAGCTTTCGGAGGCTGCAACCTCTGCTTTGCGGAGGCCTCCCGCCCGTCCCGAGCATCGCTTCCGCTCGCACCGCTGCGGTTTTCCGGCCGGCACTTGCAGCGCACCTCCCTCCTCCGTCTCCCTCCCTCTCGCCATCCAGCTGCAGCTGGGAGCTGGCACCCTGCCACCCACGGCAGGCTCCCGTGCCAGGCCCGTGGGGACGCAGAGGTGCCCGCGCTGGGAGCGCGGGGCTTTGGCTGGAGCAGGGGCACAGCCAGTGCCAAAGGCGGCCATGCCGGAACGCGTCGGGCTCACCGTCACGCTCCCTTCTGCAAGCTATCCCCACACCCCACCCGGGAAGGTGCCCGATCTCTGGTGTGGGATGGAATGCCCCGCCCCCTGTCACATTTGGGCAGGGGGAACCCCCCCATTCGTGCCCCCCACTAACCTGCCGGTGGTCTCCTTGAAGGGGAGCTGTGTCCCACCCAGCAGAGATGTGCTGCTGCTGCTGGTGGTGGCATCATCGTCCCCGGGGTAATAGCGGGTGGTGACAAGGCGCTGGCTGCGGCGGTACATGGCGGCGGCACGGAGGGGAGCTCGGCTCACCTGGGGTGGGGAGAGGGCGGGGAAGAGAGGGAAGTGTCAGTGGCAGGGCCCCTGGAGGACGCACCCAGCGGGATCCCATTCGCGGGGACCCCACCCCTGTGGCAGGCGTCCCGGCCCACACCAAACACCGTCCCGAGCTGGCCGTGGGGNATCATTTTGGGGGGGCCTATCCGCACTCTGCTGCCCACCGGGACCTGCTCCCCAAACACCTCAGCCCTGGGGTTCCTCCGCCATGCCCAGCACGGACAGCAGTCAGCCCACGATGCCAGCCAAGGGCGGGGGTGATGCCAGCCCAAAATGGGAGCTCCCAGGTGCACGGCTGCACCCCAGCCCCGTTTGCGCTTTTCTGGGGTGGCTGGTTTGCTGGTCCTGGTGGGGTGGGAAATCCCCACACCCCACGCACCACCCGTCACGGCGACACGGCCGAACCTATCCCTGGGGCGTGGGCAGGCCCGCTCGACACCCGTGTGCCCACGCCGCCCAGACTGGGCAGGCGTGTTCTGCTGCTCCCTGTGCCACTGGCCCCAGACACCCCGCTGCCATCTCTCTTCCCCACGGGCGGCTGGGCAGGCTCGTCAGGGGCGTGTGAGCCAAACCGGGCTGCTCCCATGGGACCTTGAACCGCTGCGGCACAGCTGGGACCTTGTGCAAACTCACCAGGCTGTAAAAACAGCCACCCTCCTACACCCCGCGTTTTAAATCTGACGGCGCCTCGGAAAAAGATTTGCCTGGGGGAGCTCTCAAACTGGCCACCTGTGTCTGGACNCCGGCCTCTGGGTACCTCTTCTTTATTATCATCATTATTGCTATTTCTTATTATTATCGCCACAGGTATATTCTTTTTATTTCATTTTATTTTGTTTTCATCATTTTGGGGGGGCCTATCCGCACTCTGCTGCCCACCGGGACCTGCTCCCCAAACACCTCAGCCCTGGGGTTCCTCCGCCATGCCCAGCACGGACAGCAGTCAGCCCACGATGCCANCGATGCCAGCCAAGGGCGGGGGTGATGCCAGCCCAAAATGGGAGCTCCCAGGTGCACGGCTGCACCCCAGCCCCGTTTGCGCTTTTCTGGGGTGGCTGGTTTGCTGGTCCTGGTGGGGTGGGAAATCCCCACACCCCACGCACCACCCGTCACGGCGACACGGCCGAACCTATCCCTGGGGCGTGGGCAGGCCCGCTCGACACCCGTGTGCCCACGCCGCCCAGACTGGGCAGGCGTGTTCTGCTGCTCCCTGTGCCACTGGCCCCAGACACCCCGCTGCCATCTCTCTTCCCCACGGGCGGCTGGGCAGGCTCGTCAGGGGCGTGTGAGCCAAACCGGGCTGCTCCCATGGGACCTTGAACCGCTGCGGCACAGCTGGGACCTTGTGCAAACTCACCAGGCTGTAAAAACAGCCACCCTCCTACACCCCGCGTTTTAAATCTGACGGCGCCTCGGAAAAAGATTTGCCTGGGGGAGCTCTCAAACTGGCCACCTGTGTCTGGACGCGGTTGTTTAGGCTATTTCTGTGGGGCACGGTGCAGGAATGGTCCCCCTGGCTTTGGGTATGGGGCAAAAAGATATTTATATAAAGAGTTAAAAAACTACGAAGCTGCTGGAAGGGAAGGAACCTGTTGCAAAACAGCCCTGTGAAACCTTTTCCTCCGCGTGCTGGGCTTTGGGGCACAAGCCAGGGCAGCGGCAGGAGGACGTGCTGTCAGCACTGGGGGGGCACACGGCAACAGACCCCGATTCAGCGTCCCTAGCCCCGTTGTGTAACGCAGACAGATCCTCTTTGTCTCGCTTTTCTTTTTTTTTTTCCTTCCTTTTGAGCCCATTTTTTGTTCCAGCCAAAATCTCTGCCTAGCTTTTCCAGCTCCATCTCCCACTGTGCCAGCTGCCCTTTTTCACCCTTTCCCGTGGCTTCCTATCCCTTTGCAAGTGTCTGGCTGGGACAGAGGACATCTCCCCTCCCCAGTGGCACCTTTATCTCTGGCCATGCAGATGGCAATCCCGTGTCCCAACCTGGGTACACTGGCAGCGGCTGTCACAATGGCACCTGATCCAGCTGACCTAACCCTGCGTGGATTAACCCCCCCGGGAGGCTCAGGGGATAAGCTGGGTGCTGAGCCACCAGGCACTAAGTAGGGTGCACAGCCCCAGGTCAATCCATCCCCTCCTCAGGAGTCACTTTTTTGGGTGTGAAGGGTGTGAAGTGGTGGCTCCTGGGGGATTTGGGAAGGTGCTCTGAGAGGAGTGGTGTTCGTCCTTGCTGCATCCCTAGTCCTGTGGAGGAGGTGGTGATGTCAGAGCCGTGGGAGATTTTGAGTGGGTGTGGGAAGACTGAGGCAAGGATAAGTGGTGTGGAGCTGGGAGCTTCTGCCTCATTTTCCCCACACCAGCAGTGGGGAGTCTCAGCTCTCTTTTTGGGGGGTCACCAGGGCATCATCGTGCTGGGTGTGGGGGTGGGGCAGAAGGAGGTTGCCAGCTGCTCCAGTTTGGCAGCTCTTGCTGGAGAAAGGCAGGAAAAATCCCTACCCTTTCCTAAAGGGCTTTGGAAGGCTGAAGTGAACCGTCCAGGCATGCAAGGACAGGCCAGGGCTGGGAAAGCAGCCTTGGTGGGGAAGATCACAGCTCATGTCTTCTCCACTAGACCAACCTTTTTATTTAAATTCCCTCCCTGTCCCACCTATCCTTACAACCTGCTTTCCTGGTTCATCATGCCACCAGCTCCGGCACCACCAAAAGCTGACACTACACAGAATCAGAGCTGCACATCGATCCCCACGTTATCCTCGGCAGCGCACCAAAACAGCCCAATCCAGCAGGGTACCCAGCCCCCCATCACACCCATGACCCCACATCATCCACCAGCACCTCTTCCTGACGGGCTGCCCTGGCCAGGCAGTGTCTCACTGTCACCAGCACCTTCCCCAGGCGCCGGTCCAGTGCCTGCAGGTGGGGCTCAGCCAGGACAGGGGCCAGTGGATCTGCGGCCAGCGCCTCCCGCAGCACGTCACTCAGGCGGTAGGGCTGGGTGGCCAGCAGCTGCAGCCGCAGGTAAGTCGACTTCTTGATGCTGCCAGAGATGAGGAGGGAGAGGTCTCAATAGCAGGAGCTTCTCCCCAGCAGCAGATCCGGGGTGGGGGCAGCCCCCTACCTGCAGCATTGCTGGAGAGGGGCCAGGATGGACGGTTCATCGCGTGAGTGTGTGCCAAAGCTGGGGGTGAGGAGAAGCCCAAAAGGATGTGTCAGGGTGGCATTTCAGCAAGACTGGGCGTCTCCCCTCACTGCTTTGCTGTGATTGCTCCCCCCTACTCCCCAGCTTTACCCGCGACCATTGTCCAGGTGGAGCAGGAAAGTGTCATTCCCAAATTTCTCAAAGGTCTCGTAGTGGTGCCGGTCCATGTTGCCTGTGGCGGGCCAACAAATTTGGCATCAGGTTGTGGGCTGGAAGATGGGAGTAAAGACACGGAGCACTCTTCTGGTGTGAGAAGACTGAAACCCAGAGCCTGGGGAAAAGGGTTGGAGACACCTCTTAAGGTGTCCATCTGGTGGCCATGGCCATGCAGGGGAATGAGCAGAGACCCCATGGCCTCCAGGCCCCTTCTCATCCCAGCAGTCCCACAGAGGGACAACAGTGGCAAATGGAGCAGAAGTAATGGCAAAGGCATGGCTGGGTGGTCAGGAATGAGGAGATGGGAAACTCTCCCAGTCAGAAGTTGGTGAGGGGAGAGTGCAGGGAGGAAGAAATGGCCCAGGGACAGGAGAGGCAGCAAGAGCCCTGGCCAGCATCATCTCCACCTCTGGCCCTGCAGGGGCTGCATGTGAGAGCATGTTGGAAGGTGCTTCCCATGTCTAGGGTATTCAGCTGGGGTCTCCCTGGAATCTCTTGACCTTCTACTTCTGCCTGGGAAATGCTCTAGCGGCACAGCCCTGTGCTCTCATTGTGCGTAGGACTGTGGCTCACTGCAGCCTGAACAACAGTTTGGCCAACAAACCTCGCAGGGCACAGTACCACGGGCCACAGAGCCATTTGGGCCTCTTGGTCCTGAGGGACCTCCACAGCCCTCAGCACAGGCACGGAGGGGCTCACCCATGAGGAAATCGAGGATCGTCATGTCGATGAGGTCGAGGAGACGATGGCCCCTGTCGTAGGGCGGCGTCTCTTGCACCTGAGCGCAGTAGTTGGGGTTCAGCTCCCACCTGGTGACAGAGGCCGGGGAGGGCAATGAGGCCATGAGAGCGGCTGTGGAGAAGCCCCCTCCCATCCCATGGCTCTGCTGGCCCATGTCCCCACACCCCACATGCCCTGTCTCACTCAGCCTTCTTGCTCTTGTGGTAGGAGCGGCGCCAGGGGCTGCGCCAGGAGCGGCGCTTGGCCAGGGTCTTGTCAGGGAGCAGGGCAGCCATGGAGCCCTCCAGCTGGTCCGGTTTGCCGCAGAGGGCGTGCTCGGTGGAGCAGTAGTAGGAGCACTCCCCGTAGAAGCAGACGTTACCCGCTGGCCATGGGGACAAAGCAAAGGTTGACAAAGAGAAGGAAGGCAATGAGCCTGCGACCCCCAGGTTGAGTGGTCCAGCAAGCAGCCAGGGGAGGATGCTCTGTGCACTCTGGCCATGTACCACCAGCAAAGCAGTGGCAAGGGAGGCTGTGAGGAGCAAAGCCCTGTGGCAGGGTACCCATGGGAGATGGAACAGTCCCCAGTGGGATAGTTTGTCTGACTGCAGGGGGAGCCAGGGCAGCAGCAGCCAGCTCCAGGTGAGCTCCATCCAGGTGGCAACAGGAGAGGATTGAGAGCATGAAAGCTCACCTGGGGAGATGAAGAAAGTCTTGGCCAGTTTCTTGTCTGTGGTGATATCCCGAATTTCCTTTGTTATGTTGACCAAACGGCCAGAAACTGGGGGGATTCGCCGGAAATCCAGGATCCTGAAACACAGAACTTGGAACCATTTCTTACTGACCTCAGCTGGTTTAATAACAGCGAGTTATTAAAACTGACAGGAGACACAGGTATCCCTCACAACAGGGAGCGAGAGGTGGGATGAAGGAGCAGTTTCTCTGGTGCTTTGCCAGTATGAGAGGGCAGGGTTGGATGCAAAGCTTATGCTCACCTGTCCAGGTGGAAGGCTGCAATCTCTGCATTGTGCCGCTCAAAGTCTGAGAAGTAGAAGAAATCAATGGGAGTCTCCTGGTCCCGGGTCTGCCTGGAAGGAGAGGGGATGGTAGGGACAATCATCATGAATGGGGTCACTCCAAGCATGGGATTAGTTCCAAACCACCACTCACCTTGTATTCCCTTGTGACACTGGAGACACAGCCAGACCCAGTCTCCTACAGTCACTTCCTGATGGGTCCTGTGGCTCCAAGCCCCCTGTCCAGGTTCCTACACAACCCCTGTCTCCAGCTCAAGGGTGGGGAAGCCCTCACGCACTGGAGGCTCCTGTATGGTCCTCATGGACCACCTTCTTCTTTCCACCACTGGAGGTCACTACCCCATCACAAGCTGCCTCCAGTTTGCTACAAGCACCGCCAGGGGAGGCGAGGGAAACGGGACCATTCTGCTTGCCTCAGTTTTGGGATGGAGGTGCAGAAGCGAGGCAGCACGTGAAGCATTTCTCCATTTCTCCCTCCATGGTCCCCTCTGGCCACTCCTCGCTACCTAACAGGACTGTGTGGGTGAGGTATAGGGTTGTCTCAGGCTCTACTCACTTCATGGGCTTGAAGAGGGCCTGCCCATAGTTTGGGAACGTCATGATGAGCTTGAGCTGGGTCCCACCGGACTTCTGGACTGAAAGGAGGCACATGGAGATTAGGGAGGCAGGCAGCAGGCAGCGGGGCAGGGGTGTGGACAGGGGTACAGGCAGGGGGGTGGTACCCGAGCTGACGATCCTTTGTGTAGCCAAATCCCGGAGGAGTGTGGGCAACAAGGGGTCCCGGCGGGGGTACAGCTCATAGCGGTTGATGCCGATGTGGAATTTGAGCCAGGTGGGGTAGGTGTCATAGGCTGTCTTCCCTGTCGGGAGGAGCGTCTCGGCTTTACTGCTGCTGACCCTGCAGCCCGACAGCCACCACCACCCCAACGACAAGGACAGCTTTTAGTTGGGACAGGATGGGTCCTGTGTCCCCTGGCCCTTCCTGGGAGCCAGTGCATGGAGGGCGAGGTGGGGAGAAAGCCCAGAGCAAGCCCTGGATGGGTTCCAGGTTTCATGGTGGCAGAATTCCCTGCCCCATATGGCCTCCATGGCACCTGGCAGATCCCACCCAAAGCTGGTGGCCAGGAAGACCCACCAGCATGGCTGGATTGGACACATTGTCTTCCCTCCATCCCCCATGGAAAATCCCTGGGTTGATCCTGTTTCTCTCATCCATGCATTTATTTCCCTGCTGGAACAGATCATCTCATTGTTTTTCCCTAAGGGATTGGCTCCCGGGAGTACAATCTGCTACACCCCTCCATGTGCTTACTGGGGACACGTGTGTGTACACAGAACAAGGGTGGAGAAACATGGGCTTCCCAGCCATCCCCAGCACTGACCTGAACTCCCATCCTCAACAACCGATTCCCCTTGGGTGGGTTTCCCCAGGGGGATAAGTTTGGGTTAGCACTATCCCTGTCTCTGCATCCTGCAAATTTGCAGTCTGCTGGCATTCAAGGGAGCTCCTGGGGGCATCTGCTCCACCCCTGTGCTAGCCCACACTGGCACTGCAATGGGACAGTTAGCCCAGGGCATCTATAACCCAAATCCCTGTCTCTCTCTAGGAAAACACAGACTGTGCATTGATTTCATCAAGCCAGACCCAAGGCTACCCATAGGTGGTCCTCAGAGACAAAACAACTGCCCATTTGTGGAAACCAGTTCTTAAGCCAGCTTTTTTTCTCTCCCAGTTCTAGCAGGCACCACTTTTAGAAGGTACGCTTTCAGTAAGGAAGCTGCAATGTGTTACATTGCTAAAGCTTTTAATATCTTCCCTTCTAATTAGAGGTTAGTAGTCCAAAGATAAAAATAGACAGCCGT
Organism: Leptocoma aspasia; assembly: GCA_013399835.1. Classification (NCBI taxonomy): domain Eukaryota; kingdom Metazoa; phylum Chordata; class Aves; order Passeriformes; family Nectariniidae; genus Leptocoma; species Leptocoma aspasia. The sequence continues at coordinate 1,816,531 of VXAX01003260.1, forward strand.
CAGCAGTGAGCTCACCATACGGCCGAGCCTAAAGAGGTCAGGCAATATCCTGCAAAATGCAGGACAGCAATGGTCTCATGGTTAGAGGTAACCTACATTGCAGGCTTTGCATCTCCAACATACCGAGAGAGGGGCATAGAACTGGTTAGAAATCTGGAGTGGGGACTTCCTTATATGCAGAGAGAGATACTAAGGGCTAGTCTGCATTGGGGAAGGGAAGGAGCTGAGGAGATCACCTAATAGATATCCATAATACAATGACTAATTCAAGAGTCTCCTTTAGCTTTGCTGTGTGCTACAAGCTTATGGGTAGCAGCCCAAAAATTCAGGGCTAGGAGAGGATTTGAGATATAAGAAGAGTATGCTCAGTAATGGGGGCCCCTCTGAGGTAGGACGCTGATCTACAGGAGGGAACTATGTTTGGTGCCTGCTGCTTGTCCCCTCAAACCCACATATCCCTCAATGCAAGCTAGGGTTGAGCTTGCTCCTCACCATTCATCACTCCCGCTGCGGCGCAGGCTGAACTTCTCCATGGGGTTGACAATAAACAGCTTGTCTTCCTCTGTCACCTCTGGGGCTGGGATGTTGTAAAGAGGATGCTCGAAGAGTGCTGCCAGCTTTGATCCCTTGGTCCACCCTGCACTCCCCTCTTCATGCTGCTGTTGGACCCCTGGCTCTCCAGCCCTTAAGTGCAGTCCTGCTCTCTGTGGCTGGGAACTTTTCTCCAAGGAGCCGTTGCTTCCACTGAAATCCTGAAGGATCCGCAGGCTCAGCTTTTTGAGGCCGGCTGGCATGGGGCTGCCTGACTGGACGCCCACGGCTTTTGATGCTTTAGTATCACAGCCACAGGGCCTGTGGGCTGTGGGGAGAGCAAAATCCATCACCAGGTGCACAAGAAGGGCCAGGAACAGAAGAAAGAGAAAGCTGATTTTAAATTTCCTCTGGAAAAGTGTTTGCAGCCGGCACCGCATCCTTCCTCACACAAAACACTCGGCAAGGGACAGGCATCCACACAGGGTTAAAAATGTTGGTGTGGCTGCAGCCTCTGTGCAAAAATAAGACAGAGGTTTCCTGGATTTAGAGCATCACAGCAAAAGAGCAACTGGTGCAAGGGCAGAATGGCAGGAAAGATCTGTCACCACGGCACCTCACAGTGTGACACCACCAGGATGGGACAGGAGGTTGTGGCAGGGTTTATCAGCACTGATAAAGGTCAAGCTGGCACTGCCAAGGTTAGAGTGAACGGGGCAAGTTCCAAATCAATAGCTGCAATGCTGGCTCAGGGACAGCAATGGCTGCAGATGACTCCCCACTGTCCTGTCTCTCTGTGCTGTCACCTGTACAGGGCTGCAGAACATTTCCTTGAAAAGAGGGCATTAAAATGGTTCCGCCTCTCTTGCAGCACACACCCTGCCAAGCACTATGTAGCCCCATTCCCCATGTTCATCATAGCTGCACTCTCAGAATCCAGAAGAATTTTTTTCCATTGCTTGGCCATATCAATTTTATCACCCTCCTTCATCCATTGAAAATCAGTTGTACTCAAGCCCCCTTTCAAAAACCATTCAAACTGGATAAAAGGAAGGGGATGTGAGTACTGACATTGCTGTGAGGGGAAGTGCTGGTTGGGCTGTGTAAGGAAGGGCTACCAGGCAGGAGAGTTTCAGGGGCAAGGTTGTTCCCAGGGCCTCTAAAGCAGGTGGGGGAGGCAGGCAGGCAGGAGTGGGGATACTGCCTTGGGCATTGGCACAGAGGGGCAGTGGGACCCACCAAGTGCTGGGGAGGACTGGCAGCTTGTAGAAGGGAAGAGCATTTCTTTTTACAAGAAATTCACTTTTGCAGTGACACCCTGGGAACACAGAGCTAGTGCACAACAATGGTTCATGACTTGTAGGGATGGAGCTTTGTATTTGGTAAGGGACAGACAAGCACAGGATCACCTGTAATAAGTCTGGGGGCTGTGGTACAGTCTGGCACAATGTTTATTTTTCTCTTTGACCTTCTAAAGGATGCAGAAGGCATGTGAAATCCCATACATTATGTCGTTCTTCCTCGTCGCGAGATGCACCAGCAGCCAGCTTGGAAATGCTCACCCCCAGCCAGGGAGGGTATGATGATCAGTGGGCAGGAGGGGCTATTCTGGAGACCCCCTCCTCTGCTGCCATCCCTGCGCTACCCTCTGCGCACCGTCCTGCGCCGGCTCCTTCCGTGTGTGTCTCGGTCCCCTCCCAGGCGGCGCGCTGGGAACGCCGTGTCCCCGGTGTTCTTGGCTCGCGTGTCCCACGGCGCGACAGTTGCCTGGAAACCGCCTCCGGCTGACACCATCATCGCCCCAGATTCCGCCAGCCCCGCGTTCCCGAGCCTTCTGCTAGCAAGATGGCCGAGGAGAGCCGGGGCAAGCGAGGAGGAGGAGAGCTTTCCAGCCCGGCTGGCGAGCTCGAAGCCCCGCAGAAGGAGCTGGTGGAGGGGAGCAGATGGCTTCCCTGGGTGGGGAAACACAGCGTCTTGCTCCGGGAAGTTTGCTGAATCCAGTCCGGACACACGTTTCAGACAGAAGGCCCCTAGGAGGGGCTGTAGCTGGAACATGGGATCATTAGGTCATGGCTCAGAAAAACAACAACCAACCAACCAAAACACCAACTCCGTGTACTAACTGATCGCATCAAAGGAGTTGGGCTCGGCTCCCGGAGCCACAGGTTTCATTATTCCAGAGCCCTGAAGAGAGGGAGACCTCCTCCTTACAGTGCCCCAAACAAGCTCCAAATGGGGCTGGAGGGGATAGAAACCTCCTTCTCATGTCCTGGAGTCAGATGGGCACAGGGTCCCTATGGGCTGAAGCCACCCTACTGACTGTTAGTCCGATTCCCAGATAATGAAACTTGCAATCCTACCTGCTCACCCTGATTTAGCATCCCATTGGAAAGCAAAGGCAGGGGGCTTAGGTGAGGCATTTGCCAGCCTTAGCACTTCAATGCTGGCATTAAATATTAACCAAAAGATTTTTCAGCGAGCCAGACACGAGCCTGCAGCAACAGAGAAGGGCTGGAGACCTTCAAAGTCTGCCCTGATCACCTGACAAGCACTTCGACACCTTGTTGCCATGACATCATCATAGAGACAGGGTTGAATTTGCACCTCTTTCTTCTCATCTCCCCCCTCCAGCTCGTCCTCCATCTTCCCAGCAGGTTCGAGTCACCCTTGGGGCGGAGGAGGAGCCCTACATCCGAGGACATTTTCACTGCTGGCTCCAAATCAGGACTCATCAGCAGCTGATAATGATGTTCCCATCTCCCCTCAGCAGGGAGGGATGAAGTCATGAGGCACAGCTTCTGAGCTACTATCGAAGCTTTAGGGGACGGGTGGATAGAAGGAGTCATTTTGGCTGCCACCCATCCATCACCCTGCATTTTTCATCTCATTTTCTACATCTGACTCAGCCTGATGCTTTGATGGGTAATGGCAGCAACATGCAGGGGGGCAAGCAATGAGAGGGAAACACAATAGCAAGCAAAGTGTTGCCAACTTTCCCAGCTTTCCACTGAAAATCCGTAAGGAAAAATCCTCCAGCAACTGAGAGCAATTTTATAGTAAAAAGTAGAGAGGACTTAAGAGGCTCCAAAGCCTCATAGAATCATAGTTTGGGTTGGAAGGGACCTTTAGGGGTCACCCAGCCCAATGTCCTCTCAATGACCAGGAGCACCTTGAACTAGATTGTATTGCTCAGAGCCTCTTCCAACCTATCCCTGAATGCTTCCAGGGGTGGAGCACCCACCACCTCTCTAGGTAACCTGCTCCAGTGTTTCACCACCCTCATTCTAAAAGACTTCTTCCCTTCCCTATATCCAATCTAGAACAAACCTCTTTTAGCTTAAAACCTCTAACCCTTGTTCTATCACAACAGGCCCTGCCAAGAAGTCCCTCTCCAGCTTTCCTGTTGACATCCTTTAGGTACTGGTATAAGGTCTCTCCAGAGCCTTCTCTTCTCCAGGCTGAACAACTCCCAACCCTCTCAGCCTGTCTTCATCGCAGAGGTGCTTCAGCCCTCTGATCATCTTCACCTCCTTTGGACTGGATCCAGCAGGTTCCTCAGCCACAGAGGGGTCTCTTGTGGGAAAACACAGGACAAGGGACCATCTCTGATCCATAAACCTTACTCCTCTGAAAACTGCAGGTATGCCCAAAGATGTTCCAGCTCCACAGCAAAAGGAGGGTGAAAGCTTTTTTTCTGACACACAGGGGCAAGCAACGCATGGCTCAACTTGCAACAGGCAGGACAATTGATCCGATTGAATGCTTGCCTCAGGGCAGGGGCTCTGACACACACTGGGAGCCACATTTTGGGAGGCTGAGGCTAGTGCTTTCAGGTACAATGCCAGTGACAGGAAGGCAAACCAGCTAACAAGGGTTTGTCTCAAGGTAATTTCCTGTAGGAAAGCTGTTACCCTTGTGAATAAAAATAGCCTGCCACTCTCCTGTGAGCCTGCACTTACCTGGTGAGAATGGCAGTGTGGGAGCTGACTTGCTGCACATTCACACCCAGCTCACCTCAATCTGTTTGCACGCTCAGGCTTTGAGAAGGCTGGGGAGCACTCACCCTTCCCTTGTTGCCAGTGCAGGTCACAGAGACATTAGCTTTGGTCACCTGGTGGCCAAGAAGATAAAAAGGCAGCAAGTCCAAGAGTTTATGTGCTGATGTCAGCAGCTCCCTGTGGTCATCTGCAGGTCACCACGACCCTGCAGAGATGCCCATGACCAGTGTGCCTGTGCATATGCACAGAGCAGTTAATCATTCATTAGTGTGAAAGAGACACAAAGTGACAGTGGTATGAAGGGATCATCCCACTCCACTGTGGGACATTCCAAAGACTTTACCTCTTGCTCTGAATTTAGAAGAGGGAATAATCTTTTCCACCTGCCAGCTGTAGAGAGTGTTGTCAATAGCACTATCTTCACATAAAGGCAGCCAGCTGGAGGGACACAGAGCAACTGCACGATGAGACAGCTCAGAGGATTTGGTTTTTTCTACACAGCGCAGCAATCCTGATCATGGGGCAGGAATCATGGTACCAACCTACCCTGGCCCAGCCAAGCACAGATGGTCCAAATTTGAAATAATTCTTAGTTGTCTTCATATTACTTCAATTCCTGGCTCCCTGACACAATGAAATTGAGAAAGGACATCTCCAGCATAACACTTGAGGTTCAGAAAAAGGAACAAAAGGAATTGTAAGACCAGGTTGATCCACCACAGGCATTAATGGAGAAAGATCCTTCAGACTTAGCTATGGACTAGAGGTGTCAGCAGGCAACATTCTGAGAGGAAATCTGAAAATTAAGGAAGCTACCAATATAAGACTCCAACAGTCAGAGTTGAGGCACACTGGTGAGGCAGCAGACGCAGTTACATTCCTTTGCTGCTACTGCTTAGACAGCTGCCTGCACAGAGGGATGTGGCCAGCAGCACCATGGGCCTGGCAATCCTCCTCACCATCGTGGCTTGCACTGATAAAAAAAATGAACAAGGAGGATGAGAGTCACACAGGAAATCTGCAGGATGGAACTCTGTCACTGTCCTCTGCCTATGCTACACCATGGCTTACTTATTTCCATGTTTCTTGAACTACTTTGCCTACATCAACACAGACAAAGACATTTTACTAAACTTTTATTGTAAAAACACAGTTCCCCAAGTTTTATAAATAAGCCATACACGTAACATAGTTACGTTCATTCGATCCTCCAACACCAACAGCTTTAAAAAATGAAACAGGCTAAAAGAATCCAAGTCCAGAAAGACATTAGGTTTCTGATGACCAAGTTATATTTCACATGGAGCCTCCTTCCTCTGTCAGCCTCCAAACAAGATGCTGAAAGTACACAGCACTTGCAACACCCCCAGGAACTGACAGGGAGGCATTTGAGCCTTAAAAAGAGCTCTCACCCACTCCCCAGGCATCGTCAGCCGCCTGTGTTTTCATGCTGTCTCAGTGTGCTGTGGGTGAGAAAGGAGGGGGCAGTTTGCATAGCAACCTCCTACACCCAGGCAGCTCAGCTGTTGTACCCTCCCAAAACAGCAGGGAAGGGCAAGCTGGGACTGCTTCCCTGTGGCTCACACCTCCACAGACAGCCTGAAGGGAGACCCTTGGTGCTGTCAGGTCTGCGCAGACATCTTAGAAGGAAGGAAGAATGTATAAGCAGCACACAGACAGAGGAAAGACAGGTGGTGGTCACAGCCATACTGCATGGTAGCAGAGAAAGCAGAGGAGAGAGAAAAACTATGTGGAATAAACGGGAGTTAAAAAACACAGGGCTAGATGGCACCTTTCTGCTTTTGCTTTCCCCTGCTAGTGCTGCTGTGCAGTGTGTTGTGAGATTATCTATTCCTCACTTCCCTTCTGCTCCAGCTCAAACACCAAGGAAAGAGCCACAGACAGATGAGAAATCCCACAAGCAAGGACAGGACAGTTTAGCAAGTTTATACACACACACGCACCAACTTCATGTATCCCACAGAACTGTTACGTCAGTATGAAAAAAAGAAATCTTGACATTTAAGTATTAAAAATAAAGCCCCACCTCCAGATCATACAAAACTTGTCAAAAGCAGGAAGAAATCTCTCGTATTCAGCAAGTCTGGGACCCGGCCAGGGGTCAGGAGCACTTCCAGACGCACACGGCCAGGCTGCCACCAAAGAACATGTACAGCAGGTTCTTCACCTCGTGAGTGATCTCAAAACCAAAACCTTCCCCAATCACCACATGCCAGGAAGACCCAAATCTCTTGTCCATCGTCTCTTTGATCATCTTGGCAGCGCTCTGGAGAATGTTAAGGAAGACAACATAGGGTGAGACAAAGCAACCAGAGACATTTATGCAAACATCCCCCTTATCTTCTGTTCCCTTTAAGATTACTCAAGCCATGGGCAACAGGTATAGCAGCTGCACCACAGGAATTGGGAGCTCTCCAGAGGTAAACCCAAGGGTAGAACTGGTCTCAGCAGCTAGGAAAAATTAAAGAACTGCATCTCTTCTGTTGTTCACACAGTCTGAAGCATGCGCTCTGCTTTAGATGCTGCTGGAGTTATACTTATGGTTGCAGTGACCATGAGAGCAGATTCAGGTCACTAAGCTGCAGCTATTTTTACAGGAGTCCATTTTTTTCTCCAGCTAATTACCAAAACACTGAAAGTAGGCTGACTTTTAAAAGGCTTGCTTCTCCCAGATCACACCCTCCTTGATCCAGAAAAAGGCGAGAGGAAGATTTTTCAGTGACAGGCGGTGCCCTGCCCATGAAGCAAGTTATGTTTTCCCTTGATTGCTAGTCCTAAAGCCAAGAGGGAATACTTAACAGACTTTCATCTGTTAGTGATTCATTCAGTACTCATCCCCAAAACAAGACTCCATGCAGTTCTGAACCAAGCCTTCAGGACAGAGGGCATTTTATGAACAGAGTGGAAGCATGTCTCAGGAAGACAGGATAAGCAAGGAGGTAAGCTTTGGGAGCCAGCACCACTACTAATCTCTGCAAAGTGCTGTTATAGATCTTGCAGACCAAGGGAACTCCTTCTGAGATCTAGCCAAGCTCTTTGCCTCCTTCTACCCTAGCTCAGTGCAGGGAGAGAGTAACAGGATGTCAGGACCTGACTCTGCTCTGCCCTACACCCTTATCCCTGCTCCAGAAGGTTCCCTGAGCTGCAGTATCAGCAGGCTGCCCATTTTGGGAGGTGGCTGGTACCTCATTGTTGGTGGCATGCTTCTCACACGCCGTGACGCACAGCTCCATGGTCTCCACACGCATCTCCTCCGGCATGTCCGAGTGCTGGAAAGGGACAACAGACAGGACAACTAAGCAGAAAAATAAGAGCCAAACACAAGACAGCAGTAAGTTGCTCTAACTTCTGCATTGGCTCTATCTGGAGCTTAGACATAGTAAATATGAAAAGGCTTATTGCATTATAAGTGAACCATTCCTCCAGCCAATGAGGAATTCCTCTCTACCTACGTGAAAACCAGCACTGTGTAAGCACAGCTTAAAGAAGGAAATCAAGACATTTACCAGTTTTTCTGCTGTAAGATAAAGGAAAGCACACTAACACTGTTTCAATCACAGTCCTTAATTATTGCTATATGAGTAACAAAGAAGTCTAAATTACACAGCCTTTTCTTCTGCTGCTGCTGTCTGGCTAGCAAGATCTTTTGCTCCAGCTTCTCCAGGACAAAAAGCAAGCTGCATCCAAAACACAAGAGAGGGCTCCAAAGGCAGTGTGCTCTCAATCTGTTTGATGGATCACTTTGCCCCAGGCTTCCTCTGGCTGACATGAGGAACACCGGAGCTATGAGATTTCCCCAGGAGAGATCAAGGACAGGGAGAAAGCAGCAGTGACAACCAGGAACTCTCCATAGGACCAGCAGCACACATGCTCTCACAGTAGCTACTCAGCAGGAGAAGGACAGGAAGAATGAAGGCAGATTTTCATATCTCTGACACTGGTAAATGTGTAATCCATCTCCCTCCTTACCCTAATCAGAGGAAAACTGTGAAGCCTTTTATAATCAGCTTCATCCTTTTTTTCCTCCTCAGTTTCTTCCATGGTCCTTCCACAGAGACTCCAGGAAGGGGCAGAGGGGCAACCTGGAGTTCAGCAAAGTGCTGCGGCACAGCTGAGAGGAACAGGGCTCTATGTTCCTCTCTTCAGCAGGAGGAGTCGTTTCTTGGCCTAGAGGACACTGCTTCAACAAAAACAGGCAAGAGACAGATGGCTTTCAATTAACACAAAAGGCAAATGAAATTGTTATGTCATGCTATCTCACTCACTTGCCATTTCCTCAACGGCACCTTCATACCCCGCTGAGAGTCTTAGCTCATAGACCATTAATGCAAACAAATTATTAAACCATATCTTTTTCCATAAGCGAGGAGCACAGCACTTCCCAGAAGCACCAGTGGAGCTTGAGGGAAGAGCTGAGCCAAGGTACAGACTTCAAGAGAGGACAAGAGAACAATATATCGGCTGCTACTACCCTTGATTAATTCCAAAAGCATTTTCCCAGGACACTATTATCTGCAACAATTTCAAACTGTACAGGACAAGAGAAGGGTAGGAGTATTTTGGGCACAGAACCTGCGTACTTGTCTGGACAGAAATGTTTAACAGGAACATCTTGGTCTCGTTTGTGCACTTGCTCCTCAGATCCCCGAGCATTTGCCAGCTGGGCAGGGCCATATGGGACAACTCTGGACGTGCCTCAGGGCCTCATTACCAGCCTGCCTTTACCCGGGCAACGCCGAGGCTCAGCACTGACTGAGAGATTCAGACCATTTCACCACCGTCCTCCTTCTGGTTCTTCCACCCACAACAAAGCATCTTCCTCTCCTACCCAGGGGGAGCAAGGGTGAGCCCGTATTAAAAGGAAACGAAACCAGCACGGTGTCAGGCGACACACCGATCATTTATGCCACGTACACAGAGCCGTTGGCTAAAGCACCGAGGCAGACCGCCAGCCGTCACACGGGGGCCGTGGGACCCGCAGGCGTCCCAAACCACGACCTCCGCAGGACAGAACCCCCGCGAGCCGCTTCCATACCCACCCCCAGCCCGGGGCGTGCCCGCCGCCACAGCCCGAGGGTGTGAGGCAGCGGAACGCGGCCCGAGCGGACCGCACAGCCGAAGCAGCCCCGCCGCGCCGGTCCGCCGCCCTCGTTCCCGCGGAGGAAGAGCCCGGCCAGCGGCACCGAGCGGGACCGCGGAGCTCCGGGCGCGGCCTCACCTGCGCGGCCGCCGCGGCCCAGCGCCGTTGCTAAGGAAGAGCCGCGCTTGTCATAGCAACCGGCGCGGGAAGTCCCGCCCCCCTCGGCGCCCATTGGACGGGGCGCGCCGCTCGGCGCGTCTGATTGGCTGGCTCCCTGCCTGCCGCCGCTCGGGGCCTCGGGGGCTCTGGCGGCAGTGGGGTGGCCACGGAGCGCCTGTGCTGTGCTGCCCTTCTGCCCCCCTAACCTGGCGTCTGGCAGCTTAATATTTTTCTGGCTTAAAACCCCTTAGGAGCCTAGTTCTAGTTATTTTTTCTTTTATAAACAAGAATAATAAACAAGGAGCGATTTTGGGCAGTTTTGAGTTTTTTAAGCACAGAATCAGGTTAGGAAAGACTTCTGAGATCATGGAGCCCAACCTGTGACCAAACGCCACCACGTCAACCACACCATGGCACTGAGTCCCTGTCCAGTCTTCCCTTAAACACCTCCAGGAATGGTGACTCCCCCACCTCCCTGGGCAGCCCATCCCATGTCTAATCACTTTCTGTGAAAAAGTTCCTGCTAATGTCCAACCTGAACCTCCCCGGTGCAGCTTAAGACTGTGTCCCCTTGTCCTGTCTGGTTGCCTGGTAGAAGAAGCGGACCCTCGCTTGGCTACAGCCTCCTTTCAGGGAATTGGAGAGTGATCAGGTGCCTGAGTCTCCCCCTCTCCAGGCTGAACAATCCCAGCTCCCTCAGCTGCTCCTCACAGGATTTGTGCTCCAGACCCTTTAGCAGCTCCTTCTCTGGACATGCCCCAGCACCTCAATGTCCTTCCTGAACTGGGGGTTCCAGAACTGGACACAGTTCTCATTGTGTGGGAGAGGCAACAGCTCATATTTGCATGTCAACAGGAGTGTAAAGAAGGAGAAGGTGATGCTGTGGGGGTGAATCATGAGTTTGCAAACAGCTCCTATAGCACCATCCTCCATCCCCACTGAAAATCGCCTCCCTCCCGCCCTCTGTAGCTTTATGCTTGTAATATCTGTTTGTTTTGAGCTTTTTCTTGGCTCTGGGCTTGCTACAAAACCTCTGTTGTCTCTGCACCCTGCTAGCCAAACACCGAGTGCCTCTAAACCAGGGCTTAAACAGTTTTCAGGGAGGTCTAGGGTTGCATTCATCTGAAATTAACAAGGATGGAGAAGCAGCAAGCTCCAGGATAATACCCAGGGAAAGACTCCTCCTGTGCAAAGCCTCAGCTGCTGGGCGTGATGCCTGGTTTTCCATCAGTGGCCATCCTTGTCTTGCAGAGTGGCTCATGGGTCTGATTTTTCATGTGGTGCTTCTGGCTGGTGTGTGTTTGAAACGTTCTTGCTGCTTGCTGCCTGCTGAAAGAAGAATTTGCTTTCCAGCTGTTTGAGAAGGAAAAGAGTGGGGGAGGAACAATCTGGGCACTCTCCTGCCCTTACCAGCTCAGGAGTCCTCTTCCCTCACTGTAGCACCAAGCTCTGCCCTGTGATCATGGGGAGAACACCAGGTTAATCTCTTCCACAGGTTCAGCAGTGAATCCGACCTCCTGGCTGTCCTTTGCCTGACAGAGCAGTGCTGGGGGCAGGGAAGCTGCCTTTGGGCTTGGAAAGACAAAGCTGCAGTGATCATTCATATTTTCCTTTTCTGTCGCTGCTGGTGGTGACAAAAATGAAGCACTGCCTCCTGTGCCACTTGTTCTCCTACCATTCCTGCCTCCTGGGCTAATTCCTTCTCCTTCCTCTTTTGGGCTTCTTGCAACAAGGCAGGCACAGAGCTAAAATTGTCAAGAGACAGATAAAAGCTGGGAGATCATCATTTTTTCTTTTCAGACAAGATAATTAGGAAGAGAATCTCTGCAAGGAAGAAGATCTTTCCATCATCATTACTTTATCTCCAGGCAGCTACTCTAATCTCTCCAGGGACACGGCACTTTCAAGCACCGTATTCTTGCTCTGTTTTTTTTAATGCTTTAATCCCTGTGTAGTTCACCCACTTTTACTACCAAGCAGCAATTGAGTGCGAGCTGCTGTGTTTGTGTGCATGTGCCTCTGTGTGTGGGGCAGGGGGAACAGGCTTGTCTGTGTGATTCTGGGTTCATTTAAACGTGTTTTGGTTCTGATCAACGTGACCCCTGGGAGTGTTTCCCTCGGGGAATGCTGGGACAGCTTGTGAGGATTATTCATCAGTGGCTCCTAGGTGAGAAGCTAAAGGAAAATGGCCAAACAAAAACTGCAGCGGGCCCAAAGATAGGAAAAACAATGTTTTTGTGATTGGGGTGGGTGATACAGAGGGGCTGCAAGACAGAGATGCCTCCTGAGGAAGGAGAGGGTTCTGCTGACCTGTCTCCATCTACTGCGGCTTAACAAAATGTGAGCAGTTGGTTTCTGGACCCTCAAGTGCAGGGTTTCCACAGGCTGCCTCTGTATAACTCTGCAAGCCAGTCAGAGCCTTGTTGAGCCAACAAAGGTTATGTGTTCTGGTCTTTTTGCTGCTGGCTCTGATGGCACAGACAGCACATCATCTGATCTTTAGTTTCCAATACTAGTGGACTGGGTACCCTTCTGTAGGTGAAAGCAAGTCCAGAGCAAGGGTTCAATTCACCCCTGTGGATCTGTAGGGAGCTGGAATTACTGCTTTGCTCTGGCTGGTCTTGCCTTATTTGCCACTAATCAGAGGTGGAAACTCTTTCATCCCTTTGTTTTCAGCAGCCACAGTTAAATGAGTTGAAACAAAGTACCATTTGCCTTCTGACATGAAGGGCATGTTATACTCCTTAGCTGAGCACAGAAGAGTAACCACTGACTGCACAATATACATATATGTGATAAATATACTGCCTCAGGCTTTCTTTTTGTCATCTTCATTAACCAGACAGCAGGCTGACTCTTCATCAGGTGGAGGACATCTTTCTTTCCTTTCTTTCTTTTCTTACCTGCTTCTGGCCAGGTTTGGGACTTCCTCATTGTCTCTCTGCCGTGCCCCATCTGCTCTTTGTGGTAAAGCAAGGGAGCTGGAGCTTGCTCTCCAGCCTGCCAGCCACAGCCCAGGGACTGGGCACTGCTCCACACCACCTTGGCTAGTAACAGAGGCCCAAGGCTGGGGACTTGGGTCACGCCGAGGTGCACCCTGCAGCTGCCCCAGGATAGGGTGGAGGCAGCTCTCAGGAGGCCCCGTGGGAATGCTGAAGCTACATTTCGCTGGGATCAGAACCCCCACCATGCTGAGCTGAGGGAAGGCAGAGATGGGGACGCTGGTGTGCAGGAATGGGTGGCATCCGGGAGCAGCTCAGCCTCTGTGCCAGAGGACAGGGCAGCTCGCTTTGGGACAGCCCGATCCCCCGGTCTGCTGGGAAACACAGTGCCCCACGTGGTCTCGTAGCTACTACCTCTAGTAACGACAGCCACTGTTAGTAAGGTCTGTTGCTGCAGCACTAGCAGCCGTGCGGGGGCTGTTCCTGTGCCAGATGCTCCGGAATCGTGGTGCCTTCCCTGTGCGAGCACTGCACAAGTCTTAATGAGCCTTCCTGGCTCTGGGAAGGAGCAAGGGACCCTCCCAGCAGGACAGGAAGGTGAAAGGAGGCAATTAGGCAGCGCCCCATTGCTAGGGCTGAGCACGTAGTGGGGACTTTGGAAGTCACCTCCTGGGGACAAGTATTGGCTGGCTTGACCTGGTTTGAGGGCACCAGGAGGCTGACACACTGCAGGGAGCCGTGACATGCAAACTCTGCTGAGGCTGCAGGTATTGGGGAGCACAGGAGATCCCCAAAGCCCACTCTGAAGTCGGGGGTCCCAGGATTGCCCATGTCCCTGGGAAGGCAGAGCCTGCACGGCCAGTGGTGCCCTCAGGAAAGAGGGGCAGGGGCTGGAGGAGTTCATAAATGTCAGCATATTCTTTTCAAACACAATCATTAATAGCCATCAGGCCTGAAGGTTTCCCATTGCCATGTTTGACTCGGTCTTCTTCACTGCCGGACAAAACCCTTTGGGAGTATGGGATGGGTAGTGTTTGAGTCTGGCTAAGCCCTTGGCTAGCAGAAAGCCCTGCAGCAGTGAGTCCTGCAGATTAGGAAAGGAAATGGCAGTCCCTTTCCTCTCCTCGAAGCGTGCTTACCGCCCCTTGGCAGGGAGATAGAGGACAGCACATGGGTGGCATCCATCACACCCGCCTGTCTCCCACACCATCTCCTCTTGTGCCAGCTCCTGCTGAACTGCCACAGCCCAGTGGTGCCCCTGCCCTGCACTGCCCAGCTCTTGGGTGCCCTCCTCCTTTTCCCCCCTGTCCTGGATATCTGGACACAACACAGCCAACCAGCTGAAGTACCTACCACAACCACAAAACCTTCTCCACACCACTGTTAAATATTTCCTTCTTTACCTCCCCTCTTTCCCTCAAGGCTGACTTTGTTGTTCCTCATCTCTTCTGTGCACAACATGTTGTTTTCCAACCAGCTGCCCTTAGAGAGACACGGGGCTTCTCCTGAGTGCTCCTGGTTAATTTAGAAGCGAGCAATATGTGTAAGTCATTGTAATTACTCCTCACAGCCAGCAACGCTATTGATTTGTCATCTCCTCTACCTTTTAAGCCCTGTCGCAGGTTTGCAGCTCTTGCAAGGCTCGGCTTACTGAAAAGAAATGGTCTCATCTTGCTTTCCTCCTCTTCAGACGGGTAAGAAGCAGACATTGCTTCCTGCAGAGAGCCAGGGCAGGATGGAAATCAAATATTTATTTCTGCTCTTCATTTGTGTCTCCCATCCAGCTTCTAATATCTCCATAATGCCTTAATTTCCTGAAGAGCCTTATGTGGAGGCATTTGCTGGAAGCTTTTAAAAGGTTTGGGAAAATTCTACCAAGTTTTCCTGTGTGCCCCCAGGTCTGCCTAACGGGCTGTGAGCCTCTGGGGGAAGAGGAGCTCGCCCTGCAGAAGCTCTGCCACTGGGCTCCCCCCATTCTCCTGTTCCAGGAGTGACAGATCCACATCTTGGGGACATGGCTGGGATCAGGATTGTGCCAGCATCATTTGGCAGAGATGAGGAGGGCAGCACTGAAGGCCCTGATCAAGCATCTCCTGGTGTCTCCTTTGTTTCTGCTTTTCTGGAAAGGATTTACACACAGTTTCAACGTGGGCTGGGTTTCCGGGCTCCGGAGGAGATGGGTGTTTTGCCAATAGCCTACATCAGTGGCCAGGCTGTTTCCATCCTTGTTCATCCTCTCACATTTCTCCTGCCTTGGCCAGCAGCCCCAAGAGCCCTCTCACAGTGCTTCTGCAGTTCTGATAGGAGGGTCTTCTGGACCCCATTTAAGTTCTTTCTGAGCTTATGATCCAATCAGTGTTTTTTGACATTTCCTCCTCTAGAAAATGTTGTGCTTCTTAGTTACGCTGCTGTTATCTGGGCACACGAGCAGATGGCACCTGTTGAACCCTCTCCTCTTAGTAATGGGGCTGTGAGCCTCCAGCTCAGCAAGGCCTTGAACCCATGTTCCAACTGAAGTACATACTTTTTCTTCAAAACCAGCCCTCAGCTTTGTGAAGATGTGCTGAAGGTGAGGGTGCCACCTTTCCTTTATGGTATTAAATACCCTCCAGAAGAAGAAGTGGGGCGGGGGCAGCTCTGACTCAGAGAGGAGATCGCACCAGCATGCCAGCGATGGGAAAATTCAGTCCTCTGGCTTTGTGCTCTGTTTCCCCCAAATACTGGTGAAGCTGTGCCTTTCATAGGAGGAGCAGGACCCACTGAGAGCCAAAAGCACCATGCAGGTCATAAATTGTTCTACAACAGGAGCTCCAAGAGCCATGCCTGAACCATCTTGTGCCTAGCTAGGTCAGAAACTCATTACTAGCACTTAATTAGATTTATACTCAATGTGAGTTCCTTGCTATCATGCTCTGACCTGGAGGCCATGATTTCTCTCTTGTTTCTACTTCCCTCCATGGAGAGGTGTTTCCCCCAGCCCTCATGCCACAGCAGCAGCAGCTTGTACCCATACTGCTCTGCAATGGGGTAGATCAAAGGTGGCCAGACTGTGACACCATCCCCTGCCCCTCTGGGGCAACAATACCAACCCCCTGCAATGACATTCCTGTAATGCCAGCAGTGGGCCCAGCCAGCTCCCTTCAGTGATGCAACCCTGAGCACCCTGGGGAAGGTCACCTCCTCGTGGGCTGACCAGTCCCGTCCATCCCCCCAGCGACCTTGTGCTCCGCAGGAGGCTCGAACAGAAAACATCACGTTTATTGTTCACGATCAGCTTTACAAAAGAAATGTCCCAACACGGGTACGGGTCAGGGGCCCTTTTCACAAACGTGCATTAGAGAAAGCGCGCGAGCGAGCGAGGGAGAGGGGGCAGCTCCTCAGGGTGCACGAAGGTCACAGTGTTCCCACTTGGCACAAGGGCTGCTCCCCATCCCCGCCGTGTCATCCCCAGTGGCTGAGCCACCCCAGCACTGGCAGAGACCCTGGGCAGGGGGATGGGGGGGGGCAGGGCTGTCCCTTCTGCCAGCTTTGCCTCCCTCAGGAGAGGGGGCAGCTGTCACCTAAAGTGGGACTTAGGGTAGGGGGGAACACTGGAAGCTGAACACTGCATTGAGCAACCATGAGAGCCCCGAAATAACCCTCCCACCCCACCCCCAGACACACACACGTGCACATACACACACTCACATATCGAGATGTTGGTGACCACGCAGTGTGGAAACAGCGTATTCTCAGGCACTCCACAGGGAAAACACCAGCCTGCTCTTTCACCCTCCCAGTTTCAAGGCCAGTGGCAGCCCTGTTCCTGGCAAGGAGCAGCTATAGAAGGGGACCTGGGTGGAACCAAGGGCAGTAGCCCAATCCAGTACCAAAAGACTGGGGGATGGATGGCAGGGCTTCTCTGACTGCCACCATCCTCCATCTCTTTTTTTCTTGTTTTTGCTCCCTTCGATGGCAGTGCTGCACTCTTTCCCCCTCGGCCAGCGCTGGGGGAGATGCTTTGCCCCTTTCCCCCCATTCCCTTGGTGGCTGACCCATCCCCCAGCTTGGAGGTGGTCTCTTCCCTCTGTCTCAAAAGCCTGGCTCCCCTCGGGCAGCCCTGCCCAAACAGGCAGCAGAGGCAGGGAAAGGGGTGCAAGGGTGTAAGTGCTGTGCCACTGACTCTCTGCCATTCTCCCTCAGCTTCCCTGGGGCCACATTTGAAAAACCAGGGCAGCAGGAGAAGGATGGGGTTGGAGGTGAGATCCTGGAATGCAGGCTCATAAAACTGGACAGTGAGGTTGCTAGAAATAAATAAGGAAAGGGGATGTGTTCGAGTGATGCCTGCACCCTGGCATCCCACTGAGGCTGGACTGCACCCAAAGTAGATGGAGCTCTCCTTCTCACTCCCTGTTAGGTCTGAAAAGGTGAAGACCCTCACCGTACCAAGGACACCTGCAGGTACAGCGAGTTCCACCCAAAACAGAAGTGGGGCAAGATAAGACTCAGGAGCCAGCCTGCCAGGAATGAGGACAAGCCACAGCACCAGCACAGGGACAACAGGGAGGCTTCCAGGGGCCCCTCTCCCTCCTGGGACACCAGCATGGGGGCCTCAGGCATTGCCCCAGCAAGGCTTACTGGTCTGGGAGGGGAGAAAGGGGCTCCCTGCTCCAGGGCTGCCACCGGGCTCCTTGGCGCTGGGGAGAGGGCTGGGGGCCACTCATGCCTTCCTCCCTTCCTCGCAGGCAGCAAAGGCCGCCTTGCTGGCACCTCCAAAGACCTCCACCGCCTGGTCATCCCACTGGATCACATTCCCTTGGAGGTGGGAGGTGCAGTTAGCCAAGCCCAGGATCTCTGCTGGTGCCAGCATGTGGTCCCACACGCCAAACTGTGCCAGCTCTCCCACGAAGGCCTGTGTGGCATCAAAGCGGCCCCCCAGGGTGTCCTGGGAAAGAGCAGGAGAGGTAATTGGACAGGGATGAAGAGAAGAGGAGGAACATGCATCCAGTGGGAAATGGCAAGGGGGAGAGGGAGAGATTTGGGGAGAAGCAGAGCAAGGTGCTTGATGGCAAGGAGGGGAGGGGATGAATGCATGGAAGAGATTCAAGAAGACAAGGCAGGGAGGCCAAAGGGAGAGGGAAGAGAAGACAGTGAGGGCACATGGCCAGCCTGGAGGCTGGATGAACAGGCAGGAGAGCCAGCTGCCCTGCTGAGTGCTCCTGCCCACGCTGCCCCCTCCCCTTGCCCCATTTGGGGGCTTTTCCCCCCAGCCAATTCCCACTAGAGTGATGCTACCTGGCAGCTCTCGGTGTCAAACTGGTACCTACCTGCTCCTGACCCAGGATGATGACACCCTGGGGCCTGATGGAATGCCAGGAGGCCAGGTTCTCACCGGCACCCCGCTGTTCACCATCCTGGTACGCTGACCACTTGCCGTCCCGGGTAGTCCATGCCACGCAGATGTGGTGCCAGGCCTTGTCCTTCAGACTCAGTGGCAGCTGGGCAACCTTTGAGAGAAGAGCAAGGTCCTGGTGCTCAGTAGGACTGCTGGGGGACCCCAGGGTCTCCCCAGCCCCTCATAGAGCAAGCAGTGCAACCCCGTGGTGCTGGTATCCCAAAATCTGCAGACATCCAGATGTGCTGCTTCTCCCTCTCAGCACTCACCCCAATGAGGCATCCTCCCAATCCTCCTGCCTCCCACCATAAACCTAGGACCCCTTCCTCCCAGCTCCCCCACACCAGTGCCCCCAGGGATATAATTTCCTAGGGGGATTGAAGCAGGGAAGATGAGGGCAGGGTTTTTTCTCCTGCCCCTCCTGCAGCTGGGCTGACCTTGTCATTGATGAGCAGCTCCAGGGGGTTAGAGCCCCACTCCAACAGCACGATCTCGTTGGCTTGGCTCTGGACAGAGTAGGAGAAGGGGGTGCCAATGCCTGCCAGGGCCTTGGACTTCAGCCACATGCAGATGGTGAAGGCGTACAGCTCCGGCAGGCTCTTCTTCATGCGGGCATACATGTAGTTGTTCTGCACCGGGATGGTCACCTTGAAGGCATCAGGAGGGCTGTAGCCCAGTGGTCCTATGTATCAAAGATGGGGAGGAGAGAGGAAGGTCAGCACCTGTAGCTGGGATGAGAGTGACCTGTCCTGGGGCTCTCCTGGCGATGTACCTCAGGGTAGGAACGCTCTGCCCCACCTCCATCCCCGCTGGGCGGGACTCACCGTGCTCCAGCTCCGTCACCCGGTTCTGGAGGGAGTTCAGCTCCTTCTCGATGTTGTGCTGCTGCTGGCTGTGGTCAGTGCTGGCGGCCTGGCGCTCCTTCTGCAGGGTCAGGATCTTGGAAAGGAGCTGCTCCTCCAGCTGCTCCATCTTGGTGTGGAGGGCGTCACGGGCAAGAGCCGGGGCAGTGGGTGCCGAGCCATTGGTGCGGGCTGGCAGCTCCTGCTGCATTTGGTGGCAGCCACGATGGCAGGAATAGGAGGGACAAAAGAGAAAATTCAGCACAGTGTCAATATAAGAGTTTAAATAAGGATATGCCCAGCCTGCAGCACTACAGGTAGTGCTGGGATGACAGTCCCATATCTGCACTGGGGTCTTCTCCAAGAGCCTCCAGCTGACTTTGTACCTCCCCTCTCAGAGCCCCCATTGAGCTTATTACTGCAAAATGAAGCTTGGCTGCTCTTAATGACTTTCTGCTGCTTCAGAGACAGAACAAAGATGGGATGTTTGGGTCATCCCTTGGCTCTGCTCCTGCAGGCAGCCTCCCACGATGAGGAAATGATGTGGGCAGGACCTTGGAGCTCCCGGCCACTCCTGCTGCTCGTGAGGCTGCTTACCTGTAGCCAGCATGTTAACATCACTTTATGGAGCTGTAATCCTCTTAGCTGAGCTCAGCTGGCGTGCGGGGGTGTGTGCACGTGTGCCAGGTAGCTCTCCATAAGCCAACCTCTCCCGGTCCACCAGGATAGCAGGGAGAAGTGAGACTAGTGCCAGGCTGTTGTGTCTCTGGTCCTCAAGGCATGAGACATCACCTGGGGACACTGAGCCTGTCTTGTCTCATCAGGGTTAACACTCGGACCAAAAACTCTTTCCATGGCAAATCTAACACGACAGCTGGTGAAGATGCTCCCAGCTGCTACTGCACTCTGTAAAGAACCCAGATCCCACCTTACTGGGAGACCCCATCCCAGCTGGAAAAAAACCAGTCTAGAAGGGAGAAAGTGACCCTTTGCCATGCTCCTGGAGTTTCTCTGTAAATAGGAGCCCTCTTCTTTCTCCATGTCTTTAGTGCATTAGTGTCTCTGCCATGGACTCTGAAAGATGACAACCACCTTTTTTGTGTTGCCAGACCTTCCCAGAGGTGCTGGAGCAGCCATGGAGACCCTTGCCTTTGTTCCTCTGGCACCAAGGGATCTTCATGGCTGCTTCAGCTCTGGACATTCACGTGGCTTATGCTGGCAGGACATGGGGGATACCATTCCTGTTGATCTGAACAGCCTCCCTCCTGCCTCAGAGCTGGCCTGGGGCAGTCAGCACACTCACCTCTGGTTGCAGTTTCCTGTTTTTTCTTCCTTCTTACATCCAGCTTCTCCAGGCTGGACAGGACCTGATAATCATGCACACAAAGCTGAAGGGGAGGGATGCCCGCCCACGTCACCCCTAATCTTTGCTATCCATCATGAACAACAGAGGGGAGGGGAAGGCTGGAAGAAAGTCAGGTTTGGCTGGGCAGGATGCAGCCTTAGCGGATGGGAACAGCAGGGAGAGGAAAAGTGAGAAGATGGTGTTGGTGTGAGCACAAATGTACCCACTCTGGGCAATAACATGCTCAGGCTACAAATAAAATAGAAGTTATGATGCCCCAAGGTTTGCAAGAGCTGCCAGCAGGGTTTGCTGGGGCAAACCCACAAATTCTGTGAGGAAAACCAACCTGGAAAAGCAAAACCCAGCAAGAAAAGAGATGTTGTGCTGGGGACATCTGCCAGCCCTGACCAAATGCCAGCTCTCACTGCTCTGGGTAGCACTAAGGATGCTCTTGCAGTGAGAGGAAAACATTGCTGGTAAGGGAAAAGTGCCCAGCAAAGAGCATCCTACCTTTGGTCTTTGCAAAATTTAGGGATTAGCCAATGGGAAAGGGGCTTTAATTCTTTTGCTGTGGTTTTTTTTTTTTTTGGTTTTGTGTGGGGGTTTTTTGTTTCTTTCTTTTTTTGAAGGGGTCTTGGGCACTGGATGAAAGGCAAAGTAGAGATGGCAGGGGGGAAGGGAAGTGGAAAGGTTAATTCTCATCCTCCTAGCAGGGATAATTCCCACCTGGGGCTGTCTGCATTTGTACCCAGGCTGAGCTGGCTGCATTGGCAGGAGGCAGCACAGGTGGGATGGGGTTGCCTGTGCCTCTATGGCCACATCCCGTGGGCTCCAAGAGCTTTTCTCATCCTTTCAGGCTGCCTGGCTACAGCGGAGGCTGGCACGCTCCTGTCTGCCGCACGCTTTGATTGCTCGAGCTGCGGGATTGGAGCCTACATCCCTGCTTTCACGCACGGCTCCATCTGTTAATGATGAAAAAAGAAAAAGCTGGGAGATTTTGTCACTCTCACTAGCCCCCGATAGCCTGCCCTACGTTATTCAGTAGTGACTGAGTACTTTTTTTTACGTCCCTCTTCCTTCTGCTTTTCTCCCTGCTGCTATTTTCTTCCCTCTGTAACTTTTCTCCCTATGCCTTTTTCATTTCTCTGGCTTCAGAGCATCTCTTCCTGATGCTTCTCTCCATGCACACACACTGTGTCTTTCCCCTTTAGTTCACTTTCTTCCCTCCTCCTGAGTTTTTCCCCATCCAGCCCTCTCTCCAGCTCTTGGTCCTTCCAAGTTGGCAGCCAGGGCACCAACAGCTGGAGGCACATGGCCGACTGAACCATTGCTGCCCCCATGTTCCTTCTGGAAAGGGATTGTAGTCAGTACCCTCATCTGGCAAGGTTTCAGGGTCATCCCAGCAAACACCATCTGTATCCCTGCAGCCAGATGATGGCTGGACAGGAGACTGGACTCCCCATTCTACCCCGTGCAGCCGAGTTGTGCTGGATGATTCCCCTGATGCCAGGCTGGGCTGCATCCCTGAGCCATGATCCTCATCTCTGAGCTGCTGCTCGAGCTTCTTTCTCACAAGGCAAATTATTTGCAAAATTATTAATGGTTGATGTGCAGCTGTTATTTACTGGTGGCCTTTGGGGAGGGGGGGAGGTGCCTTCTCCCTGGCTGTTCGGCAGGCACCCGGCTTCCCATCTGCCGCTGCACAGGCAGCAGGGGAGTGGGCAGTGCCTGTGGGGGAGGCTTGTTCCACGCTTTTTGGCCACCAGAACCGGCAAAAAAGATTGAAAGATGCCAGGTAACGTTAATCACATTAAATGTCAGAGGCTGGCAGGGGGT
>VXAX01003261.1:0-116847 GCA_013399835.1 Leptocoma aspasia
ATATATACACATATAATATATATGTCTACATAATACATATATACTCTATAATACACATTATAAAATATATATGTATTCCAAATCAACAATTAAAATAGTATTTTAATCTTGCCTTGTATGAGTCCTTCCCTGCTTTTTATCAAGGAAACACGATGTTGTGTAAACACTGACTCATAAGGAAACTCAGCTACATACGTTGGAACTAAAAGAAGGAATCTGACAGCTTTCTGTGAGCATAACAATATTACTAAGACACAAATAGTCTGCTGCACACAGAGTGCTCCAGAAAGCAGTTGCCTTAAATCACTACTGTGATTTTCTTTTGCCAAATATACCAAGCAAAGCATGTGCCAACAGTAATTAATTTGATTAATTTTGTCTCCCTTCCTCTTCTGAACCGTCTAAAAACAGATGATGATTTTTGTGAAATTATATCTTTATTTTGAAGAGTTTCTGTGCTTATCCTGTTTCTCACTCAAGAGCAATACATTGTGACTTAAGTGAAGGTTTGAAGTTTGGTATCAAACAACCTCAACACAATTCTGACGTATTCACAACACAGCAAAATTAAGAGGCCAAAATGTCCAGAATCAGTGACGAGAAGCCCAACATTAAGATTTTCAGGAAGGAAATTCTCATTCAAATTCTGTTTCTTGGCATGTTTTCCAGTGACAATAAGAGGTGATGTTGTTTAGTATCAGGTTTATTTTTGGGATTTCTCTTTTTCCATTGCATTATCAGATTTCTAACACATATTTGGCAGTTTTGAAAATAAACCTGTATTCAACTACCTTTCCTTCCTTCAAAATAAGTAAACAAGGAAAGTGACACATGACTATCATCAGTGGCATCTGAATGAAGTGGCAGAGATATGCCTTCATCCTAGCCCAAAGTGACAAGATTTTGGCAAAAGGTATTAGTGAAGACAGACACTGACTTTATTGGGGTGAATCCTTAGGTAACAGGGTTTATAGGGTGGGCTTTTCAGTTCAGGGAAAACCCTCTACGTACAGGATGGGATCGAAACTTGCTGCAAAAATTTTCTGCTGCGACTCCAAGTGCTGCTGCTGCTGCATCTGCGATGTGCCAGAATACTTTTTTTTCCAAAGGACAAGAGAGCTGACCCTGTTTCCTGGCCTGATTCCAGCACAAGCAATTAAATTTCTGCCGTCTCAACAACCCCTGCAGTTCAGGCTGGCACAGAGTTATTTGCTGCTTCCTGCCCCGACGTGTCGCCGAGCGTTTATGCCAGCTCGTGAGGAGGTGCCAGAGTCAATTCCAGAATCGGCTGCCCAACAGCAGCGCGGGAAGCCTTGCTCACGTGCAAGACTTTGCATTTACTGTGTTGAAAGCAACTAAGAGCATCACTGCTTGTTCTGTCATCACCTCTCAGCAGCTGAAGAAAATGTAGCTCCTTTCTGTTATTGAAAATGACTAAGTATTGAAGAGCAACTTGAAATACATATACTTCCATGGCATAACAGCATAGGAGAATAAAATGAAAACATTTGTACATATCCACCCATATTAAGTTTCCTCCTCTGCGTTTCAAATCTGTTCTCAGGGTGTCCAAGAGCAATGAGAATAAATGAAAGAAAATGTCTGATTCCACGAGAAATTCCTTTAAAGATAAACCCCATACATTATAGTATGCTTGCTCTCAAGTTACAACTACCCACTAACACAACCCAAACTGAAGAACACAGAAAAAAATAGTAGGGTTACCATACTCGACTATTTTATAGCATATAAACCTAGCAAACAGTTTTGGAAAAAAACAGCAATGCCCGTTTCCTCGGTTTAGCAGAGGGCTCCTGTGTTTTGAGAATGACAAGAAATGCAGCATTTTGGAAAAACAAGAACTTCTGTAAAAAGTGGGGCTGGTACTCTAAACCCAGACTTCCAATAGCTGATCTCTGTGTTTGTACTCCAAATAAGTGGCAGGAAGTAGCAGTGCTCGACTATCTAAGTATCTTCTCTGAATATGCAATCAGGATTGCATAAATTACAAAATTATACCAAAAATAACTGAAGGTGACTAAAAAGAGGTCTGGTTAAAACTGAGCTGGGAACTCATTCCCTAATGTTAACATTATGTCAGATTAATGAGCAATTTGCTTTGCGTTTGGGAAAATCATGTAGGTGCGGACATCCTCTCATTACTCTGCTAGGTGAATTACGAAGCTGTCATTAAAATAATTACCAATGGAAGAAGAAGGGGAATCAAACATTTACTTCAATGTAATTATAAACCCTATTTCCTACTAATGTGAGTAATTTATCTCACTACTATTAAAGGAAGTAGAGTAAAACATGTGCCTGTATCAATACCCTATTAAACACGATCACATATCAGTGAAAGAGAGACCCTACACAGAGCAGAATATTCAGGCAGAAAGAAGTGGTTATTCCATCTGGTCTGCAGACAGTCTCTGAAGACTAACCCACAAGGAAGAATAATTGAAAAAAAAGATCCAAGTCATAAATACCTTAGTATATCCTATGAAACAACTGCAACTGGAATAGAATTTTCTAATATCTTCTCTGTTTCACCATGTTTCTTTTCCCATACCCAGTCTGGTATGTTTGCCCATTGTCTCTGTACAGGGTGCCACTTCTTATTTTCATTTATTTAGGTAAAGCACAAATGCACTCTATTTTTAACAACTGTGAAAAGGAGGTGGAAGAAAAACCTCTGAAAACCATGTCAAAACCCACATATTAAAAGTAATAATAATAAAGAATTCATGGCAGAATACTTGGTAGTTGGGCATCCTTCCGTACTATGAAATAGGTTTCCCCATAAAACAGGAGAATAGAAAACCAAATAGATCAGAAAGACACAAAAGAACTACATTAATCAGTTAATCATTCTGATTTTACACTGCTAATAAAAAATATCTCTCAGATTCAAACTCAGTTTAGAGGGTACGAGCTTGCTTTATTGGTGATGTGTGCACAGGGACTGACATTTGCAATGAAGTGCCTTAGCAGGTTCCAGAGCACTTGGTATGAAAAAGAGCTACAGAGAATAATGTACCGAGCTTTATTAGATGCCTCTTACAAGTCACCAGTGCAAAGATTACCGGTGCAGTGACTACATTTTCAAGGAAATTAGTGAGAAGTTTAAGGTCTTATTATGGTAGCTGAAATAAAGCATCTCTTCTTAAAATGCAATGCCTTCTACAAATAACTGATGATTGTTATCCTTCCCATTTCTGGGTTTTTTTTTCAGCGCTTTATTATTGTGAGCCACATTATCTCAAACCACTTGTATAAGGCTGTGGACTGCAGGTGGCACCATTATGTCATTATGAAATGAAGCAACATTATTCCTGAGACAGGTAGGCAGAACGGAGTACTCTAACCTAGTTAGTAATGTCCTCTGTGAATATTAAGGATGCAATCTAGTGCTAGTCCTACATACATATAGGAAAAACAATTCTCTCTAAGGTAAAGATTAGGAGGTATCATCTGATGCACACTGTCAACATTAGCTGAAGTAAATGGAGCTGTATAATTTACACCAGCTGAGAATGTCCCATTGACCTTCAATGGCCTTTGGATAGTGCCCTCAGAAGGAACACCTGAGGAAAAAACCCCAAACTCCAAGCACAGTAGTGTGAGAACTCTATCTTTAAAGCAGTTCCTCAGGAGTAAAGCAGATGCCGCACTGCAGTTAATTCTGCTATGCACTGGATGAAAAGAAGAGCAGATATAATGATGAAAAAATCAACCTGTGATATTTTCAGGAATGGAATTAAAAATGTTGCTTACATGCTCCTGATGAAATTGTATAAATTCCATATTAATGTATTACAAAAGGAGTAAGCAGTGTACCAGGAACCCATCTGGTACACAACTCCCATCCTCCTAGAAGATGACTCCTATGAACACATAACAGGAAGTCAGAGATTGGCTTCACAGAGCTACTTGGAAAGAGAAGGAGCTCATAACACCATTTACCTTATTTTGTGCTATATCATATGTGAAAAATACCTTACACCCATGGCCACATTGAAATCACTAAACATAGCACTCTAACCATGGAAGCCCTGCAGTCAGAAAAGACTTTTCTCTGCCTTTCACATGCATACACAGAAATATTTCCAATTTATGATGACTCTGCTGTGTACAAAGACACTGATTCCCAGGAGACTTCTGCTGAGCACTCCAAGAGTTACCTCTTGCTGGCAAGGAGATCAGCATGCAACGTGTACAGCCCACAAAAGCATTCATTTCCTCTAGGTGTGCACCAGCATGTCAGCAATTCGCTGCATTGTCTTTCTGCAGTACCGTGGGGAGGAGTTTTTAAGTCAGTAATAGCTGTCAATCTCCCTGTAAACTAGCCCCCACCTACCAGTATGATCACTTATTCCAAAGCCACACAATCTGTCCCTGGTAGACCTCCTCTGGATGCAGAAAAAGTATTTTTGCTTAGCAGTCAGTCAGTCAAAATACTGTTGGTGAGGCTCAGTAGTCAGCAGGGATTCACAAGCAGAAAGATGAAATTGAGGGTAGAATCTCTCAAGAAATACAGAGAGAAATTGGTAAATAACCTTTCATATGAATAGGCCTGAGAGTACTCAAGGCTCAGAGAAATCTGTATTCCAGGAAATCTAACATTATTTAGGATAGAATTTTCTTCAATATTTGTCATACACTTTGCTTTCTGACTGCTCACAGAGTAGTGTTAGGCTTAATTCCAATAGTGTATAAAGAGTTGGCATGGTCCTTAATGGAGATTCAAATTACTGAGAACAGATCTCGGACTTGAAAGTGGATTTGCTCATTTTTGAAGTCATAATTTCATTTTAGTATTGCACTGTGCAAGTGCAAGCTTGCACTCGCTGACATTTGAAGAAAGATGTCAACTTGTTACACATCATTAAATTCTCATCATTATACTGCTGCATTTAGTTGGGAAATATATGCACAAAATGCCTGATATTCTGAAAATTACCTATATGTACCTAAGCACAACACTCAGTATCTGGAACTCCTAAAATAATTTTAGGCCAGGAGTTAACTTCTGTGGATTTGTTTCACTCATCTCTTAAAACAAAGTACCAATATTCAGGCTGGCTAAGTACTTTTGCCAGATATGTTAATAAGGGCTCCAAGCAGGACCTGTTGCTCCTCTTAAAGGGATTAATTTTTGTTAAGACTTTTTGGCTCCTCATGTTATAATTCCAATTCCTGTCCTTAGACACCAGCCTGGGTATCCTGCATATCTCTAAGATCCTACCTGCTACACCTGTCCTAGTAAATAAGAAACTCTTTTCTAATGAGAGCATGGGAAAAAGGTTTCTCTGTCCCTGGAGGTTTTTCAGGATTTCAGTAGACTCCCACCTCCTGTATCAGGACAAACCCAAGACTGTTAATATTTATTTTAGGGATGGAGGGAAGGAATAGAAGATAGTATTTCTGGCCTGTGGGTAAGGGCCTTTTTCATTTTGACTTCTTGCTCCATTATTTTCCCTGCTTTTTAGGCATGAGCTTTATCCACTGTTATAGAAACTATTCCAGGCTTCTGCTGTGTTTCTCTCTTGTTCTTCTCTGTTGAAGCTGCTTTGTTTTGCATAAATCTTTAAATATTCATTAAGGCAAGGTTTTGGACCTGAGTTTCCCACATCAAAGAGAAGCATTTACATATCACATGATGGCATCAGCCTTTCTCTTGTTCCCTCCCCCCATTTTAATTATACAATGTGGATCTGCTTCAACAGAAAAGACTGGGAAAGCCAGCTTGCAATTAGTCAATAAGTGAATGACTTGTATTCAAATGGCTTCTCCACATCTCAGCCAGCTGTGCTGGGCTGGGGACTCTCACAGTGCTAATTGCTTCCTCCCTTTCTTTCTCTCTGCTATTCCAACCAGAATTTTCCATCCTGCTTAAAATATTTCTCAAGGAAAATTTTTGTCAAAATAGGAGTTTTTCCATGACTTTCCAGATGCAGTTAAATCAATCTTTTCTGGTAAAATTCTCTTCATCTATGGAAAACATCTATTGATGCTTAGCAGCCATCATGAGTGTTAGGCACAAATGGCAATGAGCCCTGGTTCTACCACTGATGAAATCTCAGTCAAGCTATTTCTGTACACATTATCACTCTTCCCATCTACTGGAACTAGGAGAAATATTGACTTAAGGTGCAGAACGTCTTGGCTATGTAACCTAAATGACAGTGTCCCTGCATTAAACCAGAAATGTCTGCAACTTGTCCCAGGTATTGTACCATTTTTAAACTTAACCTTCTGGAGTTTTGTGACTGTATCTCAACTGACATACAAAAATGAGTCTTTGTATATATGAAATAATTTCAGAACCTGATCATAAGGTAAGCAATAGTATTTAAATATGTTATGCTTTTGTTTTAGTTCTGTAACTTGCTGAGATCTAATTCATTGTTTTGGACAATGGTGTTTTGCAGTGTTACCTGAGTTAAAGGCAAGGTTTGGGCTTTGCTTTCTCTAGTTCTCCTCAAGGCAGTCACATTGTCATAAACCAGCTCCAAGACCGCAAGTATATAAAATAATTCATTGTAGGGTGTTTCAAAATTTTTCAAAGAAATTATCTGAATAAATGCTCAATATTAAACCTATTAAGTAAATGTGTTATGAAAAGATTTGTTAGTTCCACACATTGGAACTGTGAAAGAAAGAAATACATTTAATGAATGCACAAGAAAGCAGGAAAGAAGAGGAATAGCTTCTTTCAGTGGTAATAACTATAATCTTCCATTCACTTACAGAAAAATGGCTATTTATTTCCACAACATACTAGCAAGAGTTACAAAACTGAATGCAGCTAGCATAATTCTCTTTAAGTGATGTGCTCTTCACTGTGTTAGAAGATCCTGTCTTTCAGAAGAACGGAAAATACCACAGGAATTAATCAAACATGACAATCAACTGGCCCCTACCAGGAAAAATGATCTCTGCCTCTGTTTTGTAAAATTTAACAAGTCAGTCAATTTAACAGACAGTTGAGTTCAGAGGGGGCCTAGATGTATATCTAGACAAAATAATAAAGTTGAGATACAGAACTAACTTCACAAACCAAAAATTTTCATTGGAGAATTGTGATTTTGATTCCTCCAGTTATGTCTCTTCAAGAGATTTTTCAGAGAAAAGTACTGAGAACAAACCCCTTTGAAAAATCAAATCTTCCTAGACTGCCTCAGGTTAGGTACATAAAAATAATTGGTACTTTTTAAAAATCCCAGCCAAAAATCCCCAGTGAATTTCAGTTAAAAGCACTTGAGTCAGGCCTAACGTCACATGGTTTCAGTTTACTTCCAGTTTAGGGACAAGGCTTGAAGATAAAAACTTCTTTCATGTTTATTCTCCAGTTCTACATATTCATTTAAGAGAAATACTGTTAAAAACATCTTTAGAATTAAAAATATTAAGGTCCCTTCCAGGCTAAATTATTCTTGAGTTTTGTATCCATCTATGAGTATCTAGATCCAAAACAGTAACAGAAGACCACATAATTACTCTCATTTTTCCAGGGGATACTCTTGAAACTTGGGGAGGTCTATTATCCAAGGACTCAGTACAAACTCAGGCCTGAAGAACACCTGCAATTTCTTCCCAGCTCAGAAAGCCTTTCCATGGTTTAAGTCACTACACTGATATACTTTATTCATGCTATTAATACAGTAGATAAAATATCTAAGGAATTCTGAAGGGGCTTTGGAAGTAAGTGCAATGTTAATAAAATCTTGAGGAAAAAATATGCTTTAGGAGTGACAATATCACATTGGCTAACCATGATGGCAGAACTGAAACATGGATAGAAATGGATAGAAGAAAAATTAAGGTACTATTCCTGAATATTACAATATATTATCCTTTTTGGATACGTGATTGTCCTTCTTCAGTTATCAGTGGAGAGAAAAAAATAAAACAGTGAGTGATGATCAGACATGTATTTGCTTTAAAGTAGGTTTGATACATAATTCAAGGTAATGTAGGAATAAAGTGAGATACAGATATTAGAATCAAGTATTTCTTGACAGATGGAACTTCACTTGTCTTTCATTACCTGAGATGTGATAACCATTGTCAACAACTGAGAAGTGTATGAAACAATTAACTCCTTTTTTGGAAATCACTATGAAGCAATGGAAATGCCAAAGGAAAAAGAGATTCACATCTTCTCTCATAAAAAAAAACAACTTGAAAAAGGGAGTCTCGCTGAAATGTCTCTATTTCTGTCTCTGTGAGTGAAGTATGGGAGAGCAGAGGAAAAGGTGGGCTAAAGAGCACTACAAAATCAAAAATAAAGCTGTAAAATAATTTTGGTTTAGCAGAAAATAACTTGGAAGTATGAGCAAGGATACTGCCTACTGCTTGAGTGCTGTGTTCAGAGTGAGAGGACTTTGCACATTTTCTGTTTTAAAAAGCCTAAAACCAGGGCTTAGTAACAAACACTCCTGAGTTCTGAAACAAATGTCCATCTCCAAGAGGCTTAAGATTAGCATGGTCAATAAGAAAAACTTTTCATTAATTGCAATGCACAGGACATGGGTCATATCTAGAAAGAAAGCTTATGAAAGAAAGATAGTGACCATTTTAATTAAAAGCATGTTTTTTAATTGAGGCAAAGAGGAAAGAGGGAAAATAAGTTGATAGTTTGTTGTTTTGGCTTTTTTCCAGCAACTACTACTTCTTTTTTATAGATAAAATCACTCAGGTCTGGCACAGGAAAAGACGCTAAGGAATTATTATTAGCATGGCAATGTCACATGAAAAAATGATTTTCAAGGCAGAGAAGCTATAGGAAGCTTGTTTAGCCTTTACAAAATCAAAGTGTAAAAGAGTATAAAAGAAGTAATCTATTTTTGTAAGTAGTCATTTTTATAAACTCCAAACACAATTAATTTCAATATACCAGTCTGTTCATGTTCATTGAATAAAATCATTCATGCTTAAATATGGTTATATTTCTCCATTGCAAGAAAAAAAGGTAAATGGAACATGTAGTTGCTCCTTGTAGTGCTGCAACATTCATTTTAGTAACACTCTTCTCTAGACGAAAACAGTATTTTATCACAAAGCCAATGACTGTGTAACATCTTGACTAATATTCCAAATTTACAAGGTAATTTAAGATTCCCAGAATATAATCAAGATACGTCATTTACAAATTATACAAGGTAGAAAAATAAAATGACTAATCAACAGCCCCTTTTCATACATGACAGCTGGGAGGTGCAGATCTTACTTACATGACATGTATTCTTCCAAAATATGGTTTTCAGCAAACCGTGAGGGGGTTTGGACCGAGCACCTGAACAGCAAAGGTGCTGAATTCATACTGCCTGTTCCCCAGGAATGTAACCCTGAGCTCACCACTACCCAATTTCCTGGAAGTGGAACAGAACTGTGGAAAATGCTACTTTGACAGGAGGTTGCAAAATATATTTCAGCAAATTGCTCTGTTTGATCCAAACTGATAAATACAAAAAATAAAAAAAAAATATAATAATAGTAATAATAATTTTTAAAAAAGAGTAATGGGCTTTAATTCCAGTTTTAAAATTTAAAGTAAGAGAAGAAAAATTATCTATGAAATGCTGTCTTGAGTAGCAAAAAATAAAGACATTTAGTTGGGGGGCACTTCTTTTGATTTATAGTCTGGTAAAACTGTGATTCAAATTGTTTTATGTGACCCAAGCAGCATGTTTTGGGGAAAAAAGTTGAGATGAAAATCCTGACCAGCTTTAGCCCTTTGTATTTATGCTTGTTTTGCAAGAAGTATCTTCAGCATTAAGACAGTATAAGCAGAGGGATGGGTGAAAAAGGGATCTGAAAAAAGGATGGGTGAAAAATCTGCCATTATTCTGAGGTTTTCCTTCAGCACAGCATTATGTTGGCATAAAGAGACTATTCACTAAGTGCTCTTGTGGGATTGCTATTGTAGGACTCTTACTGCAGACTTGCACAGATGCTTCTCTTTCTCCATGATAGCAAGTGGAAACACACACATCTAAAAGTCACAAAAGGCTCCTGACACCACTGGATTTTGTGGAAACTTTCCTAAAACACGCAGGGCAGTATTTTTGAAAAATTATCAGTAATTCAGATTGTTTTTGACAAGTAAAATTTGTGCAATAGTGAGCAACTGGAGCAACGGATATCCCAAGAGCAGCATAAATTAATGGGCAGATGAATAAGGAAAGGAGAAGGAAGGAGGTCTTTCCTGGCAATAGTTTATGGAATAGTGCTTACAAAAAGTGCATATTTTCATTTTTCTTAGTCCTGGCAAACACATAAGGAAAGCTTTCAGTATGAAAAATATGCCTACATTTTGCAGAATTCACTGGAATCTGTAGTGTTTGGGGTTGTGAAGGATCCCTGCATCTGCAATTGGGGGACATATATCCTACACCCAAAATACCAGAAGCAGAACTGACTCCAATACCAGCCTCTGCTAATGCTGCACCCTTTGAAACAGAAATGTTAAAAAATTAAATCAAACAAACAAACACACAAGAAAACCCCTACTCTAACCAAACCAAACCTAAAAGACACCACAGGCAAACCTCTGCATGCCTTTTAAGATGGAAGAGTGCTTAAAAGTAATATCCTCTAGAGAAAACACTTGGTTTTACAAAAAACCTCAGCTTTTTGCCTATGAAAGAATGCTAGCCTATACAAGACTGACAAATGAGTATCCTTCTTTGGCTTATTTCTTTTCCCCAAACTTCACTTTTACATCCTAAGCTCCTCTGAGTATCCAACCTGCAACTAATCTTGATCTTAAATTTGGTGGCAAGCCTGTCCCTGGGCACAGGGCAGTGACAAAGTGGTAATCAGAATGATGGTTTGCCTTCTGTAGGAATGAAGGAAATTAACAGCCAAAGGAATCAGCACAAGAAGCTGTATAGAAGACAGATCAGGCTCTTATTTCTGTATCATTAAAGATTGAAGGAAAGAACTCAAATGTCAACAACTTTACAAGTACATGCTTAATGCTCTGAACAGCCAGGAAAATGGGAGCAAGTCAGACTAGGAGAGCATGCAGTGAACATCACATTACCAGTATCCTGTATTTTACTTCTGCAGGTCACCTTAAAGCTATGTAGTGTAGAGGATTTACAACTCTTAAGGAGATTAAAAGTTCAAGAGCTGTGAACAAACAAATTTAGGCTACTAAAATCACAATTCTGAATTTTTAAATGTGCATGAGATGATTACGAGTATGAGTTAGTGATTTTTAATTATTTTGTGCAAGTTTTGCATATTCATAAGTCTGCTTGGAGAAACACACACTGCATTCTGATGAAGAATGTAATTATCTTGCTCTCTTAACACAGCCTCAGCATAGCACAAGACAAGATTTCAGGGGCAGGACATTACACTGCAGCAGACTCACAGTTTCAAATGTCCACAGCGACACTGGGGACTGATCCTTCCCACAGCCTCAGTTCTAACCACATGTGGCACCTTCTGCTGCCCAGTCTGCTTCACCTCTCTCCTCCCCAGGGCTGGTAAGCTTTCATCCACCCAAATTCCTCATACCCAGAATGGCATGGGAAATGGCTGGAGCCAAACCACGTGCTGCTTCCCGCACTTCAGCCAGCCTCTGCCAAGTGTCAGAGCTGAGGCATCCAAGGCTCCCAGGAGAGGGCCAAGGGAGGGAGGAGGTATGAACTGTAGCACAGGGATCCCACACCCAGGAGGAAGTTGGAAGGCACATAGGCTTTGTTACCATGCCCAAGACAACCAGAAGGTGAAGGCCCCCATGGCTGGATCCTGACTCTTCCCAGACAGCTCAAACTGGTGGGGAGCACACACCTAGGGAGGAAGGACACACCTTCCCCACAGGTATCTCCGTCAGATAACCTGGTTGTGTCCTTTCACCTTTCTTTCTTAGTGTCAGTACCATGAAACATTTAGGGGATAACTTGCAGCACTGCTTGGATCAACGTAACTCATTTGTTAATAATATTTATCATCAATCTGAAGCAATGTACACATAAACTCCCCCTCCCAGTTCCGTTTTATTCATGAATAATACTTGTGGTATTATGAAAAAATACTCTTGAAATCTGAAAATTGGCAATTTTTTTACTCCCACACTTTATCCTAGTAAAAAACTGAGGACTTATTTCTGGCAGAACTCTAATAAAGCATTTTTTCCAATATTATGAAGTGCAAGGGTCTGAAACACTGTTGTCTGTCTGAGAGAACAATTATGTCTTCCTAATGTGAGTAGCCTACTTCTAAATTAGCCTGTAAAAATAAGCCTGCCTTTCCAGACATTAGTCAGCAGACTCTCAGATGTTTTGCTTGCAACTAGAAATGAATTCATTAAAAAACCAGAAGTAGCTGATATCAAACAGGGATTCTGTTGAAGGGCAGTATTTTTATGAAAAATGTATAAGCTGATATGTACAAGAAAGGAAGGCAGCAGAGGGCTGTGCATGTGTAACCAGAGTCAGTATTTGAATCAGGATGAGTATTTGAAGGCATACACAGAATTCCCTATGCTCTACTGCCACTGCCACAAAACAGTAAAGAACTAGACTGGCTAATCTGGTTTATCTATGTGTTTATACACAGCAAACAAGACACACTTCAGCCCTAAATAATCCATTTACCTTTTCATAAAATTTTACTGGAGCAGAAAAAAAAAAACCTTGCAGTATGACCTACTAGCAGTATGCACATCACCTTGCTATGAATATGCAGTTTTTCAGATAATGAAGCCCTAGCCATTTAAAGGTTTTTCAAATGAAAATCAGTGAAAAATGAAGCTTAAATTTCATTTTGAAAGCTCCAAGTATTCATCATAAGAAAATAATGAAAGTACATGGTACCAGTATCATTTTTCTGTCAGATGCTAGTGAACACCTAGAGAAAGGGTTACTCTTTACTTCACCACATTTTCACAGTCACTGGCAGTGAGCAACTTTGCACTCTTATGAAGCTGGAAAGAGCATCTAATAGATGCTGTCAAAAGCCAGCCAGAATGCAATGACCACTCATGAATTTCTCTACTCATATTTTTAGCATATTGACCGATTTTGGCCTCCTAACATCCTTTGACAAAATATCTCTGTCCCATCACTGAATTGTGTTGTATAAAAAGAGAAATTCCTTTGTGCCTGGTCATAGCGATTTTCATGTTCATGTGCCCTGAGGACAAACAATCAAACTATTCCCTCATCATTTTCCCCAAGTCATTCATGACTTCAAAGCTACCTCTTTATCTTTTCCTACCATAGAAAAAAAAACTGCTATCAGCAAACCCTGGGATTTCTCAGAAATAAAAAACAATAAGGAGACTCAATAGGAACTCTAGGCTAGTAATGTAATGGTCAACAATGTAAGATGTGATTAGTAGATCTAAACAAACCTTAGGCATTTGATATCTAGAGTTGTCTAAGAGATCAGCTGCTGATGCTGTTGCTGCTCCTATATTGTAACTTCAGACCAAGGCAATTTGGAGTGTATGGGGGAGGCCAGCCTTAGCCTTTTGTATCATCTCTTCTAAAAGCAGACTAGGAGACTCAACAGTCTGTACTGGTACTACTGAGAAATGATTTTTAACATTACTCACCTTCTCCTTCACTCAAGTATATATGGGCAATTAATGTGCTTTTCAGGAGAGGAAGGATTAGTATGTTTGTGAAAGGAAGCACTGTCACTTTGCTAATCTCAGGCAAAGCAGCTACAGCGGCTGTCATGCTCAGGATGTGAAACATCTGTATGGTCACAAAGCAGTCTTATGCTCAAGGCAGCTTGCACATCCTTTGAGGTGTTCTGTGGCAGCAATGAGCTAAATACACCAAGCTTTGAACAATTCCGTTGGGCAAAACTTCTATGAATAGCATGGTGGAAACAGCTAAATGGAAAGGTGGAAGGATTGCACTGACCACCTCAGCTGGCTGGTCAGTGAGGCCTTGAAGTGCACAAGAGCTGGGGCTGACACTGTGGCAACTCAGCAGATGAGGGGCCAAGAGAACACCACCCTCCCAGGCTTCCTGAAGAACACAGCTGTGGCATTGCTCCTGCTGGGCTGGGCAGGCCATTAAAATAACTCCACTGCCCCTAGTGAACAAGCAGCTCTTGGTTTCCCTTTGTCTGAGGGGTACTGGGATGAAGGTGTCACAAAGGAACTTTATCCTACCTAACATCAAATCCTGCTCAAAGCTCTGAGCTAGTGATAGCAAACACTGTGTGTGGCAAAACTTCCCTGGCGTGCTTTAGCAGCTGTGACACACTAACAGAACAACAACGACCCATGAACATACTGAAGTCTCTGATCCCAAGAGCTGTGGTTTCCTCTAGTACTACCACAAGGAGGGCAGGTTTTTTTCATGGAATCCTGTAGAGCACCGCCATTGAGCAATTTCAAAATCTTTGCAAGAACCAGAAGACATTACAACCATGCTTAATTTAGGGCAACTAATTTAGATTTGGTAAGGCAAATAAAGCATTTTTTATTGCAAAACGTAACTAATTATGTAAGGTGCATATACATTATACTTACACATTACATGTACTTACACATTACAAAAATGTGTATAACATCTAGCTGGGGGAAAACATGTTTTTGGTAAACTAAAAATGCAGATACAACTTTTAACAGAATGCATGTCAGATGAGATCCCAGGGTACGGAAAGGCTAAATACATATTTTCAGTGTGAGACAAAGTTCACACTTTTCAAGTAACCACTGTGTAATAAGACATGTTCTAAAATATTCGAATTTAGACACACTTAATATCTATTTCTGCCCTAGTGGTCCCTTGAATATCACAAACAACTAATAATTAGGCCCCTGAAGATACTACTTGTAATTTTTTTTAAACAAATGTATTATTTTGCCTAAAATTTGAATCTGCTGGGTTCCCTGAGAGTACTACAATTTAAAATACACATCTTTTATTATCTGCATCATGTAGCCATTTTCACATGGCAGTATGTTAGCTCATAAACTACCAAATTCAATTTCTGAGTAGAAGTTTAAGGTAATCTTTATGTTTAAAGTATGTAGTTCATTGCAACAACTACATTTATTACAAGATTTAACAACAAGGAAAGAATTTCTGTGAGTGTCTTATTTTCAATTTACACAGTAAAAAATACATCTGGGAAGAAACCAAAGGCCTTTGAAAGTTGATTATATGTCAGCCAATGTGAGGCTTTGCTACTTTATAAGAGACTGAAATGAGATTGTCTAGAAATTGCCTTCCCTATTTTTTCCAATCTCAACAGAAAGAAATGAAGAAAAGAATATGAAAAACTGGTTAGACTTCTATTTTTAATATCATGGGATGCTGTAAGTCACACAGTAAAACGTCCTGTGGACACAAAGCCATGAAAATGATGGACTTTCTTTAAGCTACGCAAGACTTAAAATTCTCTCGCTACAGCATTCAGCTGCTTTACAAGGTTACAGCTACGCCTAATCCTGATCTGTTCTAAAGAATGAAAGCAGAGCTTCATTCCATTATTTTAACTCAAAATGGTAACACTTGTTTCTAAACTTACACAGTAAGCAGCGCTGAGCTAATTCTGGGGTCTGTAAGGATGTCCAGTGCACTATCAACATGGAGATATGAAAATTGGGAAGAATGTAGAGGTCATGTAATTAATTGGCATCCCATATGCCCAGCCTCCAGTATGGAATGATCCTCATTACCAGGGCGCTGCTTTGTGTCATTTTAAATGGTCCCAGGGATGGGATTCAGTGCTCTATCAGCTATTCCCCTGTGAGGGAACCAGACCTCTGACTTGGATTACAGTCAGCAGCACTTATAGGAGCCTCTGCTTCATTTCAGGGGATTAAAACTTGGTTTCAAAGATAATGATAAAGAGCCCTTCAAAACATTTCTCATACTGATGACTTGCATAGCAAAGCTGTAGAAGCCTATACTTATTTGTCTTGGGATGGAACCATGGAGGCAGTAAGCAATTTGAAGGAAGTTCACAAGAAATGCAATGTACAAATTATTTGGAGGCAATCCTCTTATTTGCAAAAGAGAAACAGAGAAAATACTCCTCAGATCCCCTAATCCAAATATAGTCACACAAAATATTTTTGTTTGTGTTTGTTGTCCTCTCTGCCCTTGTTTCAGACTATGAACTCTCCTTGCAATGTCAGGGGGAAATTTCATTTCTGCCCAAAAGGTCATGGAACTGGGGGTTCTGGTAAGGAATGGGAAGTAAAAATCTCATTTTACAAGGTGATCTCTGAAATTTGGTCTGTCAGAGTCATCCAGTGGTTGGGAGAAAGGCTCCTGTCCCTCACTGTCCTGCCCATTTTATTTAAATATACCAGCTCTTCAGCCTTCTACCACCTTCTGCAACCTTTTCCAGCACCCAGGCCCTTGGAGATGTGAATATCACCTCTTTTCTTTATAACTACAGTGTATCAGATGACCTCTCCTTGTGCAATTCACTTGGACCCTTAATTATTGTGACAACACTTGTAACTTAGAGAGCCCTTTCATCTTCAAAGCACTTCACAAACATCAATTAACCCAAATATAGATTAATTAATCTGACAATTAATTTGCTATATATCCAGCAATTCTTGTAATGGAGAACAAACTAGTGGCTATTAAAGTCATTGGAATGAGTTCACTTGTCTCCAACAGATATGGGATCAAGTTAATTTCTTGAGTCTATTTCTCTCTCCTAAACCTTGACTGCAACATGGTATTTTCTTCCCCAGCATCTTCAGCTGCTTTATCAAGAATACAACTAAAGAATGGCAAGAGAAAAAAAAAAAAAAAAAAAGGAATCTGTAAGCTGAGATCACACACACATAGAGTTAATGAGTTTTGTTTTAAGGGTCATCTTAAATGACCCTTACACTCCACCTGGACAGAGTTTATGAAGATTGAGCAGGTAAGACCTTGACACACTCAGACAAATCAGAGTTCCAAACACACTGCTACAGTTAGTGAATTCAGGAGGCATTCGTATCAGAAGCTGATTGCTAAATTATAGATTAACCCAAACAGACAACAGGGTGAGTGGTTGCAGCAAATTCCCCACAGTCACTGTAAACCTTATGAAATTGGCACCTAAAGTTTTTAATAATCATTGTAGTGTCTGAGGTAGCACTTCTCTCTCTCATGTAGAGAAAGCAAGGGGAATATGAAAGAAAAAGGAAAAGAAACATTTACTTGAAATGAAGGTTTGATGGTATTTATGCAAGAAGGTCTCAGACACTGCCTTTCACAGTGTGTTAATTTTATTATAATCTTCAAAATAATGCATCATTCTCTCTGAAGACTGTATTAAAACTCCTATGCTCATGAAGCAGTATGCACTTAAACAAATATTTCTCCTAGCTTATTAAATATACACCTCATCCTAATATTTAAGCTGATTTTTTTTTCTTTTTAGCACCAAGAAGGAACTTTTTATTATCCAAAATTATCAGCTGCACAGTTAGCTCTAGAAGAACTTTGCTGAAAATTCACAACGCAATAAAATCCTTGAAGTAGCTAATAAATAAATAAATATTATTCAGACTATAAAGAAAGAGCGGTGTTCTCCAAGACTGAGGCAATTATTCTACAGATTCCAGGAAAATGCTTTGACCTTATGAAAACGAAACAAATTCCTGAAAAAGAAATTTGAAAGTATCTTTTGATTCATACTAAAGGCATGTAAAGGTTGTGTCCCCTTTCCTTATTTTTGAACATTTTCTACAAGAAGGACTCCATTTGCAAATACCTCTTCAACAACACCAGGGTAGGCACGCAGGGAATGATTGGCTCCACTGGCATTAATTTGGTGAGTAAATTGAAGGGAAAATGTAGAACTGCTTAGTTAATCAAGTATGACTGAAATCACCCAATCAAGTAAATAACCAGCAAGTCTAGCCTGCGCTGTAATTTGTTCTTGGTGCCAGTCTCTTTCTACATGGAATTAAAAGCCCAAAGAAAACAGCAACAATAAATGAGCCTTCTCTTATGGAACAGTATAAAATCCTTCAGTTCTTGCCTTTCTAATAATCATTTTACACTGCTTGAATTGGCTTTTAAACCACATGCTTTTTAAAATCCTGCAGAAATTATTGCTGTTGACCATAAACTATATCTTTTCATACTAGTGCTTCAAACACTCAGACAGCTAATCTGTGAAAGAATAAAAGCACTAATGGATTTGTCTGACTATATTATTCCTTGGATTTTAAGCTTTACTTGGTCTTCTTCACAGGTTCTGCTCAGTTACTTTCACTAATGGCTTTCAGAGATACTGAGGGTTTACTGAAGGATTACACTTTGTAATATACCTTTATAAGCAGAGCTGTAGTCAAGTACTAAAGGTCACTGAAAACTTATTGATCTAGAGAACACAGCAGCAATAACTCCGAGAATATCAAAATAGCCACTGCTATTTGCTTTTCCTTAACTCAAACTGGAGCAAACAATCTATAAGAAGCAATTTCTTCCCCTAATGATCCATCATTTTGCATGAAAGAGTCAACACTTCTAAGAAATCAGAAGGAAACAGAAGGTTATAACTGTCTGAAGAAGACCCAACATTCCACCCCCAAAAATGCAATAGCAGACACTGGGGTAGAGATTATTATACTAATAACAAATTCTCATTAACTATTTCAGTTAATAAAATTAAAATAAAGTGGTCATCTATTTACATTCAGAATAACTTCAAGATCTTTCTTGTAAGCTGTGGAGCTTCTTCTTTGAATATTGTTATGAGGTTCACATTATATAATAGTATCAACAAGGCAGAAGCAGCACTGCATAGATTACTAATTTAAGCGAAGTGCAGGTCTCTCAAGAAGACCTTGTTAACAATGACCTACCAAAAAAATGTAGAAAATTCATGTTCTATGAAAATTCACATTGGAAAGGGACTGATCTGTCAAGATCTCAGTACAGAAATAAATTGAAAATGACCTTTAAAGTCCTGAGTGCACCTTGCTAGGACTAAGAGCATCATAGGTACACTGGGCTTACAAGCATATGTAAGTAGACTCCTCAGCAGAAACCCAAACAATTCCTGTGCTAAGACACAGCTTTTCCAACAGATCGGATGGACAGAGCCAAGGGAGTCAGCTGGAGATAAAAGAAAACAGAGAGGAATGGCTGAACCAAGTTTTACCCTCACCAGAAGTGCACAGGAGCCTTCCCATGGTTACCAAAAGAAAGAAGCAGCACAGTCTGGGGGCTTCAGGCTGCAAAGAGCCATTCCTACCCACAGAGACAGGCCTTACAACCCGGTGTATGGAACAGCCCTGGTAACCATGGCTGCGTGTCCCACTCACAACTGCACCAATTTCATCGTGATCATCACCTGTAATCCGGGTCACGCAGGGATGAAGCGATGAACAAACCGACAGCAATGATACAGTTGCAACATACAGATTTTTGAAAGGTAGCAAAGTATCTAATGGACATGCTTCCTTTGAAAATTTCCCCTATGTAGGTGGAAGATGGAAAGGGCTTTCTATACAGATATGACACGTGCTTCCCACTCTCCTAGTAGCTTATCAGTTCACCTCAGCAACATTTTTGTTCCAGCTTTTTTTGCCTCAGTTCCTACTTTTCCTTGTGAAGGGAATTTCTTTTGGGGAGGTTCTCCATACAACCTCAGCAGGAGATGGAATTACTGTATGTCATATGGCCTGTTTGGCCTTTGCCTAACAAGCACCTTGTTAGGCATTTATTTCCCAAATATTATAGCACCTAATACCAAAACAAAAAGAGATTATTTTTCTGTATATATTACCAGGACTACTCTAGAAAAAGAAGAACCCTGCAACTATTAGAATGGGTGGGCAGTAGATGATCCCTGTCACTCTCACTTTTCAGCCTTCTGATGTTTTCATTCTTGTGATTGAGTTTCTCATGCTGTTTTTTGTAAACATGCACATGTTTTTCTAACTGTCCTTTTGTTTTTCATTCCTTCTCCTGGGAGGAGAAAAGTTTGATGGACTTTGTCATTGACCAATGTTGTTGGAGAGGTGGTAACTTCACCTTCCAATCGATGGTTGTTTCCAGAACTCCATATAATGTGAAAACCAAAATAAAGTTTCTCTCTTCTTTGCCTTCTCTTGGGTGTGGCTGCGTTTGTCTCTGCGTTTCGTGTTGCTCGATAGAGTGACAGATCCCTACCAGAAAGTAGCCACAATACAATCTGGTATTTCAGATAAACCTTTGACAGCAACATAACTCATGTGCTGAAACCAGATTTGAATGCCAAAGTTTCACAATTTACAGGACTTTCAGCACAACAGACTAGGATACACCTGCCCTCAGAAGGAGTACAATCCTCACTCAGATTTGTCAGTAGTTACTGTTGTGATTTGAAAATCTTTACATATCAGAAAAGCAATGCACTACTTTTGGATCAAAGAGGTATTTTGTTCACTTCAATGCATACACTAATTTTCTGTCCTGTTAGCATTAAAAGAAGGTATGATCAGCACTGAAGTGTGACCAGACTTCTTGGATGGTTTCAGTGTCTGGGAAGAAAAGCTCAGTAGGTTCATAAATCTAATATATCCTTTTCATAATAAAACCTAGAGCAGCAATAATTGTAATAAAGTTTTACAAGGTGTCCTGAGAGGAATAAAATGTTCATTATTCTCTGCACTGCAGCTAAATAAAACAAAATTAGTTTTTTCTTTAAAAGCCCATAAGGAATTCAAATGATCAGTCTTTGTAAAGAATGCTAGCAAAAGACTTTTGCCAGACCCTAATTATTGGTTGCTTTGATTTTAGTGACCTTGCTCATCTTATCTTTCTAAACAGACATTTTAAACCAGAAAGTTTCAAATGCCCAGAGAGTATAAAGACTGCTTTGGGGGCAAGACTTATGAAAAGCAAACTTCCTGTAAGTTGAACGACTTTCTGTGAGTTGTTTTAGGGTACTTTTCCCATGTTAATCCTCATTCCCCATAACAAAAATCTGACCACTAAGCTCAGTACCCATGTGAATTCAGCAGCAGAGATGAAGGGCCAGGACTTCAGGCTTCCAAATAGCCTACAAAGGTAAACCAAAGGTAGGCACAATTGCAAGGTGTCTGCAGTTGAGAATTTCCACAAGCTGATAGCTCCCTCCGAGCCCTTCTGGTGTGTCTTTAAGCCTTAACTTAGATTATGCTTTCAGAGTATGTTAAACACTAACAGCAGGAAGAGACACAAAACTACCCAGCCTTATGCAATTACTGTTCACAGTGATCAAACAATCTTGGCAAGAAGCTGGTGCTCAGCAAGGCAGCTGGAATATACTAAATCTCCCCCATGTTAAATAAGGCACAGGGAACTCTTCCAACACTTAGCAGTAACATATTGCTATACACTTTATGCAGTGAAACAAAGCAACTGAAGTCAAATTTTCCAAAATATGGTAATGCAAAGAGTGGAATGCTTAGTCAATCAAAGTAAATCAAA
The DNA here is from genome assembly GCA_013399835.1 of Leptocoma aspasia. NCBI lineage: Eukaryota > Metazoa > Chordata > Aves > Passeriformes > Nectariniidae > Leptocoma > Leptocoma aspasia. Next base: position 21,408 of record VXAX01003261.1, read on the forward strand.
GTATAAACATTCATATAGTGCTATACCAGTCACAGACACTTCATCTCTCTAATTCTTATAATTTTCACTCTTCTGTCCTAGCTGCCATCCAATTCCTAGGTTATAGACCATATGGAAAAGAAGCAAATAATTATTTGACAAGTATTATATGCTATCTCTCAAATACAAGTGATTCGGGTGGCTGCTCTACCTTAACAGTCTTATCTTACACCCACCAAAATTATAAAGGGCCTGAATTTGAAATAAGTATCAAGCTTTTTTATTATTTTAAAGCCATAACTAGTTTTAAAATATTCCTGTACTCATGAATGCTCTGACACAAATCTTAGTACTTTTACCTTTTCTGCAAATGGCTGAACTGTAGCCTCAGGCAAATACTCAGATATCTAAAGCAGGGCTGCAAACATTTGCATAAACAAACAAAAAACAAGAAAAATTCTCCCAAAAAGAGAATTCTCAGTAGGTTCGTAAGACCCGTCTTGCTGTGGTTTTCTTCTTCGGCCATTCTTTCACTGACTTTCCCCTCATCTTCTCTACAGGCAGTCCTAAGGGACTACTCTTGTTCCTCTTCACTTCTCCCTTTTCAGCCTCTCTTTTGGCAGTTCGTCTGCAAACAATTTTGACTACTGTCTCTGCTCATAGCTCAAAAGACCACCTTTACTCCCAGACCCATCTTCTTCTGCCCACGCTGAAATCTGAGCCTTTCTTATACCTTCTCACCTCAATTTCAGAGATAAGACCATTTTTCTCCCTGTGGAACCTCATTCCTCTACCCTTATGGACTTGCCACTTGTTCTCACATTCTAGACTTCATATTTTGTTTGCTTCCCTTCCTAGGTTTTCTCACTTAAGTGATTTAAAGACCACATGTACACAATGTGATGAAGGCAGTGCTGTGCTAATTCTGCTTTTCATTTCAGTAGCAGAAATCTGATCCACCTCTTGCCTCAAATTTGCATGTTGTTCCATAATAACAGGGCTAATTTTGTGAATCCAAGCATTCATAATACTGCTTTTTACCCTTTCCACACATCTGTGATGTGCATTGTAACATATCCACACCAGCATTTTATTTTTTCTATCTGCGTAGTACATACTGCAGAAAGTAAGGAGTGAGAAGTGACAGCACCCCTTCTGCAGGGTTTTGCAGCTATAATTATGAAAGAAGAAATGTTTGCAAGGACAAAATAAAATTTTGTTAAGCAATTTGGTATAGTAAGAAAAAAAAAAAGTCATACTTTTGGGTCCAATATCCTTTCATCAGGTCTAAGAGTCTGAATAGACACTGGGGACCAGCGCTTTTTGTTCGATGTTTTTTAAATTAGTATTAGCCTTAAACCTGGTCAGAAGATATAAACAATTGGATAAAGACTTGATTTAAACCAAATTAGCCAAAAGAAGATAATTTTTTTTCTACACAAAGCTCCAGGTTCCCAATTATCTGTCTTTCTGCCGACTACAAACACTTCCATTTCTGTGGCACATCTTTTTGTGGCCATCCTATTCTTCAGGTATAATAACAAATATAATATTTCAGTGTTTCTTTTACAGAAAGTCTCTAGATAGAGAAGTGAGGAAATAGTAGTTAAAATTGTGGTAGGGCTGTCTCTTCCCCTGAGTATATTTTCACCAGTTAAATGATGCTGGATTTAAATTATGCAACTGATTGGGAAAAACAGCCCCATCATTTTTTGAGGTTATTGTAAGAAACACAGAGCATAATCTACTGATTACAGTGGATTACCACTTCTCTGCATCCTTAATTTTATTATGGTAATCATAACGCAGCTGTATGATCATCTTTTCCATCAAAGAAGAGGGAAGTGCAGAATGGCAGTCTGCTGTTGAAAAAGAGAGACCAACTTTTGTTTTTTATGAGTAAAACTATTAAAAAAGTAGGAATTGCTTCTGACCTTTAGCCTGCGATCCTGGTCTCCACTGCACAGAGAATTTACAGACACTTTAAAAGTCTTCCATGCTGGATTTAAGTTATTCATCACAACCTGTAAGTGAAAAGATGAAAGAGAACCCTTAACATTTCCACATCTCTCAGCAGAATGCTAACAAGAGCCACAATTCTCAATACAGTACATTCACCAGCAAGAGAAGAAAGCAGAGCTCATCTGGAGTTTTCAGAACTACATCCAATGAGATATAAGCCTTGAGTAACTGGCAGTTTCCAACACTCTTCCTCTGGAAAGCCCCCAAAAGGAGCAGGAGTGTGAAATGGACTCATACATACCCACAGATGATGCTACACACATTGCTCCAGCACTGCCATGCCTCAGTGGGAGATAATTCACAAGGGAAAGGTTGTAGAACTGAACTGGAAGCAATGGAAGACATGCAGGACTGAGCAATGGGGATGGGCAACATCAATTTAAAGGCACATTGTTTGCCTTGCTAGGAAAACTCTACGGAATCCATAACAGGTTTACAACCCCTAACACCTCCCACAGCTCCGCCCTATACACCTAAATGCTGTTTTTTAAGAGAGTGCCAGTCATTACTATGGAGCAGTAATGTCACTGGGTGATAAGAAACAAATGTAAAGCACCCAGATTACAATCCCTTTAGCACCAGTAACCTGGGAGGAGGTGGGGAAGAAGCAACATAGTATTAATGGGCAAATATGATACAGTCTGTAGCCTGGTTTTGGCTAAATCTAGTATTTATATCTCCTGACCTTCCAACAGAGTATCTACCAGTTTAACTAGGTTTGGACCTTTCGTTTCATCTTCCTTTACTGTAAGGTGCATAGATCAAGACCTGATACCCATTAGTTAATAATTACACTGGAGTGTAACACTAGGAAGTGTTTTTAAGTGTGGGTGTTTGCACACCTGCACTTAAAACCACTTCCCTTTGTGACATGGGAAGCATGAACTATGTCCCCTGACAGCCCATCTGTGTCCTTGGAAAGCAAATTCAACTCTATTCCTTACCTCAGTCCTGTGGACGAGTTGTTGGGTTGCATCATCATTCACCCGAAAAATCTCCAGAAAGGGATCAGATTTGCTGAAAAAATCCTAAAATAAAATATAGGACACGTTACTCTTGGGGCTTCTTTTTCTTTGAGCTTTTCAGGCACAATGAACTGGTGCTTCCCTGACTGCTAATGAAAAGGAAGAGCCAGAGCAGTTTTAGTGAGACCTCTTGATGTTTCTCAGCAACACCTCATTCTTGTCCTTGTCTCACAAGGATTCCTGTGGTACTGGTGTTATTCTCAGTTTCACTATTTAATCATGGCATGCAAAACTGTAAAATGTCCTTTTACAACCTCTTCCCTTCTTACACCTAGCTCCATCATCCACCTAGCTTGTTTCTTTCTGTCTCCATACCTGTTTGGTCTGTTGATACCAGTTTTCTAATGCATTGCATTTTGAAGCATATTCCACAGTGGGGTTGAATTCCACAGCGTTCACCTACCCTCTCAAAACAGAAGTCAATTGGCCAAGACATTGTGCTGCTAACAACTAACACAAGTACTGTCAAAATGGATTAGAGATGCTTAGAGAAGCAAGTTCTCTTCAGGGTGTGGTAACATGGCCCGTGCTAAGATGACAAACAGCAGGGTAATGCAGGAAACAACTTGGTATCTCTAGGCAAATCTGTGACAGACACTGAGGTTCACATTCACACACTGCAGAACACCTTCTCATAGTCTGGTATCCAGCTAACAACCCTGAACTTTCTTACACAAACCTAAATTAAGTTGCTTTCTATAGTGCAGCTTCAATTTGGTCACAGACTCTTTTGTTTCAATATCTTGTTTATTCTGGACATGCTGTCTGGGGGGGCAGAAGAGTAACTGGCTGTTAACCCAGGAGGGAGAAACCTTAAATTTCTAACTGTGCCATGGTGAAAGAAGAGGATTTAAAAGCACTAAGTCCATTTCTTGTAGTTTCAAGTCCCTTCTTAATTTTCTTCTTCATAAGAGCCACATGATTAAGTTTGTGCATACGAATATTATTCTTCTCTACAGGACATATCCAAAACCATGTCAGTTTGGGGAAGTGAGAAATTCTGTTCAGTATCCAAGTGTTTCTCTGATAGTGTTGGTATAAAAATTACTCTAATATATATAATTCTACAAATTTTTCCCCACCAAATGTCCACCATATCTGTTTTGGAGTAGCTGCAAGGTCATTCGTTTGGGAACAACTTTGGATAAGATGCTAGCCAATGTCTGGGCTTGGTAAAATTTATTTTTAGGGCATTTTTACAATTTTACAAGTTCAAAACAAACAAAGAATTCAGGGCTTTGAAAAGGGACACCTGAATTTGAATGTCTGGAGAAGAAAATTAGTCCCTATGGAGCACAAAGCCTAGAGCAAGGCTCAAGGAACCTAAAGTCTTGTCACCTAAAAATGACATTATCTTGTGTTGAGAGTGCTGTTTTGTCGTTGATCTGCATGTTTACTTTCTAGAGAAAACTCAGTGGCCCATTTAACAAGTGATGCAAAGCACACGAAGATTTATTTGTTAAATCCTTTCATGGGGAGCATGGAACAACAAAGCTGTATGTTTGGCTATTTGTGCCAGCTACATGGTAAGCATGACATTTTATGTCAAACTCTGTAAAACCAGTGCAAGATTCAACTAAGTAACTCTAGAGTTCGCCTCAAGGCCCTGGTGTAGATTTAGTATCTGGACTCCACTAAAAATTTGAAACTGCCAGGATATGGGGGTTTTGGTGATCACATTCTGCCAGATTACCAGTGTATAGCAAAGAGAGCAAGCAGAGAGAGAGGGTGCTGGTTTAATCATAGTGACGTGAAAATCCAGAGTACATAGGGTTAAAAAAGACTGAGCTGCCTCTTCTCACACTTAAGCATTCTGATTAAAGCTGAGTAAAAGCTTAATGTTAAGAGTTTCTTTATCCAACACAAATTTGATAAGTTATTTGAAAGAAAGTACCTCAAAATGATACATCCAAAGAATGCACTCTGTTATGCAAAAGAATTCAGAAAGGAAGCCAAGATTTCATTTAAGGCTCAAAATACAGTATCATTCCTAGCTGAGTATCATAAAGGCACAACAGCACATCAGCACAAAGGAAATTTCTAATACCTGGTTTTAACTACGAAGATAATACCACATAAAAGGAAATATTTTAATGCTGGGTGGTGGTTTTTATTACTCCCCCTCCAATGCAGAAACAAGGCCTAATTACTATCAGAATTGAGGCACAAACAAAAATACCTTCCTATATCAGAAGGGCTTTGTAATAAGTAGAAATGATAAGCTGAAGAAACATTTGCTTTCACAATTAACGTTTTTTGGTTGTTATGCTGAATCTAATAGCTTTGTATTATCCCCTAAGAATATCCTCTGAAAGAAGAATAGCTCCAATATATCATGCTATTTTAATAATATTTAAATGATTAATGTAATACATTTGCTAGTGGTATAATGCACATTGTTCTTTCAGTATGTGCAGCAGTTACACAGTAATAACACAAGTACATGGCCTAAACTTAAAAAATTTAGATATATCTGTTTCTAAGCACCTAGCTTGACACATTTTTAGTAGATTAATTTTTAGAGCCCAACAATTCTTAAAATTCAGGATTGGGGATCAAATCAAAGGTCCCTTAAACAAGGGCTGAAGCAGCCAAAATACTAAAATTTTGAATACTATTTAACAGGGCATTTGATGAGGGTTTTTTTTGGTAGTAGTTTAATAGGAACTATATAAAAAAAGCAATATTAGCTTGTATTTTGCAGATATTTGCTGGATAATGGTAACTGTTTCTCTCAGAACAGAAGAAGCAGTTTGCCTGCCTCAGTGCTCATAATTTATTATAGCTATCATAAAAAACATAGCTGCTTGTTATGGTAATTGTGGCACAGCTATTAATGCAATAAAACCTTTCCAAAAGTTATTGTTCCACAGTGAAGTGTTCTCAGTGGATCTCTTGAAACAAAGATGTGCCATTTGAGCTGCCAGGGCTTCAATAAAACATGAAAAAGCAGTTATACCTTCCAAATAAGCACTGTAATAAAAAATATAACTCTTATTTCTGCTAAAGTCAGTTAACTAAAGGAAACTCTCATATCCATAATTTTCCTATAATTTTTCACCGAATGTTTCAGCCACTCCAGTAGGAAAAAATTATTTGTTTTGTGGCTTATCTAAAATTGTTGCAGTTTTATGTCAAGAGAGTAAAAAACATGCAACAAACGTATCCTGTCTGTTAAATCTTATTAACAAATTTTGCTTAATTTTCCAAAAATGTGTTGTTCAATGTGTATTTCCTCAATGTAGGAAATACATACATTTAAGCACCCCAGTCTGGATCCTCTTTCAAGGATCTTCTTTAAAGGATGAAGGAAGAATATTCCTGTCCATTCAAGATGGTAGTGGATGGAAAGGACTTATTTTTATTTTTATCCTGAGAGCACATACACGACATCCCCCACCCCTTCCTTTACCCACAAGTTGTCAAGCATTAGGATTCTACTTGTCTTCTGCCACTCCCACAGCTACCAATGCAGGAACCCCAGGGCTTACAAATGTGACTCCGTAGCAGAGCACGAGTGACTGCTTCCAGAGACTCCCTCTGTTTTTCAGGAGACTCCAAGGCCAGTTTCAGCCCTCAGTTTGTTTCTCTGATGTTACATCTCTACTCAGGTGTTCACTTCTCTGAGTGGGGAGAAGCATGCAAAACCAATTTGCATAATTTCAAACCTTAATAAAAATAATTATTAATAGTGTCTTGCATCTAGTGATGTCAAAATTCATTATAAGCCCTACATTTTTCTTATAGAGGAAGTAAATCAAGCTTCAGCCAGGTATTGAGCTACATCTTTAGCTGGAGGAAATTGAAAGACTTTTCAATGCAATAGATTTCCAGAGATTTTCATCAGTTGAAGACAGGAGTTTGGATTCAGATAAGACATGATGAGTCACTGCTTGACTTGCACACTGCATCATCCAAGAGTTCTTTATTAGATGAAGCCCACCTTGACTGGACACGTTAAAATGACAAGAATGACAACACTGTTGCAATATTTCAGACTGATCCTTCTCAACTTATTCCCATAAAGTGTTTCTATCACTCTCTAAAACTGTCGCCCAGACAACACTGACCTGGCTCAGAACTGCACTCTGGCAGTATCCCTAATCATAATATTTAAAGCAGATTACATTTTGCGTTTGTGGAAAGCAATAACTAAGTGGAGTCTTATTATGTTGTTTACATCCTTTCCTTTTCCCTAGATGTGACAGCATGTGGAATGGCAAGAAACTTGTGTACAAGTTTGGGAATTACCTCTAAAGATATCTGTCAAAAGAAAGATTGTTAAATTTACATTTTGACACCTAGATAAATTATGCAACTCAAAACCACTCAGACTTCAGCAACTCTGAAAGAGGAAAGTAATTTATCTTTCAGATGAGAAGCAAATTCAGGTCCCGATCACTTATGATTGTTAATGATCCTGAGCACAGTAAAATTTTATAAAGTTTATTTTAAAGTTATATGCCAGTACTATTCATCTTTCTGTGTGCTTTCTGCTTGCCTGAGATTTTCTGGTAGTTTCAACTGAGAATATTTTTCATAAGTTATAACCCGATTTTGAAAACCTGATGTATATGTATCCACAAGCAGTCTCACTGATTTGATTTTAAGCTACTCTCATGTCACATGTTTACAAGAACACACTTGGGGCATCACCATCCTAGATCTTTTTATAGTTCTCCATATGCTTCTAATTAGAAGCACCTTTATATATAAGAAGGGACTATATACCTCAAAGTAGTCTGTGCCTGCTATTACACTGACAGGTATACAAGCAATCATCAGGTTTTCTTGGGCTGTGAGGTGAGAGGCTTATTATATGTAAATTGCTAAACAATAACAGATATTATCAGAAAGAGGTACTCCTTATAATGTTGAGTAGTGTTTGAGTCAGTGGAAAGTTTTCTTCCTAGAAAGGGAATAAGTTTTTAACAAATATGCAAGCCTTTTTCTCACATTTGAGCTACATTTTGTTGAACAAAATGTGTATCATGACTGAGCTGTTATGAAGTTTTCTAGGTGTATTTTAGGAAACTTCAATGATAACATCATTGACTACTCACAGAAAGTTCAATTCTCTAAACACTTCTGATCTGTGGCATTTTATATAATTAAATTGTCTTGGTTGTAGTGTAATTAACTTGTCTTGGTTTTAATTAGATTCATATGAGGTTTTTTTTTAATTACTTCACAACTTGAGGAAAGCCTCATTGTGAACATTCATCTGAAAACCCTGATGTGTTTAATAACACAAGGTAAAAAAATATTTGTCATGGAAAATCTCATCAAATTATATTTGCAGGCATTCTTATATCTTTCAGAAAGGTAATCTTTCTGATTAATTAATATCAAGCAGCTTACCTTGTCATCCAATTTCCGTGCACTGAAGGAAAGTTCAACGTAGTCATCATTGCCAGACAATTCCTCAGCGATCACCTAAATGGAAAGCTACATTTGAGTTGTGCATGGTGTAATGGAAGGGGAGAACGATGCCACTTTTCAGTGTGTGAACACTGCAGACCCCACTTAGGAAACTGAGGTGTGGAATAAGTTAATGTGTTTCTCTTTGCCGTCAGGAAGGACATCACCTTGGTCAGCCCACAAACCTGAATCACTTTGTGTCATGCAACTATGCCTTGTCAATCACCTGTCAATGGACAGACATCCACATCCACCAGGGATCCCTTTTCTCTGACCAAGTACTCCTCCTCAGAGTGGAAAACAGAATTCCACAATTCTCACAGTCTCCAAGGGGACAAAAACACTCTACAAGAGTTGTATTACTCGGGTCTAAAGCCCAATTATTTTTACACCACTTCAGCATCATTTGGCAAGATAAATGAAAAAAAGAGTGAAGTCACCTGGCATTAGCTGCCATGAAGGGCACATTTACAGCGGGAGTGCTCTCCTGATATAGCTTTTCTGCAATACCCACATTGGCAAAACAATTTACTGTAGATGGAGTCAGAAGCAAGTAATCCTAAAATAATATAGTGCGATTCTTTCAGATGGTATAAGCTATATCAGTAATGATGCCAGTCACAGTGCTGGGCAACATTATAAAAAAACCCAACGGAACCAACTGAACCAGTTTCCTAAGTAAGCCATTAAAATCCCTCAGAGGAGAGAAAGCATTAACCAAACCTGGGATATTTCACTGAAAAATATCCTTTGAAACAAACCACATTTTATTCTTTTATTTATTTGACAGCTTTAAAACTTTTTTCCCCCTATTGTAAATTTTCCCCCCATGGATTAAATCTCCCAAAATAACCTATTTCCTGGGTGTTTCATGTTCATGACTTCACACACGGCAGCCATGCCAGCTTCCCAGATAGGCTCTGACTGTCTCCACCACTTGAAGTCCTTGAGGAGCTTCCGGGAAAACCCAAAAATTTGCCAAATTGGCTTGGCAGCAGCTACTGACTGCACCCCAAAACATCAACCCATCAGAGGTGCATATGGCACTTCTTGTGAACCTATTTTAGAAAGGGCAGCAGCTGCCAGAGGCAAGAGACACAAAGAGAAGGAGAGGTAGGAGGTCTGCAATGCCACCCTAAAGAAGATCCAGGAGGGTGCATGGAGAAGGCCATGCTGGGGGGACACAGCTGGAGATTCACTCTCGGAGGAGGTGCACCTCTGTGTACACCCTTGGGTAAGGCCCATGCTGGAGCAGAGATGCCCCTGAAGGATGTGTGTAAGTCCAGAGCAGAACTAAGAAAATGAGTGAAAAAAACCTCAAAGAGCAGAAAAAAAAAAAAATCACTATTTTCTGATCCTGACCTGTGTCACACAGCAACTCATCAAAGGGACTGAGCACACATGAAGTGAAGACAAAGGGACTGAAGACTACAAAGGAGGCAGGAGAGGTGTCAGAAGTGAAGCTGAGCACAGGGAAGGGGCAGGAAAAGTATTTTCCCTAGGAACTGGTTTTTTTTTTTTTCCTATTTGTTTCTCAGTAGTTAAAAGTTTACTTTGATTGGCAATTCATTGAATTAAGTAAAATTCCCTGAGCTGAGACTATTCTGGCTGTGACACCTCCCAGCAGTGAGCTGTGGTGTTTCTCCAAACAAAATACTCACATGCAGCCACACAGGGACACAGATACTCAACTGGACATTAAAGTACCACCACACAGGCACACATGTGGTGTGTCACATCTTCCAGGCAAACATCAGCTTGCTGGAAAATTGACCCATAGAGTCAATTTCTCATCCATGTAGTCCAATGGTTTAAAAGATCTGGTTAAGTTGTGTATGGCCAACAGTGCTCTGGGATTTGCACACCAAATTTCACAAGTATTTTCAACTGAAATAATGAACCTGCTCTTATAAAGGTTTACAGACTTCCAGCTGGAGAAGCAGAACAATGTTCTGTTTGCTTCCCATAGCCATATTATAAGATTGTGTGGATGAGACGTTACATAGTCAAAAGGCTACTAAAATTCCAGTAAAACTTGCTAAGATAGGAATTTTCAGAATACTATGAAAAACTTGTAATTCACTACATTGAATGTGTTAGGAAACTAGCAAACTAACTTCCATACTTGACAGACACCTGGTATGTCCCCAGGTCCAGAAATAATGATAATTAATCAGTTTTTAATTATTCTGTTGAGACAAAAAAACTTCTCACACAGTATTTTTTTGTCTGGATTCCGTTTTCTCTCCTTCAAGTGAAGTCAACTTGCTCTTTAGAACTGCTGGACAGAAGCCAAAACACATAAATAAGGTCCATATTTCATGGTTATCATCCAGTGTGAGGCCAGCAGGGACTATTAACTCATCTTCTCTCATCTTCTGTTTATCACAGTGATTTAATTTTTGCCAGAACACTCCCCTAACAAGCCTAATAATTTTAGTTGTACTAGAGCATTTGTGTTTTCACAAGACAAAACTACTTTGTGCTCCTCAAAGAAGAACAGAAGGGAGGTCCAGGACACCACAGGGATGGGCGAGATGAAGTATGCCCAGAATATCCCAGCAGGAAAACCACACAAAGTTATTTAGGGAACAAAACTCTCTCCTGGTTCTATTCAGCCAGATGACTGGGGAACTCCTTTCCAACCCCAGACCAAAACCAAGTTTACTGTATGCATTTAAACAAATCAATTCCCAGCCAAGCACAAAGAAAGACACCTAAGAAATTAAACTCCCTGGGCTCTCAGAAGGTACCTCACAGTCTGCTGTCTCTTTTGTGGCTGAAGGCAGAAAAAAATCCAAACAATGAAGCCAGAAGAAAACCATCTGGCAAATCACACATTAATGGAAAAAATCCTTATCAATCTCACGAGGCAACAGAGCAGATACCCCCAAAGCAGTATTTTATTACAGCCTTCATCTTAATGCAGAGCTGCAGAAGTCACAAGCATGCCAGGTTCAGTGCAGACAAGATTGATCTCCCAAGCAAGCCAGCACAGAGAAAGGCGAGAGAGAGGTAATACACTGATTTTCAGATTTCAAGATACATATGGGGCTATGACAATCCAGTCCTTAGTTGCATTACATCACATTTAAAACTAATCTAATCAAATTTTTTTTTCCCTGATAAACTGGAAAAAGGCCGGGGAAAAGAAAGATGAGGCTCCTTTATGTGTCAAAGCAGGTATAAATTAATTTCTGAAGGTTCTAGTCATTCAACTAAAAGTATTCAAGCACCAGAAGTTACTTGCTGTCATCCAAGTACCTTAAAAGTAGTTAATAGTAAGTATTGTGGCTTTTTTTTACAAATAGTACATTATTTGTTATCATTTCCTTAAAACAAGGATTTGTCAGAAGCAGTGCAAATCATCAAATAAACAATTTAAATACATTTCTCAATCAAGGGTTGTTCTGGTGGCTTAGCAGCATGCTTTTAGAGTGAATTAGTCACTTCAGATATTTCTAAATAACAGGAAAACAAAAGCATGTTTAAGACTGACTTACTGTTATAGATGACTTTCCTGCTGTGTTGCCATGTTTGAGTAAGGACTTGGAGAGCTTCCTCTGAGAAACAATCTGCACGAAAACAAAAACAAAGGGAAAAATAATTAGAATCTGTAGTAAATACATGGTTTATTGTGATTTCAGTTTTATGTTGCTTTCTTTTTCTTTTTTCTTTTTGTATCAAGGTACTTTCTCAATCCATGATCAGAGTTAACACAGTAAGACCACAACCAACAAGAAAGGTACCCCAGGAAGCCTGCACAGGATGCAATGGAAGGACAAAAAAAGCATTTGGGGTCAAGCAGAATGGGGAGAGCACAATTCACTGCACTGAACAGAATAGTGAGAAACACATAGATTTTCCTCAAGTATTGCAGTGATGGTGACAGAGGACAGAAGTAAAGTTTTACTGGACTTAAAATACAATAAGAAGGGAGTTATAAACAGCAAATCTATCAGAGATACCTCCAAAAGTCAACTAATTAATTTTTATTGGAAACTGAAGTTCATTTACAATGAGAAGGAATTTATTTTATCTCAAAATATCAGCAACTCTAAATCCAGGGCAGAAGCAAGGAAGCTGTCCCATACTTCAGTTCCAAAATTGTCTCCTTTGCTTACCACATACCAGACCTCTCCTAGAACTCAGCATTGTAAATGAACTTGGCCATTAACAGAATTGTAAATATACTTCAAATAATTGGCATCAGAGGGACATTGACAAAAGATTTCATTTGCCATATCAATAATAATTAGCATTCCCTTAAGATTTTGAAACATTCAAAACCAGACCAGTAAAAGTATTAGAAAAGGAAGACACTTTACAACAATGCAGAACTGCTAAGCTACAGTGATGTTCCAGTATATTAGTCACCAGTAAAGTTAATGCTATATTAATTCATTTATTTATTAAGTGGAAAACTTCAAAATGTAGACAGATGTAGAGGTAACTCAAAACACTGCTTAGAAGTCACAGTATTATTTGTAATCTGACAAAACTGTAGTACAATTGTGCTGTGCAGATACTGAGCAAAAGATTGTGTCCTAGAGAAAAATCCTAACCTCTTGAATGTGGCTTTTACTCTAGAAGTAGTCCTTTCCACCTCTCCATATCCAACAGTACTTGGACAACTTCATCTGGACAGCTGATCTAAATGATCCACAAATACACATCTTTGGCAAATATGCCAAAATATTAGTTGTAAAAGAAAGGCAGTCACCAAGTGAAAAGGAGAGTTCCAGACCCTTCATGAGTCCTGGGCATCATACAAATTTCATTAATAAACCACAACAGTAGGTCATGGCAAGAGCTGAAATGCTCTGAGTAATGCAAAGTTGCAGCCAGGCAAAAAATGTGCTGTTGGACAGGAGTGAATAGGATGCACATTTCAGCCTAACATCAGCATAGGGAAACATGTTTGTCCTGCCCATCAATTTGCTGAATTGAACGGAAAATCAAAAGCTGTACTTCAAATTATCCTCAGCTAAAGTTGTAATAAAAGCAGCAAGACAGAAGCAAGTTTTAAACAGGCTTTAAATGTGAGACAGAACAACCACCAAATTACAGGACAGCACATCTTGAATCACTGTGACCAGCTTCTTGTTCCTATTACAGCTATACCTGACAGGAGTATGTCTAATCAGTTCTTAAAGAACATGAAGGGAAACACTCTCCTCTGGAAATTTATTGTATTCATTATCCCTATGTAAATATATTTTCCTAATAGCTAATCTGAGTCTCTGCAGCTTAAGTCCATTATTTCTATCTAATGCATCATGAATAGGTAAAACAATCTTTTTCCCCTTTTCAGGCAATCTTTATATCTGAAGACTACTACCAACTCCCCACAGTCTTCTTTACTACATAACCTGAGTTTGTCCTGTTTTTCCTTCTTGACCAAATTTCCTAGCCCTCAAACCATTCTCTCTATTTTCTGATGAGCCTTCATGGACTGGCTCACAAACACTCTTAGGATAATGCTCAAAATTGGGCATAATAGCCCTGGTCCTTCCCATGAGAAGCAAGAAGAGCTTCTCATTGCAAGGCTGATACACTCCAGAATTACATTTGCCTTATTTTAAGAACACAGTGATACTGTTAACTAATGTTCATAATAGGACCATTTCAGATTGCCAGCTGCATTTTTGCAGCTGGCTATTACTTAAATGAATAATTTAACACTCCTTTTTGGACTGCCTTCCATAATGCTGTCTGTTGCCAACATCTCACTCAATTTTCCAAACTAACTTTTGGAATTTAACTCTAGTATTTGTCAATGGCAACCACAGACAACACTACAAGTAAGACGAAAGTATTGCTAGGATGTAGCAGTTCTTTTCCTTCCCTAGAATCCTGGAAATACGGTTTGTGGTGACCCTGTGAGTCATCCCTACATTTATCTTCTTGCCAGCTAAACAGGTTCAAGTGCAAATCATTGCACTCTTGCGAACTGTGAGGTGCAATTCAAAAAATCTTGTTTAAGATTCTCAGATAGGAGGTAATACAGAAATATGACAGATTATTCTTAATATATAATTAAACTATGGGTTCTGTACCAGCCAGACAATGAATTATGGCAGCTGAGGAGCAGAGCCCATTTACCTACATGGCCAAAGATGCTGAGGCAACTTTGTAAAATACATCAAACTTTTCCACTGAAAACTGTAGGTATTGTCCACCAGAAACCTTTTCAGACTTCTTACATATACATAGCCATGGTATGAGATAGAACTTAGGTGGGAATCTGTCCTAGAGTAGCCTCTTTAGAGACAGCAGGGCTTCTCCTCCTGTCTGAGCTACCCAAACTTTTCCAGCTCCCTTTGCTGCTTTCTGAAGGGTCACAGCTTTCACAAGGCATTGCACAGCTTGGGAGCTCCTGTGCAGGTGGCAGATAGAAGGCTCAAAGTTCCAGAAAGGATAATTTATTCTGATGTTCTCATTAGTAGGCTGCATTAATAACACTCGCTCTCTAAGCCAGAAGCATCGTTCTGACACAGCAAGCACTCTGCATATGTAAATATGTGTATTTGGGTGCAAGTGTTTACCAGTTGTTAATTAAGTGGCCACTAAAACCAATCCTCCATCTGGCAACAATGTGTCAATATCGTTGCCTCAAATTGTAATTGTAATTGCAATAACCGTAAAGGAGTCTGTTTTCCATAGCAGTAATTTGACTTTTTTGTTCATGCACTGCATAAAATGGGTCTCACTGGTCTAAAAAACCACTTCTATGGAACCTGCCATCAATTACCTATCATATTTTTGTTAACGTCTCAATGCAAATCTTCTTCTGAACATTATTATACAAAGCATTTGCTGACCTGATTTTCAGACAGCTAGTCCTAAACAATGATAACTTGAGGGACTAGCAAGCATTAGTCTTAATTCAGAGTTACAGAGACAGCTGAGCTGGCAAAATGTCTTACAAGAAGGTAATTGACCATAGGTCTTTCATTTGTCAAGAGTCTTCGGCTTGACTTGGACTTCAAAACCTTGCAATTTAAAACTTCTGCTTCAGAGAAAAAAAAGGGTTTGTCCAAAACTCTTGTGAAGAAGGGCAGAAAGTAAATGTCTCTCTTCTTTCTAGAACACAAATAGTAGAACGCAGTTCAGACCTAGAAAACCTCATTACATTTCCAGAACATGTTTTTTCACATTTTATTAGAAACATGACCTACGGGTCAGCAAATGGATGTAGAAAACAGTCCTTGTTCACACTGGAATAGAGTTAATTTTCTTAGTAGCTAATACAGTGCTGTGTTTCCGATTTAGTAGGAGAATAATGTTGATAACACATTGCTGTTGTGGTTGTTGCTAAGTAGTGTTTATTCCATATCAAGGACTTTCCAGTTTCCCATGCTCTGCCGGAGAGGAGGTGCACAATAAAAGCCAGGAGGGAAGATAGCCAGGATGGCTGACCTGAACTAGGCAAAAAGGTATTTCATGCTGATTGCTGCTGAGGGATGGGCTGGGCATCAGTCAGCAGGTGGTGACTGCACTATGCATCACTTCTTTCTCTCGAGTTTCTTTCTCTCTCCTTTTCATTACAGCTGTTGTTATAATAAAAATAAAATGTTATTTTGTTTTAACTATTAAACTGTCTTTATCTCAAGTCATGAAGTTCACCTTTTCTTTCTGATTCTCCTCCCCACTGTGGCAGGCACAGGGCAAAGGGGGTGTAAGCAAGCAGCTGCATGGTGCTTTAGTTGTCAGCTGGGGTTAAACAATAAAAATCCTTTTTTCGTGCTCGGTGTGGGGGGCTTGTACAAGGATCAGACCTCAGAGATAAAAAAGCTAAGACTAAGAGAAGTGAAGTCAAGTTCATTTTCAGCTACATACAAACTACTACCCAGTTCTGGCCTAAGAGCACCACATGTCCAATAAAAATGTCATACTAATATGTTTGCATGAGGTGGAAATAAGAATGTAAAAGCCACTGCTCTGTTTCTGAGAGGGAGGATATGCACATGAAGTTATTCCTATTTATCAGATATGCAATCATCTCAACAGAACATCATTTCAACTAGATTTCTGGACTGCAGTGATAAAGGATGTCAGTCCTGTGGTAAGATGGGAGCAACAAATTCCCTTGAAGACGATCTTAGTTTTCCTTATTACATACAAGCCCTTATAGGTTAAGGAAAGATGCTCAATATGGTTGCAGAGAAATCTGGACTTACATCTCCGTTTGATCCTATTTCCAATTTAAAATAGCTAAAAGAGGCTTTGCACTTCTTTTTTTTCTCATTATTTTAAAAATATGAACAGATGCAAGACTCCAGATAAAAGCACCAAGGCACTGACACCAGCTGTGTACCAAGCACTGCTCAGCAATCACTCAGAGACAAGGACTCTGATGAAGGTTTCCTCTCTCCTGTGCCTGAGTCGTGACTAATCAGCACTGTGTAAGATGAGCTGTGAAATATAATGACTTGTTTTACCTGGCTTGTTTAAGAAACTTTTAAAATGTCTTTCCCTAGGTGGTCCTTTCTTAACCAAATATAGGGATAACCTTCAATAATATCATGCAGAATTCCCAATGCTCATAAATGGAGCCAACAACAAGTTTTCAATATGGCTTTTGAACTAAGTTATTTCAACAGCACTGATTCACATTTGCAAGGTGCCACCTGAGCCAGAGGTGAAGTGTCTCAAATTCTTTATTTGGACTGTCCTCTTCTGCACATTGGACTTTCTTACAGGAACCCCAAATTTAGTTATTCACACAGAGAGATTAAGCACAAATTTCTCTCAATCACAACAGTATACAACTTGAAGAAGTCTTTGTATCTCTTCCTTGCTAGCAAGGATAGCCAGAGAAATAACTTCTATCTCCTAGCACCTCTGTGTTAATTCTTCTCCCAGATGTGTTATTCCTGCTCTATGGACATTCATAGAGCAGGAATAACACATCTGGGAGAAGAATAGTTGCTCAACTTTCTTCTGGCCAACCTAACTCTTTTCAGGACTGCAAAGAGCACCTAGTCACAGTTTAGTAGCATTTTTCCCTTTATCCAAGTGCCTTTTTCACAGACTGAATCTTCATGATCAAATAGATTTAAGTGCAGAGCCCTTGGTGATAGACACACTTTAAGCCTGGAGAAGCAATTTCCCACCAAACAGTACTGGCACATATAGAAACAGAGTGTTTTCCTAACAGCATCCACTAGAACCATGTTGATATATCAAGGAAAGGAAAGAAAAAATCATACTCTTTCAAAAAAACATGTCTCAAGTCTTGCACCAACCCTTGTGTTGTGGTTTAACCCCAGCCAGCAGCCAAGCCCCACTGTCACTGCTTTACTCCACCCCAGTGAGATACAAGAGAGAATCAGAAGAGTAAAAGTATAAAAACTCGCGGGTTGAGACCATAACAATTTAAGAGGTAAAGCAACTGCTATCTTGTCAAGTTTGAGTGGGGATTTTAACATATACAATCAAAATGACTTGACTGTGTTCACAAAATCCTTTTAATCCTCAATGCACAGCAAGAGAAGGAGTCTGTGGTATGTAACACTTGAGATATAACCATATCAAAAGTATTTGCATGTTACGCTACATGCTCTCTTAAGCTCTTCCCTTCTAGTATAAAAGTAAAACCTTTAAAGCACCTTTTTCATTGCTACAAAGTCTCCCAAATGAAGGACAGCAATACTTTCATGATATTGCTGTAAGTGGAATGATGCAACCAGAGTGACTAGACTGGATTGGAGATTTAACACTTGTAAAATATATTCTGAAGCTTGTAAATTAAAATAGTAGTGCACTCTTACTACAAACCATTCAAGTCAGATTCTGTAAGCCTCTAAACACCCACAAATATGTCAGACCTTAATGACATTTCACCTGTACAGGTGAATAATGAAAGACCAATTTTAAGCACAGGCAGCAGAAATAGCTCTGCCTCATGGTGTAAAAACTCTCTCCATCTTCACACATTCCTCTTCAGCCTGGTTTGTGACAAAGCAAGGTTTGTACAACTCTGATGTGCTTATGTTTATCTTGCTATCTATCCCCCAGCTGTTTTTGAAGCCACCAAATAGTTTTCATGAATGGTAGCACACAGTTGCAGATGCACCGAGCACGCTACATTTCAGCATGAAAAGAGACCAGACGTTATGTAGTGTCAGTGACTGTACTCCACTCTCATGGAAAAAAAGGTTTGGGGAATGGGTCACAGATACTGAGAAATCCCTTCAAGTGATCAAGTTCAGATGTATAGGTTCACAGTGAAGAAAGTTTCATTCTGTCTTAACTGCTCACAGAATTCTTGTTCCTTCATAGAGCCAGTTTTAGTGCTATAATCATCCTCTCTGTACATATGCTTCTTTCTGTACCATATTCATCACTCTTCAAGATTTCTTTTGTTTGCCACAGTATTGTTCAGCTCAGAGTCTATTTACAGCTGAATTATACCTTCCCTGTCTTTGTTAAAGACCTGTACCTGAAAATAGTCAATCAGAACAGAACACTGAGAAAAAAAGATATGCCTATCATAAGAGGCATAATGTTTTTACAGGAAATATCTTATCAATAGCTCAAAAGGTCTTTGAATTTAATTAGTGTGTAGAGTAGCAGCCCTTTTAGAATTAGTCACAATAATATCTCATTATAATAGCAAACTAAATTTAAATTACTTTTCTAAAGACTGCTACAGTAATTCATACAAAAAGATAAAGCATGTGAAAACAAAGCACTACAAACTGTACAAGAAATTCTATTAACCATAGCAAGATTAATCTAGAAAATCTTACAGCTTCAGAGATCATGCTGCAATGGCAAACCAAGAGTTTCCTGGGGATAACTGAGGTTCTGAAAGGTTTAGACAAAGTTAGGGAGAGTGCTGCGTTCATTATTTGCTGCTGCTCTGAGTCAGCGCTAGTAGAAAATGACATTCACATCTAATAAAGTACATTATTCATCCCACTAATGAATTGAGCAACTTCATTTGCAGGAGATCAAAGGCCAAGTATTTAAAGGTACCTAGATACCTAAGGAGGCATACAGACATCTAATGAGATTTAGAAATTCAAAAACCTTGAAAAAGCTGGTCCTATGTCTTTTGCTCCACAGAAGCAGTCAACAGTCTATTAAACAAATATTCTCCTGTTTCAGTTTAATTAATTCAGGTGCAATCATGACTCTTTTAGCCTTTCTCTAATTCAAGAGCAAGGGGATTTGCAATGGCTGAAATTGAACTAATAATCAGTCAGCTTTTTCAAGTGCATAATCTGCTAATGGCATATATTATGAAAAACACACGAGAAACAATTATATTAATTACTGAGAAGGAAGATTTTCAATCCAATTTGTACACAAATGTGTGTATGGATAATATTAAATCTCAGAATAATTCTTGAAAATGTTCTTGACAGGAAAAGATTTCCATCTCTGCAGTTTTCTTCTGCTACTAGCTGAGCAAAGAAGAGAGTAACAATATTTTAACAGTTCTATATATTGAAAGAAACTAAACAAGGGACAAAATCCCAAATTTGAAAATAGCAAAGACCAGCCACAGTAAGTAATGGAAGAAAAGCCACAAAGGCTATTCCCACAAAATATGTCACAGAGAGTA
The DNA here is from genome assembly GCA_013399835.1 of Leptocoma aspasia. Lineage (NCBI taxonomy): Eukaryota > Metazoa > Chordata > Aves > Passeriformes > Nectariniidae > Leptocoma > Leptocoma aspasia. Next base: position 41,433 of record VXAX01003261.1, read on the forward strand.
ACCCAACTCACAGAGCTGCGGTGGTTCACAAGATTTAAGAAATAAAAACTTTACTGGTTCCCATAATTGAATGGTGTTGCATGCATAGCTGAACAGTAAATAAGAATGTCTTGGCAATGTGAGTTTATTTAGTTATCATGAGAAAATGGTTATTCATTGAAATAGTTTTTGTGAGCTCTTAAAGAATAGACTAAAATTTCTGGGTGAAACTTCAGAGGAAAAAAGTCTTTCTAAGCCACCCACCTGATAATTATTGTGTGGTTAGGAAATTAACTTTGGTTATTAGAAACTTTAAGCCCTCACTGTACCATATGATGCAATTTCAATGTTCTATAAAAATTATGGAATATAAACCTGAATGATTCCAATAAGAGAGCCTTAGAAGCTCATGACATATGAAGGCACCAACCATATAAACAGAGCAGGACCTGGATTTGGGGCTTTGCTGTCTGTATTAGGTTCATTTTCCTACAGCAGCCCTCACAGGTCTGTGCTGTGCATTGGTACCAGGAGAGGTTTGGATAACACACCAAGGTTTGGTGACTGCTGAGCAGGGCGGGCACAGCATCAGCACTGTCTCTCAACATTTCCTCCCCTCATCAAGGGGCTGAGGGTGGGCAAGATCCTGGGAGGCCAGCTCACCCAAAAAAAACAAATTCCATACCATGCACCCCAGCCAAGGTCAAACCACCACACTATCCCAGTCGAATACCATGAAAATCAGACTGTTACATTTCTGACTGTGCTTTTCCATCTAATATTTTTTCCCCATTGCTTTTTTTCATGTACATAAAACCCTGACCTATAAAACAAAAATCAATCTATCTCCTGACACTCAAAACTATTATTTGTTTTGAGCAAATTTTGCGAGCAACCAAAGGTTTTGTGAGCAACCAAAGGTTTTGTGAGCAACCAAAAAGCAACAGAAGTATGAAACCCTCAGTGACTAAGTGAGGGTTCAGGTGGAAATGATTAGTCTGGGTGAGTGGAGTGCCTCAACACTTTACCTAGGCACAGGGAAGGGGAAAGAGAAAAACCAAGAGGAAAGAGGGAAGACTCTACTCTCCAAAATTACAGACATCTGTAAAACCATGACCAGGCATAAACTGATTCATAGCATCTAAAACACCTGTAAGAAGGCAAGAGGTCACCTTTATAGAGTGGTGGCCCAAGATGGCAATTAAAATATTACTGGTTGTGATTTCACTGCTTATCACTACAAAGCTGTGTATGGGTGCCTCTGCTTGCCAGTGCCTATGCAAAGAACAGCAACTATTTAGAGTGAATCAAAGAGTTAGAAGATTAGTGGGCAGATGCACAGCGTGATGGAGCATCCCAAGCCATTTCTGCTGAAGCGGAAAGCACAGTGCCAAACCACTGGTCTGCCCCAACACTCTCACTCCAAACAATGAGAGCTGTCATTTACAGCAGCAGCTCAAGAAGACTGATATTACTGCCTTCTTCCCTAAGTAAGACCAGCTAAAACTAAGCCATACTTGCACTGGCTGTTTTTACTTCGCAAATTCAGGCTTTATTTTGCACTTGCAGGCTACTAAAAGTAATTGCAAATGTTTCCAGATGATATAGGAGTGAGGGTTCACTATGCCTCTGCTTGTGCACACGAAGCCATCACTACTGTGAGGGTGCCAAACACTGGGACAAAGCCCAGAGATGCTGTGATAACTCCATCCCTGGAGACATTCAAGACTGGACTGGAGAAGCCCCTGAGCAATCTGCTCTAACCTGTTTTGAGCAGCAGATTGAACTGGAGACCCCAGGGATCCCTCCTCACTTAAACTACTTTATGATATGAACAGGAAGAGCACACATTCCCAAATGTCTATGCCACTTGTGTGCTACTTCAAGTAAACCCCACTAAGGATTTGCTCCAGAGACACCATCTGGAGCAATGCATCCAGTTTTGCGTCTCCAGAGGAGGGACATGAAGAGGGGGTCAGAGGGGTGGAACACCTCTCCTTATGGAGACAGGCTGAGACAGTTGGGGTTGTTCAGCCTGGAGAAGAGAAGGTTCTGGAGAGAGCCTACATTTTGCTGGTAACTGAGATAAATTTGTTTGCATTTTCAACTTTCCTACCTTCTCTAATATTTCAGCGTTTGTTCGATTTGATTATCATTCAGACTGTAGAGAATATATTTGTTAATATTCTGCCACTCTGCACATTACCAGGACACTCAAGAAGCTGGGAAACTGGAATGTAGAAAGAGCCTTTCTCAGTACAAGGAATAGACTTTTAGTTCTTAAAAACACACAGAAAAAAATCCCTTCTAAACACCTCACACTAAGCCTGCTTCTGACAAACCCTTCAAGAGATAATCTGCTATTGTTTTGTCTGGAAGGGAAACTTTCGAGTGTGATGGACAAAACAAATCACTTTGAGGAAATGTCTCTATTTAGCACATTGATGTTTATGTAATTACACTCATCAGGTATCTACCCACAACCATTTGTTCTACCATGTTTAAATGTTGTGGCATGAGAAATTCCTGTTGATGATTCTGCTCTTCACATCCAGGTATGACTGACTGCATGCCAGGATGTTGCTAGCCACAGTATTTTACCAGTGGAGGCACAGAATTGACTTGTCCTGGCAAGAGCAGTGTAAATAAATCTTGCTGAAAATCCAGTGGGATGTCTCTAGACAGTATATGGCTCAGGATCTAACAGCCTATAAGTCACTGCCCTCATCACTCTCATGGAACACAAATTTATTTGAGCATTCATAAATCAGGAAGGAGATTTCTGAACTCTCCCAAAGGAACACATTTTTTCATCGTTCATGTCCAGGACCCCATATTTCTGGCAAACTTGTACCTGTTGGGTAGGATACATATAAGACTGAGATCAGAATGAAGATAAAATTCACTCCTCTCTGTGAGCTTACTGTATAACTATTGTCTTTCCCAGCGTTTATTATTCATACTAATTTTGGTTTTGATAGGAGTATATGATTTGGGTAAACATGCAAGTTTACCACACATCTAAGTGATGATCTATGAAAGGTACAGGTAGCAGTGAATCTCTTAGAGATCAACTATTACCTAGAAGAGAGCAATAGAAGTTGGCACTTTTATGGGGGGTGGGAAGGGCATCAGCCTTTCACACTATGCCTAAAAATCTACAGCCTTCCTGGATGTCTCAGTAAGGGAAAGTGAGTTGGGAGGTAGACACACACTCTCACACAAAATTCTGTTTTATTCAGGCATTTAAATGATGCAGACAACAAATTCATGTCAAAATTGTCTCAAGAAAAGCCATGGGTCTACTATCATCATTAAAAGAATGCTGTAATGACACCACACAGCTAAGCAAGAGTTTAAGCTCCATATGTACAGCCTGTGCTGAAGGATTTTCAACTTTGGAGTCTTCACAAAGGCTTGACTTGGATGACAATTCCAGTGCTACTATTCTGGAGTTTCCTAAATTGGTTTTAAATTCTATAAAGGTGAAAAACTAGAAAAGGGGGAGGAAGGAACACCACCAAAAAAAGTCTAAATATGAGATCAGAGTCCTCCAGGCTACATTACTGTGAACAGAATTCACACTGTTATTTTTTCTTGGTTACCATTAAAATTACACTGCAGAAAACCCAGCTGTGTGCTATTTATAGCAATCAAATCATTATAAAGACATTTATGCTACAGGCAGCAGCAGTGACATTTTTCCCCCCTTCTTTTTCAAGCCAATTAAGCAAGAAGAACATTGTAATAACATTTTGCTTTGTTTCCCATTCTCCTTGGTGTTCTAGGATAGCTTATTTTTATTGCTTCAGACCACAAAAATTCTGTCGAAAGGAACAGACTTTATAGTGCACTGTAAATATCCTACATACCAACACCTTTATTTTGAGCTTCCAATTCAGTAAATGCATATATTTCATATTATTTCTCTTGCTGAGAGAACTTTTCCTCATCCAGCATGTTTGGCCTAATAGCTGTGGGAAGAAAATCAAAGTGACTCTTGTGTGGTGGGGCTGAGGGAGGAGCAACAAAAGGTGAGAAAACAGGGAACCAAAGCTTTGCAGCATCTTCCATGACACGCTATCCTGTTCATAATACAAACTTATGTGGAAGCACTGCAAAGGATAATCTAAACAAAAGCACTTCCTGCTCTTGGCACACAAGGCACCACAGCATGGAGAACAAATTTACACTCAGCTCAGTAAAATTTGGCATTGCCATTATGGACAGAGCAGAAATTTGTGCTATGAAATCCCGCGTGACAAAAACTCTGCCAGTCTGAAATAAACAGTGATGCCTGGGACACTGTAGTGTGCCACCAGTCAGCAGTATGGGAATTCAGCACAGAGTTGGCTATGATGACATCTAGATATTGATCTTGTGGATAGGACTCATCACCCTTAAATTCAGTAATCCAAAAAGTTAAGTATCTCCCCTAAGCCAGCTGTCTAGACTCGCTTGACAACTGATGAGGAAAGACAGGTATCTCCTGAAGACAATTAATCCTATCCATGAGAGGTGTCTCAGGCAGAATGAATCAATGGTTGGAACTGTCTGTTTCTCTCCACTGAACTAAAGATGGAAATCAGAAGAGTAATTCAGTCTAGACGACTAACTTTTGGATGACTGAGAGTCGGGGAGATTAATCCAGCCCTATCTCTCTATTTACCACATCACCAGGCCCTAGCCTATGTGAATAAAGTGTATTTCTAAGTGTTTCTCAGACTTGGAACTTGCTTTAAATCCCATGCAATGTTAGGAACAACAACTTTCTTCAAAATCAGTCTACTTTCCAATGCCCCATGAGCTTGGGCTTTCAGTGTCGAAGGCCAATCACTGATCTTCCATTTCCTATAAGGCTGACTTGAAGCTGTACTACAGCTGTAAAACAAGCCAGCAGAAGTTCTCAATTATCCCATTCAAAGCACCGATGGAGAATTTTGTCACAAATGAAAAATCTCACCCATCAGTCACTCAACAAAGAACATATTTCACATATACAGAAAATGAGCAACAAGGGGGGAAATGGCACTGACACTTACCTGTCCAAGTGTGCACTCCATGCCACCGAGGAAATCTGCTTCCTTCAGCCCGTTGTGATTGCTGCTAATGTCATGGACTTCAAACCGCAATCGCTGCACCTCTTCGAAATAGAAGTCCACTGTGAACAGCTTGGAGAAGACAGGATTTATACAGGTTCGGATCACTTCTGTCCTGTCAACCTGTCAGATCAAAAAGAGGTCACATGAGTGGCTTCTCTTTCTACCAGTGATGGACAACCATGAGCTCCTCAAATACACTTTGCTCATTTATCAGCACCGACAGCTGGGACTGTGGACATGGACAGCCCTGTCTGTGCTGTCAGCAGCAGCTGCCCTTTCTGTGCTGGGCTGACCACAAACACAAGATAAGACCACCTTCCTTTGCCTCTTCCTTCCAACAAGTCTTTAGCAGAATAACTGAAAAATAAACCATAGAATCACTACAGAATTTATATCTCCAGCAATACCCATCCATCACTACAAAACAGCAGCAGAGTGATAGAGTTTCATCAAACTAAATGGAAGAGAGAGTAACACCGCTGGTAATTACTCATTTCAGACAATTTGCATGATTAAGGAGTGGAGAACTGGATCCACAGCAACAGCTTTTCTTAAAAATATAGAAATGTTTCCATCCTGCTAAGTTGCATCACAAGAATCTGATGGGTTATACACTGTTTATTCCTACCTCTGAGTCTTAAAACTTCTAAAGAAACATCATTAAATCCATATTGCTATTTCTTAAAAAAAATAGCGCTCATAGATTACTTTCTAGTTCTCTTAAGATGTACTACTTGGGTTTCCTATTTTTGAAATAGGTGTTTGTTATTTTTCATTATGATGCATCATTGGTGACAACGTAAGCAATGAAGCAATTTCCTTTTTTCCACTCTCTTTGCCCTGGTACAGAAAAAAACTTAATAATTCTGTAAGATTAAAGGAACTGATCCTGAAATGAAGTAGGACTTGGGCACATCAGTCACTAGATAGGAGGTGGCTGGTGTGCCACGGAACAGACAAATTAAATTGCTCAGAGGAAGAGTGATGAGATCCTTTGTCTGATTCCTGATCAGGAACATCTGTTGTGCAAAAAATGACAGCCGCTTGCTTCGCTTTTCAGAGTTTATAATGCATTAGCCTTTCTAGTAGTTATCGGCAAGGACACAAAGAGTCAAACAAATCAAAAGCAGGGTAAAAAATGAACAGTTCCTGGTAGAACAGGTTTGTTTTAGTGCTCATCAAAGGTGTCAGATTGACAGCTCTGACAGCCAAAATCCTTTAGCTACTCATCAAACAGATGCTACCACTCATGGAATAGACACAAACCAGTGTTACCATTGCTGCCTCCTCACACAGCTGTGTCAGTGTGCTCTGACTATGCCAGGATGAGACCATCACAGAGAGGAAAGCAACCTTACTTATATATTCACTCTTAATAAATTTGCATAGACTAGCTGAAAATGATGGGTTTGACATCAGTCATGCAGAGAATAATAAGAATAATATAAGGTGAGAAAGGATACCAGCTACCTTCATTCAGATGCTGGTCTATCTCAACATATTTTTGTTATCTCCACTAGCAATCAGTATGACTCCAAATCACCATTACTGCTACAAGGAGAAATATTTCTTATGTCGGATAATGATGACATCAGTTCACTGAGACCTCTTCCTGAGACCTCTTCTAAGTGAAAAGTGATCTGATTCACTTCAGAACAATGGTCATCTCATGAGCTTGTGCTTTAGCAGACCCAATAATCAAAACATTTAAATGAATGGTTTTACACCTTTTTCATAGCCACAGCAAGCTCCTAAACTAATTTCTTGTGTAAAAACTGTTAATTCAATGGCATCATTTAAATTGCTTCATTGGTCCAGCAGATCTCAGGCAGTAACTGAAATTTCTATTATTGTTTCACCTCATCTCTTCCTCTCCGCTGGAAAGGGTTCTCCACTGTGAAATACATCACGATTTACACTTGCACTCAACACAGGTTAAATATGTGGCTCCTCAAGGGAGGAAAGTGCCTGAAAATGGAGGCACAGGGACATTAAGAATTTCAGTCTCACACAGAGATAAGACATTGTTTGCTTTTTCCAGCCTGTGATTGACTGACATCCTTCCTTGACAGACACCGTACTGAAATACAGCCATTTCACTGAATTTCCCCAGTCTTCCCACATTATTAAGATAATATCATGATTATCTGATAATAATGATGAAGATACATCAAGCCAGCATGTCAGAGCATGAGATTACATGAGAAAAATCTGTACCAAAATAAGCAATGCCAACAGCTCCACAAGCAACATAAAATTCTTTGTGCCTCCCTCAGCCATCAGCTGTAGCATTAACCCCTATTAGTCTACCTTGCTCCCAGTCTGCTTTGTCAGCATATTTCACAGTTACCCTACTCCTTGGCTAGATGGTCAGGAAGTGTCCCCAGCATGGGAAGCCTGGCTCCATTCCCTGGCTTTAATTACTGTGCAGCAGGGCTGAGCACTGATAGCCAGCTGGAGTGCCTTGTGATGAAGAAGCAGTGGCAAACAGAACAGCTCAAAAAATTCCCCACAAACACCCTGGTTAGGAGATGCTGTACAAAACACAAGGTATAATGTCCACTTGACTCCTGACACTTTTTAAAGGCTTTTCTTTCTTCAGTATTCTTGCTCTCATGTTCAGTCATAAAGCCTTATCACTCTCTTTAGAAATGCTGGATGAGCATGAAACCTTAATGAAAACTGATGAAAATACCATTGCTGAGTGCAGTTTCATGCTGATAACCATCAAAAAGTTCACGATCTATGGGGCTGCAGACACAAAAACAAAACAAAATAAAACAACAAAAAAAACCTGACCTGGTTTTGACTGCAAGTTACCCTAATACCTGCAGGACCTGTTTCATTTCAATCAAAATATGGTATCATCCTCCACGCTGACCCAAAATACAGGTTCATAGCAGTCTGACAAGATGTCAGCCTCAAGCCATATGCCCTCAATTCTGCTGTCACCCAAAATCACTTACTTTCACTTATATGGATGATGAAGGCTCAGATGCTTAAAGAAAACACAGTTTAGCTTTTCCCAGCCTCATTAACTGAGCACTCAGGAAGTTACACTTTCTCAGCATAATTGTTTTCCGAAACATAATGAATTACACTAAATCTCCATTACTTTTAGGGAAGACAGCTTTGAAGTCCAACAACAGTATATTGTAAGTGAGAGGAACTTACACTTTTGGTCTCGTTACAGAAAACCCTAATCCTGACAACAGGCAGATTTTTCAACAGGACATGGACAGGGGTCATGCCCACAACTTCAGGATTTGCTGATGTCTGACATGTGAGCCATCTGTTATTTTGGGACTTTGCTGGAACAAGGAATTTCTCCAACTCACTGAAGCAGAACAAATTTTCAAAAGAAACAATTGACAGCTACATGCACCTTTGGGCTGTGTCAAGAGGTAAAACTGACCTTAAAAAGAGCAGCGCTCATCTGACACCACGATCCGAACATCTGCTTCGTGGTGCAGCTTCATCTGCACTTTCCCTTCAAGGACAATTTAAACAGAGAAAAGGACTTGCATCCTCACCTCCTGGGACGGACTCACACTGCTTTCCCTCTTCATCTCTTTAGGTCCTTGTCACTTCACAGAAGGTGGCACCCTGCTGAGTAGCCAGGATTACTTGGCAGGCCCATCTGGATGCAGCCACCCTGTGAGCTTCCCCTTGGGGAACTATGAATGACATACAAACACCAAAGTTGGCATCCACAGTGCAAAGTGCCATCTCAACAGCAGGAATTAAAATATAGGAAAGAAAACGGGTCTTCTGAATCCTCTTGCCACACTCGCAAGGAGTTGGAAGCTAAGTTTGAAAGATGTTTTCTCTCTGTACTGTTGACATGGAGGGATGGTTGTAAGAAATGTTTGCCTGTTTCCCTGTTTGCACACCATCACTGCTGAAGAACTGCAAAACTGTCTTTGCAGTCAGATAGCATCAAATTAAAGAAGGCACAAGGGACAAATGAACAAATACTAAATTTCAGGCTTCTTATGCTGTTTATATCTTTTGTCTGTGAGCTGCTGAAAAGCAGCAAGTTTTGCAGAACTGTGATAAATATGGTGTCTTCACTGAGGAAGCAGTTCTTTATCCTAGAAATAAAAAATCACTCACAAAGTAATTCAATGGTTGAAGTATTGACTAACGATCTCCACTCCATCTTCCACCATTAGTTGAGAAGTGAAGCCAAGGGAAAAGATCTAGTCTAAGGGGGATTTTTTTTATCTTCTTCTATCAAAATTAGATGAAGTTTAAGCTATTGCATATACAGGGATGAACAAGGATTATGTAGAAGCTTAGTGTCACCTGGTATCTAGGGCTTTCAAGTGATCATAAAAACAACTTTCTCATTATGTCCTTGGGAATCAGGAAAATGGGGAATTGTCTGCAGGATCCAAAGCTCTGCACCTCGAGGCCATGCTTGAGTGTTTAGCACAGATCAGTGATGTGGAGAACTCCATGTCCCACACAGATATTTGGTACCTATCTGCTCTCCACTGTACTTCTAGCAAAACTGCAACTAGCACAGAAGAAACACATCTTCACCGGTTGTTTCTTGGCATCTTTGATGTGAAGAGCAGTCAAGAGCCATGAAGAACTCACCAAAAGGACAATTTTGGCACGGAAACTTTAATCAGCATCATGAAATGGTATAGCTGCTTCATGAACTAAGGAAGATCTTTGGTCTACAAAATGAGTATCTGAAAATTTATACAGGTGCTGCAGTTCCTTCAGTGTTTGTTGTAAAAACCTAGTTGAAGAGCCATAAAAATGCAAATTCTGTTAAATAGAGAATGCGTGTGCCACCAGAATGTGTTTTTAGTGGTTGTTACATTTTTAGCAATTTCTTAGTCCAACAAATTGACCCATTGTTCCTTATACATTTTAGAGGCCAGCAAGGGAAAACCAACAGGCTCTATTTTCTGTAGGAGTCATTATAAAATGCTGATTAAATCTTGTAGAATCATATTTGTCAGGTGACATGACGAAAGTACAGAGGTGAAGTGGTAGCATTATTTTTAGGTTATCTGAATCTTAAAAAGACTGAAAATTTCCATGATACAGTACCTTACATGAAAATTTGATACCAAGCAGAAAGCAATTTACACTTTGCTTGCTGGCTTCCGAGAAAGTTATTAATATATTTTTTATTATTCATAGCATCACATTTCCATCCCACAAATGATAAGTTATTTGAAAGGTCACCATAATTTATAGCCCTTGTTTTCAGTTTAATTGATGATTGAAAATAGTGGAAAGAAATTAGTAGATCATTAATTCTTTTCAGACTGTAGAGCTCAAGGTTGAGCAAAATCTTCTCAGTATCAGCAGAAACCTTTTGCCACAGGCCGGCTTGAAGAGAAGCATTTAATGTGAATGGTCTTAAAATTATTTGCAATTAATTTCTTTTATTTGTGTATCTATATAAGTATTATATAGCTTGTTAACCTCTAAGTGGCAGCCATGAAGACCTACTTTCCAGCACTGGAAAACTAATCTATAGAAACAGCCCAGACAACTGAAATTACAGGAAAACCAGGATTATAACTTCTTAGTTGAAAAGTTCTTCATTAAGAAAGCCCACTTCTCTGCTAACAGCCACTGACCAGCCTCTGCTTGATTACTTTTACTTTCTCAGTTACTTCTCATTGCTCTGAAGCAGGAAATGGATAATTCATTATATATACTATGTAAAAATTCTGTGAGAAGTTCTCGGATGGAGATGCCTTACATGCTCATAGCTTTTAAAAGAAGAGAGAAATGAGATTGTTGATAGGTACTTGAATGTGGTTTGTCTCATTCACTCAGAAATAACATCCACAACAGCTCTAACAGTCACTGCACAGTCATTTAGTGCCAGCACTTGAGGGCCTGTACTGAACCCTGTCACACTTGAAGCCTGTGCAGGTTTCAGAGTCTCATCTGAGCAACCCGAGCTCTCACAGCTAGAAAACACGAAAAAAACTGTGGGTGCAATACAGGCTAATTCTAGTGCCAGGCAAATTGTGGTGACATTGTTAAGTAGGAGAATGGGGAGTTTCACGGGATTGGAAAGAGTGTTGCTCAGTCCCCAGTATGATGAAAGCAGGACCTAAATTGGCTGAGAGCCCTTGTGCCAAGTGAATCACTGCTTTTCTGGAACAAAAGAGACCTCTGAGGAAGCTGCAACTGTCCCTTTGGTTTTTAGACCATGTGCAGTTGTCGTCACTGATTTCCTTGATAAGCCTAAGCTTTCTGGGCTGCATAAAACTACTGGAAAGTGCATGGGTATCCCTCCCACTCACTGTCCTTTTGGAAAGCTCAAATACAAGAGAAAAAAAGCAAGAGCTCTGCTAGTGCATTAATGCACAGTCACACTGCTCCTGACTGCACTAGCTACCTGATTTTAGTTTACTCTCCTCTGGAAAGAAACACTCATTTCATTCAAATAGTTCTGGAAGTCAGAGAATACCAAGTCTTCTCAGCTTAATATCATGAAACCCAAATATTTTGGGCCAGAGTGTCACTATAGTCACTGTATGGACTGCTATGAAAGCAAACAGGTTAAAATTGTTATCTTGTTGGACTTTAATGTAATTCCTTTGGATTTTTAACTGTTTTACTGGTGACATGGCTACAGGGACTCCAGTTGCATCACAGGGAGTGAGTGTTTAACATGGTGTCCCATAAGTAAAGAGGTGATTAGGCATATTACAGGAAAAGAGTGTGCAAACTTGAACTTGGGTTAAACGAGAAGTCAGGTTAAACAGAGGTTTGACAAAAATTTTGCCTAGAAAAGTTTGAAAATAAGCCAGATGCTCCTCCTGGACACCAGACTCTGTCTGCTCTGATTTAGACTGGAAACACTAACTTTCATCCCTCACCTCATCGGGGACCATCTGAGCCACCAGGCCACTGGTTATTTCACATGGCTCCCTCTGCATTCTGTTCTCTATACATTATAAAATACTACTTCTCCCAGAGAAACACATTGCAACCACGTCCCACCACATGACTTTGCCTTTCCTGGCTAAGAACGCCTTAAAATGCCACATACAGCCTTCCGTTTTCTTGACACGTGAATGCAGTGCCACAGCACTGGAGGCACGGGAATGTCGGCAGAGCCCCAACAACATCCGTGTCACCACAGGGTGTGTGAGGGCAGGAAGGGACACCAGGACAGCGGCACAGCGGTCTTGGGGTCACGCTGTGCTGGGCTACCAGAGAGCCCCAGTGGCACACAGACACACCAGTGACTGACCCCTGACCCGGCCTGGCCTCTTGGGCTGTCTCGGCTCAGCCGCCGGCGCTGCTCTGACTCTGCTCCGTGTGCCGGAGCCACACGGGGAAGCACCGATGGGCAGAGGGGGTGGTGAACTCGTGGCCTGGGCAGTCCAGGCTCAGGGATGCTGAGGAAAACATGTGAGCCAACTTTAATTTGCCTCCTGTGAATTTAGATTTGACATAAAGCATGGAATGGCAAAGAACTCCAGCCCTGACGTTTCAATGGAAGAAAAACATAAATGCTGCCACTTCTCTGAGCCCAACTGTGGAACTTCCTGGAGGAAAAACTGTAAAACATGAAGCTTTTTCTCATCTATTGACCTTGGGCTATAAAGAACAATGCACCAGCTGCTGCACTGTGAATATTCAAGCCAGTTTTGAAAAGCCAGTTGCAGAACATCTCAGTGAACCTGAAAAGCACAGTGTCTCTTTAGAGCACGTAGTATAAATTAAGGTCTTTCCAATGAACAATGATTAACTGGACTGAAAAGTGAGAGGACCACGATAAAGTAGAGAGATAGCACTGTCTATTACATAAGATATTTTACATTATCTTACGTTTAACATGGGAGCAGTTGTAATTCTGATTTTTTTTGTGTAGCATTTTGAACCCTGCTAGAGATAAGAAGGACAAGTTTGAAGAGAGAATGTCAAATCAGGTATGCATAATAGATTTGGGAAACTTCTTGACAAGCAGTGGAAATTCCTGCAAAGCAGTACAAGGATTCAATCTCATGGATTTAGCCTCCAGGTAGGCTCCCCCCGGGGGTTAAGGGGTCTCAATCTTTTGGCCCTCACTATCACTGTACAGAGTAGTGCTCATGCCTCAGCAGAGAGCCCTTTTCTCCATATCCCTGCTTAAGCCACGAAGGTTTCTTCAGAACTAGCTATGAGCTATCACTCAGAGGTGACCTAACACCATACCCTCTTGGGTATTGAAAAGTTTAGGCTTACATTTCCAAATAACTAGTTTCTCTTGTAATCTTTTATAAAAAGCTTGAGCATGTGTGCACACAGTCTCCTAGTGAGGAAGCCCAGGAAACTCCTTGACTCCCTCTGCACAAGGCCTGCAGCTGCAGGAGCTGATATTCTGGAGGCCACACCTTCCAGAGTGACCACGGCCATGCACCAAGTTGTGTTTTGGAGCAGGTAGCAATAAGAGTGCTGCACCCTTGCCTGCACCAGATTACCTCCTGCAGGGTCTTTTAATAGAGACAAGCAATGATTATGCCAAAACCCTTTATCTTACTCTGGTAAGATTTCTGAGCTTAAAGAATCACATAAAATTGACAACTATAGAATTTTTGGAATGAAAGCGTGCATCTTCTGAGGTACTCAACACATCCTGACCCAGCCATAAGCAACACAGAAGGACACAATAGAAATCACACGGTGGCAAGAGATGTGTCGCGCTCCTTGCATATTTAACAAGTGCTCAGCAAACAGCACAAGTGCATAATGGCCTGCATCAACTCATGGGAATAAGGTGCTATAACTCACTCAGATGTGATTACACTGGTATAAGAAAGAAGAGAATTAATTTTTTCACTGAGAGCTCCTGAATGCTACCTCCAAGCTGAGCCCTGAAGCCTCAATGCTAGATCTTTCTTTACTTGATATCCCAGATACAGCCCATATGTTCAAAGACTATGATAACTGACTGCCATTTACTATTCCACAACCTTCATTTGATGTTAAGAGCTTCAATCAAATCTTAATTTACATGTCCCTGAAGACACAGGCTTTCTGTAGAGGACAAAACTGGTCCTTCGAAGTGGTAACAAAAATATTCACGTATTTTACCATTTAGCTCTACTTCCAACTTGCCACGAACTGCTAGCAAGCAGTTTAGTGCCTGGCAGCTGTCTGAAAGTCAGAGCACTATGCAGCCATTTGGAAACTCTTCAGCCATATATTCTCCACACAGTTTCCCTCACAGGTTAGAAAGTGAGCTTGGGAATACAGATTTTCACTAAAGCAGTTTCAATTTCATTGTTATTTGGTTGCTCTTTTTTAATCTGTTTCTATGGAGAAACACAGTTTTGTTGATTATTTCTATCCAAGAAGGGAGAGTTTTTTATGTGTCAAATACTTGGCTGCTTTTCCCCTTAGAGATGATATTTTAATGTCTCCCAATAAGCTAAATTTTAAGTTCTTTACTGTAAAATGAAATTGTTTTGAATGTTATTTTCATTCACAATAGAACAGATGACCTTGCCTACATGACAGTAACAAAAAATGCAAAAAATGGAGTATGATTTAAAATTTGCTAAGCACCTAATGGTTGAGTTTTTCAAATGCCATTGCTTGGGAATCCTCAGTTGATGAACAGAATACTGTACTCACACGACTAGATTCTGCTACCTCATGAGACCACAAAAAAATTAATTCAAACTTACTCTAACCAGGCTGAAAAGCATTTATTTGCTAATTCCACCTTTCATTACTCCAAAACTAACTTCCAGAATTAATTTTTAGTACAGCCAGATAATCTCACATCCAGGGGACCAGGCTTCTACAGCATTTACAGTCATGTTTCTTCTTTTCATGATATCCTGGAGGACAAAAGATTTAGCAGATTGACAAATACGTTGTAGTGCCAGCCCATTGGAACAGTAGGGCAGACATTTGCTGTTGCTGAACAGCAGTTAAGCCTGCACAGAGACCTTTAGAAGTTTTCATGGTGGCACAGGATATCAGGAGAGAAATCTAACATTATACAATTTCTCAGGAATTTACACATAATTGAGAACAGAGAAATATCAGGTGATGGGATGATCTTTGCTTCCTGAGTATCAGTAGGGCTACATTACACTACATAAGATGCCTATGCTGCTTCAGTAATTTGCTCTTTAATTAACTGACTATAAAAAGTATTTTGATAATTTATTTATCTTGAGAAAAATTTCCTGCCTCATACACCCAGGTAAGTTAAGCATAACTAATATAAATTCTCAGATAGATTAATGAATTATGTCAATTGATATAGGCCCAGTCAAGTTATTAGTGTGAGAAATTAATTTTCTAATGAAGCAGTCATAATTAAAGATTTAATAATTTGTTTTTAATGTTGCATTTCAACTGCTAAATCAATTCTATCATGGAGTCATTAGCAGCAGAAAGGCAATGCACTATTACACAAGATACACAGTGCTTTACCAGTATTTCCTGAATTCCTGTACCAGAAGTAACAATTTACAAGGTCCATTTAAACCAGCTTGAGTCTTCATGCACAACTGGGGAATTTGGACCATGTGTTCGAATGACAGCCTGGAAAAAGAACAGATTTGTTGTGACTAAAGTCCATCATAAAGTACTCTCACTCTTTCTTTTAAACATGGATCTTTTGAAGCTTCTCAACGGGGTTACCATTTGCTGAAGCCATGGCATTCCGACTGCTTGATCCACTACGCAGGAATATCAGTGGAAGCCTTTCTGTGAACCACTGCAAAATCCAGGAAAATAGAGTAGGGCATTGTTCTTCTCCCAATTATACTCACAAGCACACATTCTGGTATTGAATAGTACTAATTAGAACTAATTAGAAGTAGAGAGCACGTTTAGCTGAGTAGTATTACAGTCTTGCAGAGAGCATCCTATCAGACTCCTGACTTGGGACCTGTTTGGTTTGTACTGGAAGGATCTCAGTGAGTTAAGGTTGCTGTAAGTATCTGGTAATATCTAATTTAAAATGGTTTCTGAAAAACAAGAACCTTGTAATCAAGCCTCATATGCTTGCCATCCAAAGATACATAAGCTCAATATGAGATGACCACAATTTTCCCTTCCCTGAGAATGATTCGTGCCTGGGATATACTACATACAGGGATCTTCTTTACTACATCTGACTTGCCTACACAAACACCACAGGCAATAAGCAGCTAAAGCTGGTTCCTGTAATGGCTTCAGGTCCTCCTGGAAAGTGTCATGACTTTCCAGGAGTTATTTGTAAGCAATATGTCCACATACATCAGATATGTGCAGCACACATACACAATATGCCCCTCTTACATTCACTGTGATTTATAAAATTGACTGGTATATGCATAGCTGTGCAGAGCCACAAATGCTCAGAGAATACTAAATCCAGCCTGGTACACCTCTTGGCAACAGCAGGGATGCTAAATGTGGACTTTTTTCAACTAGTGACCACATGATTTGATGAGCACATGATTTGATCGTAAAAGACAAGTGTTAGTCTTTCAGTACTTCCATTGAGTGCAAGTAGTCCATGTATCTACTCTTGTGTCCTAATATCACACTCTACATGTTGTAAATACAGTTTTATGGGTGTAAATTATACATTCTTCACCACGATTCAGTTTGTGTACATCCCACCATGAGATCTTTCAGCCCTAGTACTCAGGAGTTTTAATTTAGGATGCAACAGCCAACAAAGAGAGCTCAACACCCTGTGGAAGACACTGCCCACTAGGAGGGTGGTCAATACAAATATACAAGAAACCTAGGACAAAGATATCACAGAACAGCCAGATCTAAGCAACCTTCAGACAAACCCCATGGAACTCCCAGGAAGCCTCGTGAAACTGCACATACTACTGGCCGCAATAAATAAGCAGTGCCAGCAGGATTTGGTCCTCCTGGTAGACTTTAAAATTGAGCTATGACTGAAGCTATGAAGAAGCAGCCTCATAGCAAGGCAGGTTTTGATGGAGATTTGTCCATGTGTAGTTCATGGCTTTCCTTCTGAGGCTCCTGTAAGGATGGCTTTAGGGACAGACACATAGACATGAAAAAAAACCAGCTTCAAAATGAAAACACTGCCCAGGCTTCTCTGACTGTGAGAACAGAGGCAAAACACAGCAAACCCCAGCAGTTCAGCATGCTCAGACCATGAAAGAGGACCCCAGTTCCCACAGTTTGCATGCACAGCCCACCTGGGGTTACAGCCTGGTGGCTCAGAAGGAGTCAGTCCTGCCCAAGGCTATTCACACCAAGGCTATTCACATCCCTCACAGCTTCCTGCCCCTGCCTCCTGCTCTGGGAGACCACTGCAGTGGAAAATGCTTAATTAGTTACTAAGTAATTCATAAGCCATTTGCTCTTTATGCATGGAGTCCTAAAATCTGATTTTGCTGACACTGTTGAAAATCTATGAGTTGCATAAGGGACGAAAGGCATCACCAAGAGCGATTTTGGCTAAAATCGCCTGAATTTTATCCTTCTTTTTAAAAAAAGAGCAAAAATTAATGCAGCTAAATATGATCATGTATATTCTTGTCCCAAGAGACCGCTAAGCCTGACTCACAGAATTACCACATTTGGCAGTGAGGCTCTCCCACTTCTAGGGGCTGTGAAACTGTAATAAGGCACAGAAAGCTTTGACTGGATTTTAGTTCTCGCTCTGTGTATTTGAGGTCTTTCCCTGATACCAGTAATGTTGAAGTCAACAAAACTCAAATATGTATTTTCATGTCTTGCTAACAATGGAAATGAAAAGCAATGGAAATCAGCAGCACTGCTATTATGTATCTGTAGTGTTAAATATGTTTATTTTCTTTGCATAAAATAGATGGCGTTTTATAACCTGGACTTTCAGCATAGCTAATATATTTCAGGCATGATTTTTTCAATTGGTATATTTGTGCAATTTATCCAATGCTTCCATATAAAAAAAATATTAACACCCACTGTCCACATATCTCCTCTAAAATTCCCTTTGACAAGAATATTTTTCAATACCTTCTCTGTGGCTCACGGCATTTTCTATTAACAAACTGATATGGAAATGAGAAATGTAAATAATGCTTGATGAAGTTTGTCTTTAGACCTGGAACACTGTAGAAAATAGTTTCTGTTGTAGATGTTTGGGGAGAAAACACACTCTTGCATTCTGTTCCAAATTATGAGACTTAGAGCAATGCACTTCTTCTGTATCAACAGCCTAAAACCAAAAACTGTGAAGGTTGGACTGGAGGATGCTCTTGGTAGTAGTTTCAGCTCAGAGCCTTGTGCAGCCCACAGGCTGGGCTTAGTAGGGCTAGATTTAAACAAGGAAGGGGTGGGTTCAGGCACACTGTGTGTACCATCACTGGGGTGTACTTTTCTGAAAACCACCTTCACTTCAGGCTGCCACCTACCCAAACAGCCCTGGCGTTGGATACACTCTGATATGGTGCAGAAAATCCTTCAGCGCCTTATAATGGTTGCAAAAGCCAAAAGAAAACTCTCTCTTTAGCATCCGAGTGCAAGAACGATTTTGGCTGAACCATGCAGTGGAAACCAGGAGCAGCATGTCAGGGTGCAGCTTGCATTGATCCTATTGCTGTAAGAGTATAATCTGCACATAGGTATCACTGAGACAGCCCTTAGGCCATTTGATCACTGATAGGACACAGGGAGGTTGCAAGCTAGATGTGTAAGAAGTCCAGCCTGTAATCCATTCTCTATCAATCTGCCACGTGTTTGGAGCTCTAGGTGACAGCAAGCCAGGACACCCTGACAGCCACATAAAAATCCTGCACTAAATGACTCATCCCAACACAGCACCTCAGCCCAAAATATGGAGCCCATTCTTCTTGCACATTGACAAACAAAAGCAGGACTTGGTTTCTGCCAGGTGGAAGGAGTGACATTAGTGATCTAGCAGAGTGATGTGCCATGTGATGGGGAGAAGAACAAGTGAATAGCTACCATGGCTGGAGGAAAAAACAGGCTAGGGAAAAGCTGGAGGATGAAACTGCCATTATATAACTAGGAGTGGAGTATTGTTCAGCCTGCTTTCTTATTGAATTCCTGCAGAATAAAAAGATGGTGGTATGAAAGAAGAATTACCACAGACATGCTGCTCTCTTCAGCTTCAGAGAGAAACAAGTGCAGTACATACCAACCATGCCAAAACACATCAATATTCAGATACAGTGGAGACAGAAGTGGTCTTCAAACATTCTGCATCTCCAGAAGGCCAACTTGTTTTAAATCAAGAACTACCCCTTTCAATAGATTCCTGTTGTAATTTTTTGATAGGAGAATCCTCCTATTTACTCAGAAGAAAGTAGTTCAAGGAGAATGCCTTTCTTCATCTAGACAGATTGAAAAACAGGAAGAAAATAGTACAACCAATCAATTATTCATTTAGGTCGAGTCCTATGGTCTTTATCCCTCTTTGTCTACTTCAGACTTCTACCTTTGCTTTTATTTTATCACTGGTAAAGAATGACTTCACATTTCTACCAGTTAGCAGATTTTATTTTGTCTCTAACATCACTTCCTGCATTTGCACAAAGCTAATCTTTTAGGGCTAAATTTATTCAGCAGTAGCCTTTCACTTCAGGCATCTTTGTTTCAATGTCTTCCCATCAAGATCTGTACAGCCTGATTTTTAAGGCTGCTGTGCCTTTTCCTGGTGCTCCAACTGATTCCAGCAAGGACTGTAAACACTCAGCACTTTTGAAGGTCAGATATAAAGTGGCGAATAGCGGGACAGGCACAACCCAGCTTGGAGGTTTCCCAAAAGAGAATGTAGCTCCTCCAAGCTATAGGGGAGCACGGGGGATAGAAAAGCAAGAGGATTGCATGAAATTTGTCCTGAGAGTTACATCAAGTTGTGTGGGAAGGCTGCTGAGAGTGATGGAAGACAGGCCAGGGAATTAGTAAATGCATGGAAAACTTACTCACAGTAACCTTTTCCATCCTTTACAGTGTTTCCAACTGCAAAAATCATGAGTTTTGGCACCCCTCATAAAGACCCCCACACTGCAAAAATAACCGTTTTCTTAATTAAAGCTATTTTCTTTCTGTTTTTGGGAAATGTTCTGAAATATAAGAAGAATTGTCTAATAATTTGAAAACCCGATGATAACAAAAAACTAAAATGGAAGTAACGTTGATTTTTCTTAATCCCTTTCTTTTTAAATAGCTCATAAGCTGGGAAAGTTGATGCAATGTCCTGAAATGTGTGAACTTGGTTTTGGCAAACTTTGGTAAGTCCTGCTGTAATGCTTTGATTGGTTGAGTCACATGTAGGGAATAGGGCAAGGACTTAATGCTTTTAGGTTTTGGTATCTCAGGTTTGGAACTCTGGCATAAACTACCAGAGCACAGAATCCCATTTGGTCCTGTGAGTTATAATATCTTGGATGAGCATGAAACCATTAGAGAAAGTTAAAAAACAGAGCTGGCAGCCATTATAGCTACAGAGTCTTGCTGAAAAACGGAAATGTATTAGCGATTCCCCATTATAATTCAAATTGATTTAATGCTAGCTACCAAAAAATCTGCTGGAAGTTGCATGCAACCATCAGGATGCCATTAGTAATCTAATCCATAGCAGTCTGATGGTTAATGAGCCTTTTGGAATGTAAATCACTTATCTCAATTTCAGCATCAGTCTTGGTGCAAGGAAGCACAATCTTCTGCTAATCCAGCTCAGCACTAAAATGTTGGGGTTTTTCCATTAACTACTTAATGATGTTGCAGAGAAATCTAAGTGTTAATACAATATGTGGAAACATGGCTGTACAAGCTGCTGCCACAAAATTTTTAAGGGACAGGTGTACCAAAACACAGAGAACAGCTGAGAAGACAATATTTCAGCCATGATTCCATTAGGGATAATGAGCTACAATCCTTGTGGAGTAAACAGCTTTGATGAATCAGATACATTGGATACACAACTTTGCAGAATGAATTTTGGTATAGACACTGTTGATGAAAAAAACCCCAAAACCCCAACAAAATCAACCCACTTTGAATCAAAAACTATAAAACAAGACACATGAGTTATAAACTCTATCTGTTCCTTCATTTCTCCTCATGATCTCAGCCTTTATTTTGACTTCCTAACTATAGACTGACTCTTAAAGGCAAGAAATGGCTCTTTTAAGATATGGTGGGGATGTTTCTGTAGTCTAATTCAGTAGCAGATTATTTCCTCACAGGGAGTCATATAACAGGGGTGGAAGATTTAAGGACATCCATGTAGCTGCACCCTTGTCATCTGATGAAGAACTGCAGATCACACACATCAGCGATACTGCGGCCTAAACTGTTTAAACGTGTTTAATACTGCTTCCCTGCCAGTAAATCCATGCTTGATATATCAATATTCAGAACATATGTAAATCCACAATGCAGAAAGATGGTCTTCAATCACTGCTAAGCTTTTCAGTGCTTCTACAAATACTACAACAGCAGATTTGCTGTCATGCCTTTTTTCCAAAAATGTCCTTTTTTTTTATTCATGGGCTGCTATATTTCTTCTATGAAAATTGTTTATCAGCGTATAAATGAAATCCTCCAGGCTTTGCAAGGCTTGTCAGAAACTAAATTTCCATGGAATAGTAGGTAGTGTTGCTAGTTTAACCCGATTCAATAATGCATTCATGTGCCTCCTTTCATGCAGGCTCAGAGTTCTCCTATTTTAATGGATGAGTAGACTGCAAAAAGGTAATGAAGCACCTAAGTGTTTTGTGAATTGGAGCACTTCATAATACTTTAATTATGTAGCAATGTAACTCTTAAAAGTCTTCTTTTCTAACAGTTACAATACTGCTGTTTAAATAGCATATGAGTCCTATTTAATTAGCTATTGCTAGGTAGAATTTTTAAAACCTTTCTGAAATGATGAAAACCCAACAATTATTTCAATAGTTTAAATCAAGCTTATTTTTGCTTGCTACAGCTATAATTGGGCCTTCGTTTAGTAATGCTACAGAAAAATGGCAGAAGTATTTTCCTAAATGTTTGAGCACTGTTCATTCCAGCAGGAAAGCTTTGCTGTTGCTTATTTTCACACATCGTTTGGGCTGAAAACTACTGCAGCAAGGCAGGGTGTGTGGACCCTGCCATTCAGCACTCCAACTAGCACGGTCTGTGAAGCAGAGAAACTCAAAAAGACCTAGGTACTCTCAGCAGGTAGCAGGTCTGCCTTTCTTGGCATATTTTTGAAGGACTTCCATAAACATACTCGCTTATACAAGAAAAAAAATCCACCTATAAACCACGACAGATTTCGTCAGCAGTAGAAAGTTACGGTTTTTGACATCTGCTCCTATGCCATATGGAGGCAACAGGAATTTTAATCTAATTTTTAACCTGTAAAAATCTCTCACCTGTATTCTAAAAACACCGTAATACCCTCTATGGAATTGTCACCAGGCAGAAGATCTTTCAGCATCTGTCTTAATCATGACAACCACCTTAATGAAAAGGGGCACTGGTTTCATTTGCTTACATTCTGTAGGGAACACTTGTATTTTTAAATGTGATTTCTTAATTGTAACGTGGCATGGAATTACTGTAAGGCAAAGGCAAAAAATCTCACCTAATTACAAATTCTTTAGAACATTATCTTGGATTTTTCACCCTTGCAATACAAACCCACAACACTGTAGACTCAAATTCTTAATATATCACAATGTGGCACAGCTATGTAAACAGCTAGTCTCAGAAAATGAAAGATTGGGGTCAGGTTACTTTTTAGACGGCAACTTATGTAAAGAGCTTCAAATGAAAGCATGCATTGCAATTTTCCTCAGCTCTAAGACAAATCACAGAATTAAAGAAGAAATGAAAAAGAGCCAAAATATTTAGAAATATCAACAGGTTTCCGAAGCAGGTGTTTTTGTCATGCTACTCAGTTCTGAGATGTTTCTGGGTTAAAAACTGAGATCTAAACTTGTGCTGGTGATGTTTGGATGAAGCCTTGGATCCATTAGGGAAAATCGCACAGGGTCTGTCCACTACACATTTCAAAATTAAGTTGAAATGGTGATTAAATACCAATTTCTCTGGCTCAAATATCACATAAGTGCTTGTTATGGTGAACCGTCCAGAAGCTTGAGAATCAGATGGAAAGGACCATGTCGATGCTACCTGCTGAGACATACTTCCTAGAGCCACAAACAAGCCACAAAAACAAAAACAAGGAACTAATACAGTGCTCATGCTAGATACCACATAGTTTCTTTTGAGAGATTTTTTTCTTCTGTAGTTACCTATGGAGACAGCAATGCTGGAAATATAGCATGGAAAAAGTGCCAGAAGATCAAAGGGGCCAAAAAGACTAGAAGATGTTGTTGGCTTGTGATGGTGGCAGACTACTCACTGTATACTACAGAAACCTGGAAATTCAAATCTTTCAGGAAAGGCACTGCTCATCTCATGAGAAGGTCTGATGCCTTCATGAAATATTCTGAAGGGCAAAACGTTCCCAGATGACACATTTCGTTAAGAGAAGTGGGAGTTATTTCAAGGTGGAATAAAGTGCCTTGGAAAGCATATGGAAAACTTAAGCAATGTGTGCAGGAGTGCACATATGGTTGGGAGGCTCCCAGAAGCACTACAGAAGTGGCCAACAAGCAGCAAGATGATGTCTCTGACATTGCACTCATCAGTTACAAGAATAGACTGGTTGAACCTGGCTTTACGTGCATCCTATGACAAACAGCAAACCAGACCACCAGCATCACACAGCATTGTCCTGTTCTCAGCAGATATGCATTATAACAGGGTGATAAAGTACTCAATCCAGCAAACACTCTCCTGCATGTACATCCTTCTTGATGAAGTCAGGAAGGTGCTTTTCAAACCTAGACTGGTTTTGACAGTATTTCATAAAACTCCTGAAGAGCTGGGGGGGCTGAATGCTCTCCTCCTGAGCACTAAACAGCTACCCACACCTTCTGTCAAGTACATCTGTTATTGCCAAACGTATTGTCAACACCTCTATTTACAACTTAACACATTTTTAATTCATGCCACTTCTAAACTGTGTGCAAATACTACTATCCCCACCCACTCCCCCAAAATTCAACCCCACACAACTAATGGAAGAGTTTCATGTGAAACAGAGAACTGCATTCTTGGGCAGCCTGTGATGGACACCTGTAATGAACAAAAACCTGGGCTCCTTTATCTGAGGAGGCTAGGTAGCCAAAAGCCAGTTCTCCTCAAGAAATCCAGCCTCTGCCTTAGGGGCCTACAAGTTTCTAAGGAACAGATGCTGAGAAGCCATACAAAAAAAGGGTTAGTCAATATTTGCCCTGTCTCCTGTACAGGCCACTGTAGGAGACAAGCAGTTGAACTAGGCGCATCTTTGGTCAGACACTGGTCACTTTTTGTAGGATCTGTTATTGGCATAAAGATGTGGTATCCAAACATAGCTAAGTCTCTTTGGGAAAAGAAAAGCAGAATCCAAGCAAATCCCATCATATCCTGGCTGGTTGGGGGGGCTTTGGGTAGCCCAGAGCCAAAATGGTGTGTGCACTGACATTATGGAGGAAGGCTGTTCACACCATAGATCTCAGCTGCAGGCCTGTGCTGAGCACACACCACAGGTTTACTTTTCTCAAAGAAGTAACAGCAAAGAGAAGTCAGGAGAGGCAGAAGAGCTGCTGTAAATCCATATGCACATGGAAGCTTATTTAGATGTGTCTCTAGATTTTCACATATGTAGAATGTGCTCTGAAATCTGCTTTCCTGAGTATGAATCTGCTCTGAAATCTGTTTTCCTGAACAACTGCTAACAGAAGTGATATTAGCCATCCAATACAACACTTGCTAATTATACATACTGTTTACTAACAACGCATCTAAACACTGAAATTTTCTTCCCATTTTTTGTTTATGGTTGGAGCATCCTATTGCCTTGATACTCATGTATTTCACGAAGTGTCCAGGTAATATGAAGGATTTATAGGAGGGGAAGAGTAGCATTGCAAGATGCTGAAACAAAACCACATGACTTCTCCATAAAATGTTCAAGAGCAGATGACGATTGTCCTAAAGAACTGGTAGTAAAGCATAAACCAGCCTCCATAGTATTTAGTGGATATCTAGTCTACTTGAAATACACCCAAGACCATCCAATTTGTTTTACTTTTTAAATGTCTGTCTCTATGTTGACATTGCAATAACAGGGGCCTTTCTGTTCAATCCTGTGTTTAGGTTCTTTTCTGCTTCAAGTGTAATGCTTTGTCTCACAGGGGTAAGAGGAAAATAAGCCCATCATGCACATATTAAGCATACAATAAGAAAGTCCACTTCAACAAATTATAAAATATTGCTCATTGCTTTCATTATTCTTCAAGGAAGATGATAAAAAATATTTACAGAAGTCATTTAGCCACAATTATTTACTCTGATGTGTATCATCAGTAGGGAAAGAACTGGACCTAAATACAGATATGAACACCATGAGCATCAAGGGACAGCACCAGTATTAAATGGGGCATTTAATTTTGGATGGAGTCATTAAAACAAAAGCCAGAATTGCTCTAGGGTTATAAAACACTTATGGATAACCTATAACCCAGGAAATCTGTGGTGTAGCTTCTGTGAGCTTCTGATTCCTCTGCAACGGAGCCATTGTGCAGCACATGGAGAATTATGCCTCCAGAATCTTAACACATACATAAGGACATTGTGAAATAATAAGCAAGAGTCATTAGAACTGTAGAGATCCTTTGAGAGAATCTGTCCATACTTTCTCTTCCTCCTGACCTCAAATATTATTCCTCTAAGAAATTTTCCTGTCAACCATTCCTGGTGAACACGGAGAAATGCAAATAAAACTCCTGAATTTCTGAGGAAGCTGTGAGAAAATGGAATATGGAAAGCAAGACTCTTTTAAGAAAAATGAGGACAGTCACAGTATTACCCAGGTTTACATTACAGGTTATTGGGCTAGGGAGCTAGTGAAAGTAACTGATATTTTCTAGTCTGTACTTATCAAATGATAACTGAAAGGTGGGGGTTTTTATACATCTTAAAAATATATCTCTATATATTATATATGCTTTTAGAAATACTTTAGTCATATTTACAAAGGACTTGAGCATTTCAATCAGAGAAGAAAGCTTCTAGTACCCTGAACCAAACCATATTTAATACTTTTTTTCTCCTGTTTAACATTTTTATTCAAATCTACTTTCTTTCTTACAGGGGCAAAACTCACTGCAGGGCCCTTACAGTGCAGGTTACCAGCCACATTTGTCCATTTCAGAGAAATGGACATGAAATGCCAGCAGGGCTCCAGATACCACTCTTCATAGTTCCACTACCATCCCACCATGAAAGACTTCCAGGAATTTTCAAATTCATTCAGAGAAATATTCATCTGCTTAAACAACAATTAAGAAGCAACCAAAACACAGAGGGGGGGGGGAAAGCCAAACATTCTCAGGGTGCTCAGAGCCTTTTCCTTATTGTTTTCCATGCCACTATTCAGCTCTCATCGCTCTTCACATCTTACTCATCCCACTCTGAGGGAGGAAAAATGCACAGAAATCACAGGTTCATCATGACCACCCATGTGGGCACATCCATGTCTGAAGTGAGACTTCAGCTACACAATATTCTCCTCCCACCCCATCATAGCTGAATGCAAAGTACAGCAAGGTAAAATGAAATACACATAAACGTTTTTAGTGTCAAAGAATCAAAGGCCGGGTGTCAGGGACAGGAAGAGAGGTATTTGTCCTCACTCTCCCAATCTAGCAAAGGTACTACCTGACTCCCACAGAGTTTTCACCAGCTGTCAAATATATCTCACATATGTCACTGTTATAAAAGATATTAAATATCAGCATGTGACCAAACTTCAAAGTACTGGTTGCTGATTTTTCGTTAACAGTAACAGGGGTTTAATGAGAAAGAATATTCTTGGTATTTAGGTTCGAAGTCAGCGTTACATTTGTCAGTACAGATTTCAAGAGGAAAGATTTCCCAGTTCTGCAAATGTGAATGACTGAGAAAAACTAAAATGGGAAATACAATTAAAAGATTTTGTAAATAAAACTGCTTTTCTGTGAGAGCCAAAGGGAGAAATGTTATTCCTTCTTCCATTCACCTCCCATTGCAGGATGAAATTGATTTAACCTCATTTACCGCTCTCTAGGAAGAAGTCATTCAGCCATAAGCCTCCCAGGGAGCTTCCCCTGGCTGAACAAAAGCTCAAAATGTCACTGCATTTACAAATGAACAGAGCCTCTTACTGAAAAGGCTTCAGTGGAGCCACCAGGAAGAGCTGTGGCCTACAGGTCTCTTCCTCTCAGGGTGAATTTATTGGCAGGATAATGTGCATGTTTCTCTCAGCGAGGAGAGGTACCACGGGCTTGGCAGATAAAGCAGTTCCTGGCTTAGGTTCAGATGCATTTACAGCCAGGTGTGACCTTTCAGTTCTACCTGTGTGACCCGGTGTAAGGAGCAGTGTCCATGAGGCTATTTGTAAGATCAAATGTGCTTGGTGTCAGTTTCCTTGGGAGATATTTCCAACTGCTTGGGCCTTCTCCTAAAACTGCAGCACACTATTCTCAGCCCCCTGCAGTAATGGTGTGGTGGGACCAGGTCACTCAAGAAATCAGGGCACCAAATGCTGCTGAGCTTTCCAATCTTCTCCTGGCTTTGAAAAATCTGATATTACGGTGTTAGCCACCAACAGAGCTGACAAGAATGGATTCCCTTGTCTCACAGACCCATCCCATACGCACACCTCCTGCACATCTACTGCCTGCAGACACACTTGGACCTTATTATTTTTAGTCCCACATAAATGCATGATTGCAAGCAATCTCAGCTACCATGAGCCATCTTTTTCACCACTCAGCATCTCCCCCCTTGGTTTATCATAGTTTATGCCTTCCCCATGCACACTGTTTCTTGCCACAGAGGCGCATATACAATGCTGTCAACAGAGTGCAACCACAGAATGCTGATGGTGGCTGTTTCCAGCTCGGTCTAGATTCCTATACAGCTGTTTAATTTGTTAGGGGAACAAGGATGTTGATGTACATAGACTGACACACATACAGAGCCACTCAAACCTTTCTGGGAAAAAAGTTAGATACACCTTTCTGGAAATTTCGGTTCTTGTCTTAAATTTTCCTCCCCTGATCCTTTATTGATGGGTTTTTGTCCTGACCTTGTGCTGATTTAGCCCTATCAGGTGTGACCTCCAAGTAACACAGATGTATCCCAAGTCCCACCAAATAAAGTCCTACCAAGAAAGTTCTTCTTTGCCAATAAGTTTTTTTGGATATTTTCTGGCTTTGCTTAGGCTTTGCCAGCCAAGGGGCAACATTAGCTGTAGCCCCTGGAAGATGTTTGATGGTAGAGCTACTCAGGAAAAACACTGGTTACATGGATCTGGCCTGTGCTTGTTCCCTACTGACATTGCTTTGCCTTGAAATGGTTTCGCTGGGGGTGAAGAGCAAACATATGTTACAGCAGTATCACTTGCAGTGCTACACAGGTGGCTAAATCCATCATCATATGGCATCCACTGCAGGCAAACTAGCTGTGAAACAGCACAATGCCAGCCAAAACCACACAGGAATAGACAAATTTAAAAAAAACCACAACAGCCCACTACTTAATCCAAGGCCATGAAATACACAATTCATGAACAGTGTATTTATAGTATGTGAATTCAAGGAAGCAATTGAAGGAGGAGGGACAGAGAGCTGGGGATGTAAAATTCGGAAGGTGCTTTTCACCACTCCCCATTGCAAAATCTCACTGCACAAAAATAAAATGACCTGCCCAAACTGTATTTCTTACTTCATTTTTGTTGGGTTTTCTTTAATTGTGTATACAGATGCTTCATGAGCATAAAGTGCATATAGATGTGGCCATTTAGAACTGACACACTTAGCAATTAACTGTGAACTCTCCACAGATTTGTGCATGTACATACATTATTCATGTGTGCACACTCACGGAGATTTCACACTTTGGATACCTGTGCCTTTGAAATCTAGGAAGCCATGGGTACTCGATGTTGGGCTGAAAGTAAGTGTGACTGCCAAAGGGAATTGGTTCACATAAAACACAGTGGAAAAGGTAAGAAAAAAATGCTTGCCACAGTCAAACAAGTTCTCACAACAGTACTTCTTAGGTCTCTCTCAGGAGAATAAAGAGAAGATTAAAAATTTAAAAGAAACATAATAGAAAACAAAACGAGGCTTTGCAGCCTCTTCTGTTCAAGTGATTTCTCAGTTGGCTGAGATACAAACATAAACACAGTTCTCTCTTCACACATTCTTCTCCATCAAGTTCCTCTGTACCTGCACAATGCCATTTTAATAGGGCAGAGTCCCACTTCTCACCCAAAAAAGGTTGGTACAGCAAAAGCATGCACCTAAGAGATGCTTCCCATCAAACTGAGAGACTTGCTGAAAACCTTCAGAATAGTGTCAGTCATGAAGAAAAATGCAAAATGGTTATGCTTTCTTTTGTAAATGATACTAGTTTAACATAAAAACATTATAAAATTGCCTGCTTTCTTACTTACATGCCCCACTCATAGAAACTTTAGTGTAATGACAAGGATACTTAGAACACCTACACTAGGTGATCTCATAACTTGCATTCTTCCATTTCTTTATGAGCAAAGTCTATCACCTTCCTTCCACAATAATTAAGTTGCTGTTGAATTTACTAATACAGACCAAAAATATACTAGAAAACCCACTTAGGCACACACCACAGTATATAATCTAGTTACTAAAATGGTATAGGATTGCAGCATGCAAGGACTTCGTTCAAGCAAGTTCAGTCTCAAGCACACCCCTAAGTTTGTCTTGATTCTGTACAGTATATACTCAAGTCCAGCTGATACCCAGGAGGTTTAAATATATCCCTAACTTCTTTATGAAAGAAGTTGAGGGGAAAAGCATTATTTAATTCTAAAATTAATTATTCTTCAGTTCAGACTGTGCTCTCAGGAATTTGATTCACCAACTCCATGGTGAAAAAACACTGCTTTTAACGTCAAAAAGCCCCTTCTAGGTGTATTCAAGGAAGAGCTGTTGTCACCTTGGTACACCAGAAGAAAAAGTGAACATGCTGCAGCAGAAAAACACTTTAGGCAGGCCTGCTTTGCATCTCTGCTAAGCGGCTGTGT
The DNA here is from genome assembly GCA_013399835.1 of Leptocoma aspasia. Lineage (NCBI taxonomy): Eukaryota > Metazoa > Chordata > Aves > Passeriformes > Nectariniidae > Leptocoma > Leptocoma aspasia. Next base: position 71,646 of record VXAX01003261.1, read on the forward strand.
TCTTAAAGCTCTACTGCCTTAACTGTAGAACATGGGCTCCACAGGAGTAATTAGGCAAAGCTCAGAATTTCACTTGGATTTAGCAAAAAAAAAAAAAAGGGGGGGGGGATAGATATATCTGATAAGTCATGAAGAAATTCTGGTCAATGCTGAAAAAAAAATAATCCGCATGAACAAAGAGAAAAAATCAGCCCCATTCAATCTACATAATGAAAATCTGGATTAGTTCCTTATACAGAAAGACACAATTGAGCATCTTCTCTCTCAAAGCACCACTGAGTACAAATGAAATCAAACTAGAAAAGGTTCAGCCAAATCACATTTTGAATTTAAATTGATCTTGTTTGGTTGGCTTTAGTAATAATTGTTTTTGAGGTAGCCTGGAAAGATATTACCTGAAAGATTTCATATGCATTCATTCCCTTACCATTTTACTTTTCCAGTTTTCTTAAAGCAAACCCACTTGCTAAATTTATGCCATGTAATCTCTCTGCTAGGCTTTCACAGCACGCACTTCCTATTAGCCTTCAAACACTTGAATCAAAGATGATGTAAAAATGAGCAAGTAACTGCAGCTTTCAGTTCCTTAAATTTTGTTAAGACTGTAGCCTGAAATCAAGAGAGAAATCACTCTAAAATCCCATACAAATATAATTCAGCTTCTGCTTAAGCCCCAGTTAAACCAGGCTTCTGATTTGCCTTTTAGTGACTTTCCTCAGCAATGCAGTTGGACCCATGTTCAGTAATATGGTTACGTCCTGGTAATAATATAGATAAGTCCAAACAAAATAATAGTTATGTGCAAATGAAACCAGTGTGGCTTAAAAAACAGCAGATAAAAGTTAGTGCATATTATAGCATTTTACTAAATATAGCTGATTAGCTGAAATAGATATCTCTTCTAAATGAATACAATTAGGCATATATGTTATTTAGAGGCAGCTCACAGAAGCAATAGCTACAAAAAACTCCAGTTTTATTAGTATCAATAGCCATGAGTTAAATTGTTAAAAATATGTATTATATAAACATGAGGTATTTACATTCAGATAAAAGTTAAAGCAGTTTCATAATTTTATAGTTCTCTGCATGATTTTTTCTTTCAAACAACCTCTACTCTAAGAACCTCATAAAACTGTCTTTGCAGAGATTCCATATATCAAACACTGCAGATAGCAAGAGCAGAGATGTATCAAAAAATGTATACCCTGAAAGAGTTCTCTGATCCCAAACAAAAACCTCTGCCATTTCTGGAGTGTGAATTTTGGCCAGATGTGCAGAACAGGTGCTCACAGATTTTCTGAGCTCCTCTCTTTTCAAAAGCAAAATCAAACCAATCAAAAAGTCTAATTTGGAATCACAGATTTGACTCCAGCATGGCTGAGCACCTTCCAGAACTCTGTTACAAACTACATTACCTTTTAATAAATTGAAGATGAAATATTTATTTATCTTTTCCTAGAGCTGTCAGTGACACTGAATACCTGGTGGATGACCCGAGACTCAAAGAGATGGTGATACCATATTCTCAGACCTGAAGGCAAAAACTGGCAGGGAGGTGAAGTTGCAGAAATTGTAGCCTTGACACATTAAAACTGGACATTTCCAAGCAAATGGACCATATGCATTATTCTGTGTGGCACCTGCTGTTCCATTAAAGTCTAATAAAGCCAGTTCAGAGCAGCTTCTGTCTCATGTCACAGAGGCTCTCTGACCTGGCACTTTCTAGTACTCAATAATTTAAATACTGTATTAGCACATTTAGTGAATGTTCCCTGAACGGTTGTATGCCACAGATCACTGATGATTTCAAGAGCAGGCAAGCCAAAATGGTTGTGACTTTATTTCAAGCCAACATATCCACAGGATGGGGAAGGGTTCACAGCCCCTACATGAGCAAACATGGCATACCTCAAGTGCCGAACCTCTTACCTTCAGCTTTCAAAGATCACTTTGATCAAAAGAATTCCATGCCAGGCCCTGGTCAGGAGTCCTTCTGTAATGCATTGGATGCAGCACTGAGTGTTCAAGCCTGCAATGACCACCTGAGGTTTGATACCAATGACGAGTTTCCAAGTGCCCAAGGGGTCAGAGAAGCTGTGGAGAAGAGTAGCCTGTGCAGGGGACTGATTTCTACAAACTTTCACATCATAGGATCCTACCAGTTCCTTTTCCCCTCCCTTTCAGGCCATAGAGCTCCACAAGCCAAGGCAGGTGGGTGAGGGTCAGCTCTTTCTCTGAGAGGATGAGAACTCAGACGTGACTGCAATGGAGTGAGCTGTACCTGCAGCCACAACCAGCACCATGGAGAAGAGATTCAAGAGCAGGTCTGAGTTGCTAGTGCATTCTGAAGTCCCTGTCATTCCCTGCAAATTAAAGCTATTGCTGCTAAGCCAGAAAAGCTGTCAGGGAGAGTAGGATTGAAAAATGAGTCTCATTTACACTGGAAAATGAGGGCAGTACATATACCCAACACTCCACTCTCCAACTTATTGGATACCCAATCTGAGATGTACACAGGTACAGTAGCTCACATTTGAAACCTGTAGTGGTGTTCTGATGCAGTGGGGCTCATTGGCTTGGGTGGCTACCTTGCTTCTTAATCCAATCTGCTTTAAACCTGTATGTCTCCATATTATAGGCTATTTGGACAGAACTGGCAGCTATGTACCAGAAGACAGGAAAAGGGCACAAATTATCCCAGCTCTTACAGTTGGCTAGAAGCAAAATGAGAGGAGAAGCCAAAGTCCACTGGAGGGCCACTCCCCAAACTATACTTCCTCCAAGGTAACATTTAAGTCTATCTGGCATGGCTCTTACAAAAAGAAATGCTTTTAGGAATGCAACAAACTGGTGAGTAGATACTATCACACTTGCAGAAAGTGGAGCTAGAGAGAATCAGGAGACCTTTGGAGAATTCAGAAATGGAAAAAAAAGTTTCTCTTAAAAAATGGCTGATTACAGCAATATTTATTTTGGAACAGTGAAAACAGTAGGCAAGCAATTCACAAAAGGATGGAATACCCTGAAGGTGGTTAAAGTAGGGATGTCTCTGAATTTTAGTTACAATCTAAGTAGAGTGAGGAAAGGTCCAGCATGGTGTTTTGGCACTGGAGATTGCCATATTCATTTCACTCTGGACATCACTAAAATCCAAAGCAAACTAAGAAAGTTCTATCCTGAAACTACCTTAAAAACTAAGCATACTGCCAGCCACAGTACTCTGGAGCTGAAGGCCTCCAAGTGGAGACCTATCACCTAAGCTCAGAGCTCCAAAGAAGCCTGGGATTTCCTAGGCCCGAGGCTCATGGCAAAGCCCATCTGAGGAAAATGTTAATCTGAATTATAACTTTTTTAATGTGAATCATACTGCATTCCCCTTGAGAGAAGCAAAAAGCTTCTCTGAAACAATACTGTCATTCTAAGCCTAATTCCAGATGCAAAGGCTGTGTTACCCCAAAAACTGTGCCTTTGCGCCAAAATGTATATGATGCCGGAGGCATTGCACCGCACAGTAAAAACCCCATACAAAGCTACATGATCCCCTGAAGGAAGAGAGTGTTTTTATCTGCAGTGTCTCTTTAAATTAGTAGTAAGACTTCCAACTGAGTTAATACTAAGGTGGGAGAGAAAAGCATGAAAAAAAAAAAAAAATTGCACAGGGTAAACACAACCCACCAATGTTGCATAATTTTGCCCTACTGCAATATTTTTCACACAAAGATTTCCCTTTACCAGCATTAATCAGCAGGATTTGCTCTTGCTTTTAAGTGTACAGAGCTGGAAGGAAATTATCTGACTGTGATGTAATTTTAATTGCATTAATATGCAGTAAAAGTATGTCCGTGGCAGAAAATGTTATTACTGTACTACTTATTGCTTTAAATATTAAATACAACTCACTTTTTCACAGCTCTTTTTCTAATTACAATTTTTATTTTCTAACATATATTTGTCTTCCTAAAAGCATTTTGGAAACTAATGACAACTTTCAGGTTGGCCGGATTCCATTCTTTTTAATACAGCCAAGTGACATTTAATTTGAAATCTGATATCACTTTAAAATATTAATAAGATCAGGGTAGTTTTACACTACATATTCATCTCAGTGATTGAAAGGAGCTTCATAAAGTTGGTGCAGGCATACCTTAAAATGTGAAAAATTTGTATCAATATGCAGATTAATCTAAATCTATAGAGACAAAAGAATAACACAGATTAAGCTGAGAGGCTGAAGTGCAAATTTTGTTGCCAATTATTATCAAAGCCAGAAACTCATTGAAAACTACCCAAAGGGGGGCATTTCCTGGAACTCTCTATGAGAGAGGAAGGATGTTATGTCCTCCCACAGGGAGCCATATCACCCAACTCCTGGAGCAGCTCCACACACAGCTACTGCCAACATCACACCTTCAAATCAGCTCCCTTGCTGACAAAAACTGGAGTTGTCCAAGGCATCGTTATGGATGCAGTACGTAATCACTTGAACTGCTGGCAACTGTCTTGCTAGGGAAACAGTGAAATTTCCAACTCACCCTCCCATTTAAATCACCCAATTTTCATCCAAATTCACTTCAGTGGCTTGGACCATGGACCAGCAACCAAGAAAAAAAAACGGTTAAAGTTGTGGCACAATAGCTGTTAAGTCTGAGGAGACGTTAAGCTCCTTTTTAGAACCATACCAGTTTGAACAGTAGGAGCCAGGACACAAAAGCAGAGTGTATGTGCAGGAGCAGCAAGGAACAGGTGGACAGAGCTCCTCTGAATGGCTGAAAGAAAAGGTAAAACTGGGCTTTGCTTTAATGGAACCATGCATGTTAATACTTAACACCAGAAAACAACACTGAAACACAGAAAGGACAGAACGCCTGGGAAATCCGTGGAAGCGTGTACCTATCATGACCCCAAGAGGGAAGAGGAGCAGAAACACAGCTTTTTTCCTAGAGTGCCAACACAGAGAGAACTGAGTTTTCAAATCTGAGAGAAGAAAAATACCTCCTATGTTACAATTCCTAGTGTGACTCATGAGAGCAAGCTTGGCATACATTTTTTCATAGATACATGGCCAGATCAAAAATGTACAGCTGACAGATTTACTTTTTCCAGAACATCAGGTACCAAAGATGTACAGCCTTAAAACTGCAATAGCGACAGACAGCGCAATGCATTCAGTGCAAGACAAGAAGGATGGGAATGGCAAGTGATGAGAAATCCTAAGACCGGCAGAGTCAAAACCCAGTTCTATATTTATTATTTTAACCACATACTGTGCCAGTCCAAGCCATCTTTGGAGGTGATGGCGCTGCTTATAAAGTGCTACAAAGCAGTATAAAAGTTGTGCTTTGGATACATAATCAGACTTGTAGGGGATTGTAGAGTCTTCCCTCCATTTCTGGAGGATGGATAAAGCTTCTTTGCTTGAACAAAACAGAAGATTGTATTTCTCAGGAGTTCATGAGTTAGCACTTAAACTGTACTAGTCTCTCATTACACTTAATTTCAGTATCATGCACAGCAGTACTGAATTTTCATCTCCCCAGTCCTACACTCCTTGCAACAAGAGGATGAAACATACTCTGAACCTTCATAATGGAGTACTCCATTTTAACCATCATTTCTGTCTCATTATTCTGACTCTCCCTCATCTTTGTCACTCAAAGACAAGACAGCAAATTAGTCTGTGTGAAAAAGACCGAAGAAAGTATAACATGGTGCTCATTACTGCCACTGAAAACTGCTGAATGTGCAACAGTTCTGAAGGAAAACTATTTTGATTGCCAGATTTTCAAGAAAGCAATCAAATCCAGACTCCGGGCTAGCTGAAAGTCCAAGTACTGTCACATGCAGTGATGACAAAAGGGATCAGAAATTCCAATATAAAACTTATGCAGCCAACAGAATAAGATTAGCAAACTCAGTTCAATCTCATCTTTTTGTGTTCTGGAGTTTTTTGTTTGTTTGTTTGGGGTTTTTTATGGGAAGCCACAGGGAAAAATAAAATGCTTGGTTGCCAACTGTTGACAATTGCTGTTTCAAACACACAAATACTGTAGTTGCTTTAAAGGTACTAATTGTCTCATTCATTACAGATTTATTAGTTTCTTTCCTCTTTAAATAATTATTGGAGACATCTTCATGTAAATGTAAGCACCCTTCAAAATTTTTCATGTATCACTATTTCATTCTTGACATTTTAACCCACTTTATTGTCGACATTTTTTGCCTGCCAGAAAAATGGGAAAGGAAACAAGTTTTGGTATATTAAAACACTTCAGTGGTACCTACTCCTTCTCTGCACAAGTAAAACCAACTCAGAATTATCCTAACTGCCCAAAGAATGTAAAACCACTAACAGCACATTATTTTTTCCTTGCACGTGTTAAAGTTCATGTATAGTCAAGTGCCTTAACATTTGATATAGTAGCCACCTGACTTACTGTTTTATCAGTGGAAAGGTAAAGGTACTTGGTCTTCAAAAAACCATGCTACTGCCACTAGAGGTATAAAAAAAGACAGCACAGATGTCATTAATTTCAACTAGACCAATGGCCCAAATGTGAAAGACTGAGGCTTCATAGAAAGAAAAAGACTGTTACTTGTGCAACCTCCACTTTCACAGTTTTTGCATTATAAAAAAGCATGGCTCAGATGATCACTCTTAAAAAACAGAATATACTAGAGATGGCTAAGAGAACACTGGTGATTTAACACCTAAGTCTTTCTGTTCTGTTTACAACAGTAACACTTAATTAACATTATTTGTTCTGTTTTCACAAAAGCCTTTTACAGATGTTTATCAGACAGAAGCAGATAATCAATTTAATTTGTCTAGGATGATTTTCAGTTTAGCCCACCAAAGCCAAAGATTCTAGAGCATCCATGCTAAAATGTGACTGCCTATCTAAAAGCAACAAATCTATCTCTATGCATCAGATTATTTTCTATGGAGAACTTGAAAAGGCTCAATCAGCTGAAATAAAGACACTAAGGATTCTCATCATTCTCTCCATTTGCATTTCTCTCCAGAATTGCATTTGCCATTCACACGACTTTTCTTTGAAGATAAATGCAACTATATCTGCTAAGAAGAAAATAGGTTCAACGTTGGAAAAAAAAGTGAGTGTTTTCCTATGTATTCATTCAATCTATATGTGCATTTAAACTTTATGGTACTTTAGAAGTAAATGCTTGTACTCATTGAATATAAATATTCATATTACAAGTAAATTATTTTAAGACAATATTTAAAACTGCAAATTTTGTTAAACTAGGAAATAATTAAAAACACTGGTAAAAATGCTATAAAATTATGCTTTTACCAGACCCCATCTGGTTACAAAAGTATGTATATACAATATAAAAAAAGATATTTTCTCTCTCAGGAATGCCAAACACCATTCTTCATGAATATGTATAATTAGATGTTCTCTGTGAGTGAGAAGTAGTAATTAATTCAGTGTTAAACATCACAACCTATTACTTGAACTCCATGGCAACCAACATTGCCAAAAGAGAAAATGAAATTTCAAAGCCTATTTTTAAGTTATTACAGTTACACATTTCCCAAAATTTCAAAGCAAGCTTGTGGTGTTTTTGGATACAGACGAGTTAAGTTAACTTCTCTAATTGAGAAAAGATCGAAGTGACAACTAATGATTTTTGCTTTTATTTTAAAATGGCTTGATGTCAATGAAGAGGAAAGTAGCCAATATTCACAGCAGTTGCTCTGTGGTATGCACAGCACTCCTAGGGATGTAATCCCAATGGTTTTCACACTTTGGGACACCTTGATGTCACTGACTGCTCTGAATGAACAGGCCCTCTCTGGGGTTTTAGGTTCTCACCTTAATGCTCAAACCAGTCATTTTTACCCTTGAACCCACAAAGATGAAGGTAGGCTGAGGAAGGCTGCAGAGAATCAGCATATCTCCATAATATGAATGGCCTGGCTTAAATGGTGATGTTTGTACCTTTGTGTTTTCTTCTTTACTCAAACAAAGCCATAAGGGACTACAACAGAGTTCAAAATCTTTGGCTTAGGAAGATGGGAACAGCAAATCAAATATCAATGACATTCAGAAAAGCACACAGGGAGGCGTGACTACAGTTCCCTAGGAATGCTGGTGTAAAGGAAAAGGGTAATAAAGAGTGGCATTTCTTCAGAAAAAAGCACAGTAGTGGCAGAAATACAAATCATCCTCTTGGTGGAAGTAAGATAGCATACATAGCTAGAGGACAGATTTGATTGTGCACTGAGCACATGCTGCACCTTTAATTCAGGTGTTATAAAAGCACCAGCTCAGTCTGTCGAGGACAGGTAAAAAGTACAGTATGAGCTGATACTTTTCAAAGTCAGGCAAGATAAGGCCATAGATGCAATTAACAAAGCATCAGGAATAACAAGAAAGTGTCAGTGAGTATTTTAATATAAGAAGAAAGCCAACGAAAGCATCTGGCTGCTACTCAGTGGAACTGGAACCTTGCTTAGCAATATCGCTTAGCAATATGGTGGGGTCTCGTCAGAAAGCTGAAATTGGAATGCCTTTTTTACATCATCTTTTTATTTAACAAGAATTAGCTCTCATACTTATTATCAGCAATAGATGGTGACATGTCAAACTTGAATCAGGAAAAAAAAGGATTAAAGAATACCTTGGTAATCAGACATTTTCAGTTTGGTCTGGCTTTTCTTGAAGAGCTGCTGGATGAACTGCTGGCAATTATCTTGGAAGTCCTCTGGGATACACTGAGTTACCAGAAGACTGCAAAATGGCAAACAGTTAAAGGAGGAGCCACAAACCTGTAAATCCAACACATTAGCTTCAATTTCCTGAACTGTAAAAGAATAAATAATCAAACTACTTGCTAATTCCTAAAGAAGACCCCAAGAAGATGAGCAACATGAGCAAGCATGAATTTGTCGGGAAGAAGACCCATCAAACCAATCTGATTTCCTTCTGTGACAAGATAATGGCCTTTGGGGAATAGAGAAAAACAGTAGGTGACTTGTTATCTTATTAAGTAGGTTTGATGTTGATTTCATCTGAAATTCTTTAAAATAAGGATGCCATAGAAAAGTTTGGAAAAGCCTATTAAGAAAACATACTTGGCTCATCATAAGTAAAGAGAGATGCATGCTTTCAATGATATTCCACAGGGAAGTGTCCTAAGTGTGGCATTATTGAGTATTTGTCTTAATGAACTGAAGGATGGCAAAAAAATGTTTGTTAAATAGCACTCAGCTGTGAGAGACTTTAAGTATATTGGAAAGCAGGACTTCAAAATTTCTCAGCAAACTGGAGAATAGGCTGAATTGCATGTGCTGCTTGTGAGCAATATAATGTTCTATACCTCTGCAGAAATAATTAGGTATATCACTGCAAGTGAGGAAACACATGGCTACAGGGAAGACAATCTGTAGATCAGAAATGTACACATGAGAACTGTTTCATCATACTGTTGGAAAGACTAAAACAATTTTACAGCAGTGTATGAGGAAAGGTAGAGCTTATGAGATGCACAAAGTAAATCTTTCCACTCAAATTCAAAAAGGTGCTGGAGCAACTGCTCAGTTTGCTGCATTGCATTTCAAAACAGGGATGACCACCTGAAGCAAGCTCACTGGCAGAATAGTGAAGATTGATCACAGTTTTGGAAGACATGACTTAAGAAGAAAGACTGAACAAACTGGGCTTACTGTCTTGAAAAGACTGACAAAAATTTATGAGCAGCAGCTACTTCAAAAGAGGAGGAAGCAGTCTGTTCTTCATGCTCAGAGGATTCAAGTGCTGAAACTGCACAAAAAACCCCTAAGCTTAGATGTAATGGAAAGTAGAATAAAATGAACTTTAAGAAAAACAGTGCTAGAATAGGGTGCCTGGAATTTCCATCATCTGGCGTTTCCATCATGGGAGGTCTTGAGGTATAGGTGAGAAATACATCAGCTTTTAGAGCACAGAAAACGAACATGGTTTCAGGACCTTTCAAGTTATGTGAAGGACAGACAAAAGAACAGAAACATCCAGAACAGAACCAAATCCAGATGACCTTTAGCAACTACTCAGTTTCATGTCTAAACTCATGTCTAAACTATTAGACATGCCTCTGTCCTTACCAGAATGTGGAAGGAACAGGCACAACAGTTCTGCAAAGAGAAGTGCTTTCTTTAACACACAACTAAGGCTAAACCACAGAGTGCTGGGTACTTTAGTGATTCCTACTGCTATAGTCAAAGCACGTTTTGTGTGTCAGAGATTGCCAGATGAGGTTTCATTTAAGAATCAGACACAGTCAGAGAGGGAAATTTCATTAGACACAGGCAACAGGTGAGTATTTGAATGAATAAAACACTCAGTTACCAGGGAGCTCACACCATCTGCTGGATTGCTGTTTCTGCTTCCTGAGCAAGCCAGCACTGCCTGAGAATGCAGAGGCTTCTGCCTGCAGTGATCTAAAGATATCAGTAATCCACTTCCAGCCTCAAAAGGCAGCTCTTTGGTCAAGTTCTCATTGCATCTCTGGTCTATCTAAATTATTTCTCAAGAAAGTTTAAAAGACAATTTTCCTTTTCAAGTCACAAGATGCATTTTATCAGAGAAGAAAAGACTTTTGACAATAAGTGGACAAGAGCCCAAATTCTCCCAGCAGGCTACTGGAAGAGAAAGAAATCATGGAGCTAGGCAAAGCTTCTGCTGATTTCCCTCTCGAGTAGATCTATGAATAAAGAGTTGCAGTAATTAGTCAGGTAGTTGCATTCTGCTCAAAAGCAAGACTTCACCAATAAATCTTACCAGCTGAGGTTTAAAAGAATGATCAGCATCCTCTCCATTTTCTGGGATGAAGCCATTTGGGGAACCTGGAGTTGAAAGTAATTACATTATGGATGCAATTCATATACCAGCAAAACTGCAAAGCATCCCACTCTGTAACTTGCTGGTATTCCAAGGCTGCTCCTCAGCTGATAGAAAATGGCCTGACTCTGCTTGCTGCAGGGGAGCTGTGCGAGTTTAAACTGCTGATGATGTGCATTTACATTTTCATTAGACTACTGAGGAATCTCCAAAGTATAGGAGTAATCAGTCAAGGAGCACACCTGCTGAATATGCAAGACACTGAAGTGGTTGATACTGTGCTGAAAAGAAGTGAATCAAACATTCATCCATGTATGTCATTTGTGCCATGAGCAGCATTTTTTATGCTTTTAATCTAATATTCTCTCCGAGTTTAGGCAATACAGGCAAAGTGGCTAAAACCTTGACGGTTAATCCCACTGAAAATATTTTCATATAAATGAAATGCACTGCATTCATTCAGGAGATACCACTAAAATTTATCACCCAAATGGTACCACAGTCATCAAAGTGTGGGGAAAAAAATACACCACACCAAAAAAAACAGGATAAGGAAACAGAAAACACTGCAGTGCAGGGTCCAGCAGTCTGCTGGCAGTGCTGACGAGGGACAAGCATGGCAGTATGAGAACATCACCAGACGAAGTGAAATTAAACCAGTGGACACATCATGAAGGTTTTAACACCACTGCTTCTGATGCTGATTTTTACACACCTACGACCGGCTCAGTAACAGGGACCAAATTTTGATTCCCAAAGAATGCAGAGGCAAGCCTTAAGTACATAATTGGGGAATAATTGCCACATTCAATAAATGAGGCACTTTGAGAGTGGCACTCAGTCTCTGAGCTGTGATATTTCTCATCAAAGAGCAGTGCACTCAATGAGAGGCTACCCCTTCCCTGCCATGAACCATTGCTTTCACAAGTGGATCCCAGCTTTCAGTTACCTACCATGAAATCAGGATTTAAATGGTATGACTCAAGCTAGTTAATTTTAAGAAAGATCTTAGAGCATCCATAAGATGTCCTGTAATAAAATGCCATGAACTCAAAAACATAACCAAACCACACTGTTTCCCAGTCACATCTGTGGCTCTCAAGAATTCTTTTTCCTAAATGCTGCTTCAATTTTTACTACTTATTTTTTCACTCACCTGGGCAGCTCAGATGTTTAGGAAGCCTGTGCTATGTGGTGTGAGAAGCTGAGCTTTTAAATCAAGGAAAGGCCACTGCATGCACCACAAAGGCAGTCAGACCGTACAGCTGAAAGGGTAAGATCCTTCACTTTCAAGTCACAAAATTAATTCTGTTTATACCATTCTTTCCCTTACCATGCTGAAGAAATAACTCCAAATAATTAGAAATAAAAGAGTTTGCAAAAATTGTACATATGAAGGGTTCAGATAAAAAACACAGAACAAGTAGGCTTAAAAACCTTACTAAAAATATAATTTATTGAAATACTCCTTTTCTCCACAAAAATACAAGGCCACTGCATTTTAATGAATGTCTCTCAAACAGTTCCTGATTTCCTAAATCAGTTCGAGTTTGTTAACCTATTTTAAGGTTAATTTCATATTCTATTGCTATTTAATGACTGCCTGGAAATTGCGCAGAAGTAATTTCTAAATGTCTAAATGTCTAAAGCAATAAAGCCATTTCTGAAGTCAGGAAAAAGTAAAAAAAAAAAATTCAGATGGTGGTTGGAGAATACTCATCAGAAGAAAGATGATATAAAATTATATTAAGTTTGTTTTCTCCCTTAAACTAAAGTCTGTTTGCTGATCATGTGCAGTACATAATAAAAAGACATCCATTATCCTATCACACATTCTTCAGATTCTTATTTTTGTGTTCTTAAATATCATGCTACAAAGTGTAGAAATAAGTGGCATTTGCTTTAAAGAGAATACATCTTCCTGAATCAAGTACTGAGAACACATTGGATAAGGGGCAAATATAACAATTTAAACCTGTTTGGAAAGTAATTTTTCAGTTCTTAGTCCCAAAGATGAAGCCTGAAGCCACAGAAGTCAGGAATCCTGTGTTTGCAGGGTGGGATTTATCCCAAGACTGAAGATAGTTCAGTTTACTACAATAGATTTGCGTGAGAGAGAGATTTCTAACCATCTCCTCTGGAGAGGCCAGAGAGCCAGCACCTGGTGTGTCTCTCCCTTGGAGTGAGATGGATCCGTGTCTCCTTGCTTTGAGGTCTGGAGAAGGCAAGGGAAGAGCAGAGTTCAATACAGTCAGAAAAAACCCAAACCTGAACAGCCAGCAGCTACACAGGAGCCCCAGGGCCACTCAACACTGGCTGCTGTCACAGCCTTCTCCCTTTCTGCAAGTGCCTCTTGATCAGCTTTGGAGAGCTTTGGTAAGCTTTATCCAAGTTTGAAAGAGGAAGAGAAGTCTTCAAGCCAAGTGACTTCCTACAAGTTTAGTGAAAATGAAAGACTTGAATTAGGCCTCTGAAGGTCCAGGGTAGTAGGGACATAACTATTTAGTATCCTTTTTGTTGGCATTTCCATCTGGTATGATGCAGAAGTAATATTTGCCCTCACACAGCAGAAAAAAATTGATGGGAGCATACCACGTATAATGCTCAGCACTTCATGATATGCAATAATGTTATTTCATATTAGTTTTGTTTATGTAGCACTGTCATTCAGCTTAAATAGGCACACAAATCTTGCATTAGGAAACCATTATTAAAGTTACTAATGAAACAGGCTTCTCTGCTTCTCAAGGTTGCCTGTACAACTCTAATTTTGGCCCTTTTGTCTACATGCTTTATCATACAGCCCTCAATTACGTGTCCACATCCTTGTTTTTTAACCTAACCTTTGCATCATTCAGCACACAGAATAGAAGATGTTCATTTAATGAACAGCTGTCTTCTTCCTTTCTTCTTGTTGTTCCTTGTGTGACCCTTTATCTTATTTACTGTTGATTATTCAAACTGGGCTTCCAAAGCAACATTAACAATTTCTTGGGAGTTTGTGAGCTGTATATTTAAGTTCTCTATAATCAGTGACAAGGTTATCCACTAAAATCTAATAAATCTTGACTAAACATAAGCTTACTGTTTAGAACATGCTTGCAAGTTTTGCTTATTAGTTTGTAAGGGCAGATTTGCCCAGAGACAGCAGTGGGCATTCCTTTCACCAAACTGCTAGTGGGAGGCATTGCCCCCACCAAAAAAAAATGAAAGCATCTTCGAAGACAAGCAGGACAGCATACTGCATAATTGGCTCTCCCTGGCAGAAGGTTTGATGAGAGCAGAGCTGTAGGTAAAGTCACTGTGTTCAGGCTGGTGCAGCTTACACCATGGTGTGGGACTCAGGTCTGATCCTGAATGTTGGTCTGGGGATCTGTCCAAAATTTCACATGAAATAATTCACCAGCAGGCTTACACCTATCTTGTAGCACATCAACCCAAACAGAAGCAGTTTGGCAAAATCGTAAGCAGCTAAGAACAAGCTTTTAGCACGGAAGCATGAGGTGTTTATAGTCCTGGTGGTGATTTTGTTAACAGAGGAGTGTGCTGTTAGCATTCCTGGTGGGCTGATTACAGTAAAAAGCACTGTGGTGAACTGAATGGTGATGCCTTCTCAGCACAGAAGCAGCAATATCTAACCCAAGTGGTGTTCATCTTATCAAATTGGAAATTGAATAGCTGCCACTGAGGACAGCAAAGGCAAAGGGAAGTGTTGACCACAGGAAAGCATAATGCTTTGACAGCTGAGAATGAAACGGCAAAGCCAAAGTCAATTCTGGGCAAAAATGCCAGCTATTGCTAAATCTTGCTTGAGCGGAACACCAGAAAAGTAGGAGATGAATTTGCCCATCCTTTGCCTTACTAAGCTGTAGTCTGTAAAGAATAAATCAGTCCTTGGAATCTGAAATAGCTGGCTATAGGTGGCTTCAAAAATCAGAGAGTTGTTGATTTTATTTTTGTATTAGAATAGGTACAATAGAATGTAGAATTGTTCAACAGTTCTCAATTTACACTGTTTTGTGACCTTATGGATATATTCACTCCTGCTTTCTCCACACAAAGTGGAGAAAGGAAAATAATTCTGAAACTAGACAGTGATTGTGTCAGGAAATTAATGCTGGGCATTAAGAAAAGCAATATATTTTATGGAATCTTTTCCTGTGGGACTCAAAACATCCTTTTCTCCTGTTAGCTGCCCTTTGATATTAAGTTGGCCTTTGCCTTTCCATACTGTTAGATATGACAGTGATGAGGTTGATCAAATCTACTGAAAGAAGACTTAGTAGCCCATTTCTCCTGACCTCTGGCCCATTTTCATAAAACTCTGAACTACACATTTGTTACAAAGCAACTTATAAGAGAGGCACAGGCACTGAGGTTCAGCCACTGCACTTCTGAAATGGAAGTGGATGCATTAATCTAGAAACACAGATGTCTTTGAATGTGAACCATTAAAACTCTGCCCCCAGCAGGAATCTCCTGCAGCAGGAAGCATAATCTGGTAGAATTATATTTCATATTCATTTAGATTCCAGTAGTTACAGCATTGTAACTGTTGGCCATTTTCCAGAAAATACATCCTGGGAAACTATTCAAGAAGGAAGGATAAATAGATCAGTGAACTTATAGTTCCACGTCAGTAGGAGGAAGACAAGTGAGAAATTGGTCTGACAGTGTTGCTGGGGTGATAAAAGGATATTTAATAGCAACCAAGTATAAAATCCAAATTAGGGATTTGAAAACCAAACAGGAGTCAAATTGACAAATACCAATATAGCAATGTAAATGTAAAGCATCCATTACTCTCATTTCCTAGGGGACTGAGAGTTTATCAGATTTATGCATCCTCTTGGTAAGACACTGTGCCAAACAGCAGTTAGGATTTCTAAACAGCCAGAGCTACACATGGCGTGACTAATGGCAACAAGGCACTGGACTATCAGAAGTTTGCCACTCACATTGCTGCAGCCTGCTTGGTTAAATCAATCCTCAGACTAGGAGGTCAGAGAAGCACTCCACCCTTGTAAAACAAAAGCAGCTGACTTTACACAGATTATACATCTTTGACAAACTGTGCTTTTCAAGCTCTTTCAGCACAAAAGATGCAGCTGTAATGCTCTGGATTTGCACTGAAGCTGGCAGCTGCTCCACTCTCTCCCTTCCCATCTCTCCCTCCCAGCACCTCCAGTGTGTGAGCAGTGGCTGTGGTAATCCAAAGTTTTTAAATAATACACGTGATAAAGAAGAGGTTGTGTGTCTGGGGAAACACAAACAGGTCCATATCTTTCCTGTACTGAGAACTCCAGAGCTGGACACAGTGCTCCAGGTGGGGTCTCACTGGAGCAATACAGAGGGGGAGAATCACCTCCCTCACCCTGCTGGCCACGTTTCTTGTTGTGCAGTCCAGAATATAGTTGGCCTTGTTGAACCTCACCTTGAGCACACACTGCTGGCTCATGTCCAGCCTCTCATCCCCCAGCACCCCAAGTCCTTCTGCACAGGGCTGCTCTCGATCAGCTGATCCCCAGCCTATGCTGATACTGGGAGCTGCCCCAACCCACATGCAGGACCTTGTACTTGGCCTTGCTGGACATCACAAAACCTCACCCAATAGACGTGTATATTTTCCTTTAGATTAGTTTAAATGGGTATTTATTTGCAAAAAAGTCCCTGACATTTTATCATGCTGTGGAATCATCTGAATTCCGGCTGATAGGTAAGGAACCACAGCAGCATACATACAGTATAATAAAAGGGCAGGAAGCCCAAGTTTACTACCATGAGCTGCTCCAATTAACTGCTTAACTGACTATAGTCCTCGACTTTCCTTTCCTTGCAATTCAAACACTAGGCTGCTTTGGTCCTTCCATCCGTACACTTACTAGATCCCAGCTGTGTAGAGGCTTCAGCAGATTGGATGCCTCTAGGTGAACACCACAGTATTTTTACCTGTTGATCAGCTTAACTCCAGGCAGTGCTGATGTACAGCTTTCATACCACCTGATGGCTATTTTTCTAAAGGGAGCACCCTTGCAGCAAGAAGAGAGGTTGTTACCCAATACAGGTGACATTTCATAGCCGCTGGTCCTGTTAGCTGGCCTTGATCCTCCCTGGCCTCAGGACCTGCAGCCATCCTGCACCACTGCTCAGAGTCACGAGACCCCCAGCAACAGAAGAGCTTGACCACCTCTGCATGTCTGTCTGTTCTGCAAGAGGCATTTCAGCACCTCTGAACTGTCACTTACAGATGAGTACCTTTACCTTCCCAAAATGACAGTGGCAGAGCAGTAGGAGAACAGCCTCCTCCTAAGCCAGGTGCCATCCTGCATTGCAATTTTTTCCAGAACAAAATCTACCAATTTCAGATCCTGCCCTTTAACTGACTAGACTTCTTGTAAAGCATCCAGTCCCTCTCTGCTCAGCTGGCACTGGGAATCAGAAATTAATGTTTGATTACTTTTCCTCTAATATGCTGAGGGAGGGAGGTAGCCAGAGAACCAGAGCTTTTGTATCTATCCAGAATACTTTTTTATCTATTCAAACAGATGATTAGGAAGCTCGAGTGGTACAAAGCCTTAAAATGTAGAAAATACAGAAAGCCAGTACACTTGATAAAGACACAATTACTTGCACTTGTAACACTACCCCCTCACATTCACACCAATTTTAATTCCACTTTTAAGATAAAATTCCAATAAGTATTCATGCATACTGTATTTTTTCAGAAAAACTGGTAAAAGGTGCTTGAGAGACAAGTAGTATTTCATTGCTCAGAAACCCATTCTATCATTCAGAAAAATAAATTTTACTCTTTTCCGTATTTATTTAACAGCCTTCAGAAGACCAGTTCCTTGTTACATATTTGGAGAGCATCATTTCTTTGCTGCCTATTTTGCTCAGTCTCTTTTGAGAAGGTAATACAGAGTGAGGGGAAAAAATCTCCACTAATTATTTCCACTTCAGTTTGTTTAGTGATTCCCAGATGAGAATTACATATACAACACACTATTCTAGAGGCTGAATGTCTTTACAGAAGCAGTATAGAAATGAAAATATCTGGAGCAATGGGCATCTTGGTTTTCCCAATAATTTAAATCATAAAATAGTTTGTGTCATTGCAGAGAGCTTTACAGGTATTGTAAGAGACTTATTTTTGACAAGAATTTTCCTTCTTCATCATTAAGGCATATTTATGGGAAGGAGACAAACCTTACTCATTGCTTATGCCTGGTTCTCCTTCTTCTGCTCATAAGTATCTTGTTTGGGGAGTGGGAAGAAAGAAACAACACTACCTCCAAAGATTCTCTCACCCCTTTAAAATAGTTTATTAGAACTTTTAATGAAATTCACACAAGAGAGATGGATTTTGAAAAATTTTACTTATATGGGCAGAAAACCTCAATAAAATAAACCTCCCCCTCTAATATTCACTGAGACTAAATGTGGCTGAACTGCCTCCAAAAACCAATGGAATTTTTTTCACTTTTCTTGGATTCAGCCTAGGACCCAGAGGTAGCATATATGGATCAAAGACCCATAAAGCAGGTGTCTGGGAGCACACATTGAACTGTTTTTCTGCCTCCTCTCCACACTGTATAAAGAGGGGACACAACTACAGGGAACATGCCTTAGGATACTGCACTGGACACCTGATATACACCTGAGGTAAAATAAAGGCCTGCACCAGTCAGAACTGCAATGCCAAAGAAACTCCTCAAATAAGTCTTCATTTTGTGGCAGAATGGTGCACTGAAGTGCATGCCTTGAACTGCTACCTTCAAGTAAAAAGCTCTTTTATTCAGCTGTATCACTAACCATATCATTGAGGCACTGCTGTTCATTTCAGTGGCCCAATGACATTTTTGAATTCTGCAACTTGCCTGAAATACTCATGTATAAGATAGGGTTTAAGAAACAAAAAAGGAAAATTTATAGTAATTATAGCTGAGTACGTGTTTAAAGACAAAGTTAAAAATTAGCAAATGAATCTACAAGCTTTTGCAGAATCTGGATCCAAAATCACATTCAAACTTTAGGGTCTGCTTTACTGTAGAATCCATTTTCCACCCCAGGTCAGAAGCAGCTCCTGAAATGCTGGGACAGGTTTGGTGGGCTCATGGAGCAGTTTCTCTGGTTATTGGAAACCAATCTGGAAACTCTGAGTCTGCTTACAAAGCCCACAAACAGAAGCAGACATGAGTGTTGTGCCACAGGCAGGGTATTCCAGAGCATATGACACAGGAGGGCAGGTCCAGGGAGCCAACACAGCAGTGCTTGGTTTGGCACTCTCACAAGCACTGGGTGTCTCCACAAAAATCAGATGTAGCTTAAGCTTTGCCATGAAGAAACCTCATCTACCCTGTGTATGGCCCTGTGCCACCCCTCAGAATCTCTCTGCCATTTTTGTCTCTTTCTCTTCTCCTTGATGATAAGATACAAGTCCCTGTGGTATTGTGGGGCTGGATTTGGCCTCCCACTAAAGCTTTCACTGATTGTGAAGCTTTCCAAAATGACATTTCACAGTATCACTTTGTACTTATGTTCACTTGGATTCTTACATGGAGATGGATATGCACATATACAGAATCCATACTGAAACTCTTGAAAGCAACTCAACATTTGGGCTTCTTGTGGCAGATGTTTTCTTCATGGCCATGTGTTTATTTACATCTAAGTTTGCAGGGCAAGAGTTACCTGTTCCTTCAGGCCAAAAGAGGCTGCACTTAGCTGGCACTTGCACTCATGACTCTAACCACAGGGTCAAAATGAACTATTTCACCTGTCCAGTTCCTGAGTGATTATAAAAAATGATTTTAAAAAGTATTCTGAAAACATCCTCTAGTTTTATGCCCCCACCATTGCAAGGGCAAACGACTATGAGTGTCTGGTTGCCACAGCATATTAATATTAGTTTGTGCCTTCAGCTTAGATCATTTACAGGCCAGAGAGACATAGATCTGCCCTAAAATACTTTGTGTTTCTGACTTGTGGGTGTGAAAAAAACAGCACCTGAAACACATCTTCTTGCTCATACTGTATATATTAGATGTATTTACCCAAACTGCCTTCACCTTGCAAAGAAACAAGGGCACTTACAAACTTCAGTATAAAGCTAAACCACTGCAGGATCCTTATTCTAGCAAGTGGACTTCATCTGAGAAATCTTACCTTTAAGGTGAGTAAAAGACTATTATTTCTAACACACTGGTTAGCACGAAGCTACAGGATTTGCTATTAAAATATGCAAAACCAGAGTGGAATAGTGCTGTGTGTGTAAATTATGCATGTTTCTTATTAAATCAAATCTCTTTATCTCCTCCCCTCCTCCACTTATTACACAATTTGTCATCTCTTATTTACATGCCATATGATACACAACCCAAATAGAGAGGGCAAACATCCACAATATGTGCAGAAAAGGGAGAGATTTGTGTTTAAGACATGAATATGCATTAGGAGGCAACACATTCAGGATACATATTTTAAAGGTGAGACTGTTTATTTTGACAAGCTTATTGCTAGAAATGCCACTATGTGCTCCCCCATGCCTCCCAGCATGGAGTTTGTTCTCTGACTGAATACACAATACCCATCCCTAGAAAGAGGTCCTGCTAAGCCAGTTTCAAAGCCATGGACTGAGAAGGAAGTCACAACACTGGCAGGTGGAAGCAGGAAATTCTTGGGGAACAGGGGGAGAATCCAATTCATAGTATTCACCCTTTTATCTCTCCTTTTTTTTTTTTTTCTCTTTCTTCTCAGTGTAACTTCTCTGTGAAATCAGAGAATTTCTCTGCTAGAAAAAAGTACCACTTATGAAATTAGCATTGAAAAAGGCTGCTGTTTGCTTCTGAAATCAAAACAGAAAGCCAGCCTTCCAGGAGAAAAAAAGATCACTCCCTTCTGCCTTCCTTGTTTTCTTTTTTCATTTTCCCTCTGTTTTTATCTCTGGTTTTCTCTCAAGCCAATGGGTAAGGCCTAAAAAGTTAAGGTTATTACTTGGGATTCAGGTAAGTATTATGCAGTCCCTTTTATTCCATAGATACTTGTATAACCTTGGGCATTCACTTAGATCACCTGTTCTTGGATTCTACACCCGTATAAAGAGCACAACAGTGCTGTTAAACCTCACAGAAGTGGTACAAGTATAAATCAACCTGTAAAAAATGTTATAGGAAGAGATATATAAGCTAGGCAGATAGAAAGAGAAGCCTTCTGGGTCAAGGCACTGAACTCTAAAATCCAGGCTCTGCCACTACCCAGCCTTATTTCTCAATCCTATTTAATTCTCAGTTCCTCATCCACAGGTACAAAGGACTGATGCTTACCCTCCTCCTAAAATGGCTGAAGGAATTAGTTTGGAACTAGCTGGCCAAAACTTAGACAGCAGGTGGCATGCCTTGTTTTTGTAAAAGGATTATGACAATTTCCTCATTACATTTTTCAAACATTTATATAAAATCACAAAAAACCAGTCAAACACACACTTCACTTCCAGACAAAATGTTTTAACATATGGCTGCTTGTGTTTTCCCTTCAAATATTTTAAGACAGCAGCTTCCTCACAAGTCTCTGTCTCCCCCTATTCAGAGATATTGCTAATGCTTTTTGAAATGCAGGAAAAAAAAAATCTGTTTTCTACTCCTCTATTTTCTTTATCTTTGAGTTGATATAAACTTAGAGCTCCCTCTCCTTTCTGCACATCTACATGGGGTTTTTGCTGCTTCATCCAAAGTTTCTGAGCAGCTGTCTAGAAGCAACAATTAACAAAGTCAAATATGCAAGGTTCTGAGTGATGGGACTTGCCACATTCACCAGAATGAAGGAACTGAAGCTCTTATTCTGTACTACTGCACAAGCCAGGCTGTGCAGTGTGCAGCAATTTTTAATGTGACAATCCCAGAGAACTTGTCAGATCTACTAGAATTTTATAAGCGGTTTGTTGCTCTGTGGGTTTTTTCTGTTTTGTTTGGTTTTGTTTTGCTTTTTATGTTTTGGTCTTTTTAACCACATACAACAACACAAATATCCACAGTGTTTCATGGAAATAAATTGACACTACTGTATAAGGCTTACAATATGAGGGGTTTGGTCAAGTTGATTTTGTTTATTTTATGCAAAGACAACAAAGGTGAGATGTAGAGGAGGGCTGGGACAGAAAAGACATGGTTTGCATAGGCATGTAATTGATGGTTATTTGACATATAATCAACATATTATTCACAGACTTTTAAAATACAAAGTCTTATAGGGTTATTACCTGATCAGAATCCAAAAGAGTATACAGAAGATAAATTTTAGAACCATTGAATTGTTTTGGCTAGAAAAGACCTTCAAGATAATCGAGTCCAACCGTTAACCCAGCACTGCCAAGTCCAGCACTAAACCATGTCCATAAACACCACATCTACAGGTCTCCTTAATACCTCCAGGGCCTCTACCACTTCCTGGCCACCCTGTTCTAATGCTCAGTAAGCATTTTGATGAACAACTTTTTAATAATATCCAAGCTAAACCTCCCTGGGTGCAACTTGAGGTCATTTCCTCTTGTCCTAGCAATTGTTACTTGGGAGAAAAGCACTAATTTGAGCTACTTAAACTTTCTGGCCACCAGAAGAGAAATCTTGTGCTATCTATCCTTAAGAGAATAGCTGAACTTCAGAAAATTTGTATCATGACACTGATTTCACATACCACCTAATGTGTTTTTTGTTGTTCCACTTAAGGAGTTTGAAACTGTGTCTGACACTGGTTTTAATTCATCTGAAATTCACTGATATTTGCTTGTTAAATTCATGATTCAGAACAAAAAGTTTGCAAAGCAGCCAATACCATGGAACTTTCAAATATGTAAAGGTGCAAGAGCCAACACTACCAAACCAGAAGACAACACAACAATTCAGGAACTTTTCTCTATGGAAGTTATGAATCTACAGTTAATAGTAAAAATGTCATAGTAGAAGGACATGTAAAATGATACCTATTTTCTTTCTTTCTATGACAGAATAAGAAGGTGCTTGGTAATTCTGTCTATCTACAAAGTTCTTGAGGTAGTTATTTTCGATCCAAATTGCTACTCCAGTCTCCTAGTGCTGCTCAAGGTGCCACCAGCAAGGGAAGCAAGGTTCAAAGGCAAGGATGGCTTTGGTGCACTGAGGGATGCACTGGAGCAACAAGCGATATTTAACAAAATAGGTAAGACCAGCCTTTGGGAAATAACAGGTTCTGAGCTGAACTAATGATAAGGTCATCTGGGACTGAGTTCCTGATAATGGCGAAGGAGAGATGCAACCTTATCCAACAGTGGATGGTTTCTGCTTTTCTGGATAGAAAAGAGTATCTGATATATCTTCACCAAGTTTTCTAGTGCACACAGAATACTCAAGGGAGCACCACAGTTAATTCTGTGAACCAATAAGTAAGTCCATGAAGTGACACAGTCCTACCCTGCAGATATACCACATTCCATTCTTTTTATTTCAGTCTTTTTTGCAGTATCTGCAGTTCTGGGAGATAACCAGAATAACAGAAATCCTTCCACAGCTTTTGCTGAATCACATATTTTTATGTTACACTCTGTACTGCATGCCAAGAAAGGGATGTGAAATTAACCAAAGTACAATAAAAATAATAAAAAACTTCATAAGCTTTCAATTCTTTCTGGCCAAGAATAATGAAAACTGTAAACTTTCTTACACAGCTGAACAGTACAGAATCTACTGTTACAGTCAACTAGACTATCAAACTACACCAAAGCACACTAGTATATGCTACAAGAAGAAAATCTTTAACATGTAGCAGAGCTGCCTAAAAATGTTTACAGGACCTTCTTTAGCATTAAATTTGCTATCTGATATATAATCACAGGATAAAAAAATAATTTTGACACAAGAGATGAACAAGGAAAGGAGAACAAGACTCTCAATGTTACTTTCTCAAAAAACTGGAAGAACCTAAAACTGGTACCATTAGGCACTCAAATAATAAACCACAACTAAATAACCAACAATAAAATCTATTATATAAAACAAAACAAAACAAACAAAACACCCCAAAACCCAAGCAAAAACCAAACCACTCTTCTGGGGAGGAAAAAGGGGATCAAATGGTAGCATTTGTCAGTATCTACAATAATTGCTCCATTTTTTTCAAGTTTTTTTCATGGGGAAAACCAAAGCTACCTAAACCCAGGCAAGCCTAACCCATCGGAGGCCCATTCTTGCACATAGTTCCTTCAACTTCCCATCCTCACTTCTCACAAGCTTCAAAAGGTGTGTGCACAGCCACAGGCTGAACCTGCTCCAGGAAATGATCCAGCATAATTCACAAGAAAGCAAGAACACAGTCTTCCCCATGGTTACTACAACTGGGTTATTTCTCCACAGCAGGAGAAACACAATGCAGTGGTGCCAAAATAACCTCACAGAAAGGACGCAGGAGGAGTAACCCTTTAGAGACCAGGACACAAACAGAGCCACAGAGGACATGCCACCACCTGGTCGTTCATAGTTACTGTCCTTCAAGAACAAGCAATTGCTTAAGGAGAAAGCAGTCCCTTACAAAAGGCATCCCTAAAAAACTGGACTTGCCACAAATCGCATGGCCACAGAGAAATGCTGCCCACTGGTGAGGCTCAATTTCAGAAAGCCCCCGAGCTAAAGGAGAGCTTCCTTTCCCCACTCAATGGGATGCCACTGATTCATGCATGCTGAGCTAAGAGTATGCATAAATGTTTGCAGAATCAGTATCAAATAACCACATTCCTCTTCAAAAGCTCTCTATATAATCTGCAGGAAGATTCACACCAATTATATATTTCATGAGTAATTATTCTAATTAAACTGACTGGTAGCACATTAGTGATTCAGACAGAAAACAAAATATTCAGACTTTACATTCTCCTCCTCCACACTCCAGTGAAATCTCTAATGTATCTTATGATTTATTTATCTCAACCCAAAAGCAAAAATACACTGAGAGTTTTGAAAAAAATCATAAGCTTCCTCCTGCCTCTTACAAGAAATCCACCCTGTACTGGGAGATGGTGATGCTGTTTAATGCCATCCTCACTCTTTCACAGTTCCAATTTATAAGACCCTTCTGTCCTGGTGTACACCTCCCCACACCATCTCTGAGCACCACCACAACTGTTGTACACACAGCTGTAATCTGTTACCATGAGCTGCCTGTTGGCAGCTTCTCGTATTGCAGCTACTGCATTGTAAAGGTTCTCGCTGATGGTTCACATCTCAGAGAATTTCCAGTGACTTAATGACTCACTTTTGTAGCCCCACCTGCTCACAAGCCCAACTGTGTTTGCCTACGAGGGGCTGAGTGCCCTATGGAGAGCAGGAACAAAAATCCCTAATCCCTGTATTTAGGAGAGCTACTACATCTTGCTGAGAATGGATCTTGCCATGTTTTTGTACTTTTGAAAATAAAGCTACGAAAGGACACGGTAGTCTTGTGTCACTTTATATGAGTAAAGCACCAGTATATACCTCTATTTGTATAAGGCTTTCCAAAAACACCATTAGGGTGAAGACTTGTGGTTCAAAGCCAAGTGCTCAGAGTAGTAATTTCCTGAATGGAGATGACCTGTGCAGCCACAGCTCCTCTTTTTTTGCCTCTGAACGATGATCACCCTTCATTACATGATGATTCCCTCCTTCTCTTCACTTCATTTCCACAGGTCTTCTGTCTCACATGGGGCACAGGACAGGTCATACTCCCAAATGGAATATTGAATATAACTAAAGGATTGTTTCTTTCTCCCATGCCCCTTTACCTTGGATAAACCAATACACAGAATTTATTGCAGTGCTTATGAATGTTTTACTTAAGAAAATACTTTCTTCAGATGATGAGCAGACACGGTAAAATTTTGCTACTTTATGTCTATTTTTTTTGCAATTTATAAGTGTCTTCCTGTTAACCTAATGAACTTCTTCTATGCACAAGCAAAATAGAAAAAAATACATAAAATCAAATATTTGATAAATCAAAAGAGTCTAGAGTCACTTCTTTGTCTGGGTGATATTCTTAAGATGCCTGGCTTTGTAGAATAAGAGAAGATCATGATCTGCAGCTCTATGTGACTGGGAATTGGAAGTACTTCAAAATCTGAAGAGCTCAGCACTGTGCTGTCCAAATCAATTCCTTACCAAGAACTCAAATAAAATAATAAAAAAGAAGAATTTAAATTGCCCTACAAGGTGCTGGCCCAGAGTTCTAATTGCTTCTAAAATAAGATCCAGGTGCTCTTAAACATCTAAAGCAGACTTTTAATTTTAAATTGCTCTTCACTGCATGTGCCATGAATGCTGATCTTTAAAAAGCGTGTCTAAATCAAAACACTCCATATTGCAGGATAATTGCTTATAAAATATAAAAAACCTGCATGAAGATAGCCTCAGCCAGGTTAAGTGGTAAGCCATGTTTAATATTTTCTCTAAGCAAAAGATAACAAAAAATAACCAAGAGTGTTTTGCTCTCTTTTCTCTTCAAATAAGAAACTTTTTCACTCCAAGGTACGTTACTAGTTCATTTCAACTATATCAGACTTACTACTACTCAGAGACCCATTATCATGATTATTTTATTGCAATGACACCTAGAGACTTTGCAAGGGTTCTTACTGTTCTTTGCAAATAAAACAGAAGATGTATTTCCTGCCCCTAAGACCTCATAGCTAAGTATTTATAAACACACACAGCAACACGGCAAGAAATTGGGGACAAGAAATCACCTCAGCAAAAGGACTACTTTAGGTCTGAATTTGCATACATATATTTTTTAGAATAAAACTGCAATTTGTGAAATTAGATAGAAGGTCCCTGAAGAGTTTAAGAGATCACTTTTAGAAGGAATGGTGAACAGTATGTCCATCACACCTATACCTACTGCAATCTGCTGCATGAAACATCGCTCTGCAGACACACCATGACTGACTGGAGGTATTGCCACTTTGGCAAAAAGGATCAACAGCAAGAGCATCCATCCAGGTATAAACCTCAGTAAAAGTATGATCCTATTGAACTACCTGCCAAGACTTGGGTCCTATAAGATTATTCCACTGAGAATGAAAACAGGATAGAAGCATAGGATCATCTGGTTTGGAAAATACCTTGAAGATCACCAAGTCAAACCAATAACCCAGCACTGCCAAGTCTACCACTAAACCATAATCTTAAGAATCACATCTGAAGAACTTTTTAATAACTCCAGGAATGGTGACTCAATCACTTCTCTGAGCAGCCTATTCAACACTCAATAACCACTTTGGTGAAGTATTTTTACCTAATAACTGACCTTAAACCTCTCCTGGTGTAACTAACTATTTCATCTTGTCATCTGGGAGAAGAGACTGACACTCAACTCTCTACAAACTCCTTTCAGGTAGTTGCAGAGAACAATCAGGTGCCCTCTCAGCCTCCTTCTTTCCAGTCTAATCAAATCCAGTGCCCTCAGCCACTCCTCACAGGACTTGCTCTCTAGAACAGAGTGGCTTTCTAGAAGCCTCTGGAGTCAGGAAGCTTTAATGCAACTATTTTAAAGCATTCAGCATAAAGAAGTCAAATGAACAAAATTTTCCTTCCTCACAGCCATAGATGTCCTTTAAAACAATCTCAGATCCAAAAGTCTATTCTCTAGGCTTCTCTTGGAACATTGCTCTGCTGCTCTCCAAGCTGTATTTATCGTCGTGGTCCATGCATTGAAGAAAGGACTCTTGACAATAATTTCAGAAGGCTAAAATGATTTATTAAAATGACTCCATAATTCTAGTATTTTTCTATATCTGCTCAGCAGAGAGCATTCCATGCTCCTGCTGCTGCTTCGTCCAGGGAATGTGTGCGAATAGTTTACAATATCAGAAAGATAAAGTAATTTCAGTTCAGTCTCCTCATAGGTAGGAGGAGGCCAACCAATTCCATGTCCTTGAAGAACAGACACAGATATTTTGTTTACAGAAAGCTTATACAGAGTAAAGGACAGCAAAAGGATGTTCTCCCATGGGAAAATGATCAGAAGGCTTACACACAGAGAAACTTATAATATGTTCATAGCAACAGTATTAAAGTTTCCATGCTACTGTCTTTTAGATATAATCTCATTTTGATTCTACATTAGCGTCTGTTCTATCTTGTCTTGCTCTCCACTTTCTCACATTCAAAAATGCATACCGTGCCCAAATAAAACTAAGATGAGCCCTTCCAGCCAGGTCATCCAGGACTTTCAGTAGTCCCCTGCTGGGGAAGAACGAAGAGCCCCAGAGCTGTCATACAAGAATGCTGGTCTTGTAGGGTGTAGGAAGGTGTAGCCTGGGATTTTGAATACAGTCTGAAGGCAATATAGAGCTTTAAGAAAATCATCAATAATGTTATAAAAAACCTCAACTAGCTGCTTTCAGAATAAACAAATCCTTCATAAATACTTCTCTTCAGTACTGTGTGACCCAGAGCAGCCCTCCTTTGAATTTCATATAATAGCACCAACTTCTGGCGGAAGTTGGATTCTGCCAAGAATCCAAGAAAGAGGATTTCTGAACGACAATCACACTATGTAACTTGGTCAGCAACCAAGTTCTACATACATATTACATCACTGCCTTCTTTTCAGCTTTTCCTCTCCACATCTGTAATGAAGGGAAAGGCAGGCAGATGGTCAGTAAATTATGTATTCTCACCACAAACATCCCCAGGAGTAGCCAAATTATACAACGCTTCACAAGAGACATCGAGATAAAAGTGTGGGCTCTTTAAATAGACTGACCTCCAACTCCAGCTGAAATCAGCAGAAAAAGCAGAGTGATACAATGAAAAGGAGGAAAAAGTAATTAGCCTGCATCAGCTGTGCTCCAGTTAAATGGATAAGAGCATAGTGGACAAGTGGCTCCTTTGAAAGAGGATATCCAGATGGAAAGATGCATACTATGACAATGTAAATTCTGTCATTTTTGACAGAGTTTACATCAATATAAACTCTGTCATGAACTTTATCATTACGTCAGAATCTTATTTAAAAATATTCCCAACTGATACAACTAAAATGTATTCAAAACTACGGACTTCCTTGGTTTCAAAATTAATTAAAGATGCGTGTATTCCTTGGGGTTCATAGTATTACCCTTCTAAAAATAACACAAACATAAATTGCTGACGCCTAGCTTAGAAGAGTACATGTACAGCTCCTCTAAATTATAAAGAAAATTTTTGAATGGTTCCTAAAGGGTTATAATGTTTTCTTTCATTCTTTAACTCAAACTCTGCAAACTGGAAATGTTTCCATCATAAAAGTTCAGAGACCAAAGTATTACCAAGTTGGAAGAGTTACACTAAGTGTGTTGTTTTCCATTAAAACTGGGACTTGAAACCATCTTCTTTCCTACAAAATGCAGGGGCACCTGAAGGTCATAACATGGCTACCTTAAATCAAGACAACATCAGATAAACCTGAAAAGCCAAGTCTAGAGTATAAATTGAAAAGACAAGTATGCAAGCCCTGTGAGCACTTGATTTTTTGTACCAGTGCAGCAATTCAACGTTCGGCAGCAAATTCAAAACCAATCAAAATCTGGGCAAAAATCTCCAGAAGCTGCAAAACAGTATTGCATGCAAGTTGAATTATAAATAACAATTTTGGGTGGAACCGAAGCTGCATGTAGAATTTTAACTTATTACGGATAAGTCTCACTCTCCACCACACAGTTAGTTATCATCAACATTTTCCAACATTATTAGAGAATCTAAATAAATTCCCAGGGAAAAATATAAATTATATATACGAAAAAGGAAAATTTGTCTATCATATTTTGGACACGACTTCATTGTGGAGCTATAAGGCTAAATATGGCAGAAAATCAAGTAAGTCCCACCAAACTAAAGAAGAAAGAATGGACACTCTTTACCAAATGGCATGAAGCTGTGGGTGGCTTTGCTGTTTCCCCACACACTGCTGGGAACCTACCCCCTAGGCACTTGAAGGAGGTTCCCTCCCGTGAGTTCTTTGCCAGGGATGAAAAACGAGCAGGACTCACTGTTTCTTTTGGTCTTCAGGTTGTTGTTTATTTTTCTCTTATCTTAAGTTCAGTATGCCATCTGCATGCCAGACTGAGCGTATGAGAAGCAAGGCATAAAATGGACAAAAATGGCCTCGATGCCCAAAACCAAGGTCTTTTTAAAGATACCTAATCCAATTACCTTCTAACACATATATTGTTTTTACTTTACTACCAATAACTCCTACTAATCTACACACGTAACAATTATGCTGCTACCATCCCTAACCAATGACTTTGTGCCACCAATGCTACAGAAAATGGAGAAGAAGAAGAACAAGAAGGAGAGATGAGACAACGCCCAAAATCCTCCATCTTGTCTCCCATTCACTCCCATAAGAAAATCCTAAAAACCCTAAATACTTCACCCTGTGATGAACTACTACTACTACTGCTACATACCTAGTTCACACCTGTGTTCTCCAACTCATCCCAAAGCCTTAGCAATTTTTTCCCTGGGACAAAGGTTAAAAACAGTGTCTGACTGGGGGTCAGGGCTCCCTAATACAGGCAGGGAAATATTCCCTGTGCCCTGGATTCCAACATGAAGCTGTGTCCAGGGAGGTTTAAGCTGGATATCAGGAACAGCGCTTTTACCTCGAGGGGTGTCTGGGCACTGAACAGCCTCTCCAGGGAAGTGGTCCCAGCACCAGTCTGAAAGAGCTCAATAAGCATTTGGACAGTGCTCTCAGGCACCTGGTGTGACTCTTGGGGATGGTTCTGTGCAGGGCCAGAATTTGGACTTGGTGATCCTTGTGGGTCCCTTCCAACTCAGGATATTCAATGACAGCTTTTTTGTTAAGAGAAGGAGTAAGACTAATGTAAAGATCGTAAAGGATCTACTTTGGTATTTAAATTAAAGAATCAAGGAAGCAAGTAGGCAAGCACAGGGCCTTTAACAAAATTAGGCGCACACACAGGACTGTAAAAAGAGTACTGAAACATCAGATGACAATGAACATAATGCCAATAACTTCAAACAGAGAAACAAAGGCATGGGAATTTATATTGTATATTCCTGTGCAGAATAGGGAAGACACATACATGGCAGCTGAAAGGCCCAATATAAGCTGGAGAAATGCAAATACAGTTTTAAAACAGCAAATGCCACTGTCAGTGAAAACAGCTCCTGCATCCATGTGGAACCTGAAGGGCAGCCAGGGGAGTAAGGCTGCTGAAGCTAGTCCACTTCATTTGGCAGTGACACAGCATAAGCTTTTAAGTTTACCCCACTTACAAGGCAACAGCAGACTAATCAGCCCTCAAACAGCATTTAAAGTTAAATACAACAAGATACAATGATCAACCTAATGTTTCTCTGAGGAGGCACATAGAAGGCATGTAGTGCATCACTTGGTTCTGCACCAGCAGCCAGTTCTACACCGATGGCATACACAGCTGGTGCCATAGCTAGGCAATGAGTTTTTCCAAATATTTGAAAAACAAAAGCCTCAAACCTCGTATTTTTAATTTACTTGTTTTTTTAATTGAAATTGACTTGAGAAAAAAACCTCAGATCCTTCTGATTAAGTTTATCATGACAAATCCAGACTACCACAATGGATGGTTTTCTGCTTCAAAAGTACAACATCACAGGTTGGTGGTGTGGAATAAGAACCGAGTATCTCACAAAATTGTGACATTTACCTCAGATAGTTGCAGTTAACATTTTATGATGAATTTCAAACTAAAAAGTAGCTGAACAATACACTGTAGGCCTTTTGAACACAAAAAATATTCATAGGGAGCTACAGCAATGATTGCAGTTCCAACGACTTAAGTGTTCTTCTGGAGGAAACTGTTCAACCCAAGAACTGGCTTGTCAGGTATTTTTATTCTGCCGTCTTTAAGTGTGACATTTTGAACAAAAGGCAGGTGAATTTATACAGATCACCTACACAATCCACACCCAAATATTATGGACTCTATATGGATCGTCCAAAGTGCCCTGAAATTTTCTTTGCAAATAAGCACCTTTGTAGAGCCAGGATTGGTACAATTTTGCTTTGCTGTCAGCAGCAGTGGCATGGTGGTGGTAGCAGCCCCTCCAAGCCCTCTGCCAGAAACAGGGGATATTTTCAGCCCTGTGGCTTCCTCTCCTTCTGAGACTAGTCTGTATTCTGGGCTGGTTACAACATAACTGATACAATATGTTTTTCAGCTACTACCAAACATGAGGGAATACAGAAAACAGCGGTTCCAGGGAAATTGCTTTTACTTTCCTTTGCAAAAACTTGAACTCCATCTATTTGTGTCAACAGCACATTCACTTATTATGTAATGGTTTTAAGCCAAACCAGCTTAATCAACTTAGTATCCCTGGTCAATCAATATTTGAATAGAAGTCTTTTCAAAACACTTTTGCAGTAGTTCTGTTTAGTAGACTGTTCTTCTAAATTACTTATTCTCAGAGTTTCATAAGCGCACTTTTCCTTTAGGAAACAATTTGTGTTAGACCCTAAAACCCCTCAGAGTAAGCAGAGAAGAGGCTCACACTGCTGACAATTTCTCAGTTCCATTCTGATGTTACAGGTTAAGAATCAGTGTACTGAACCAATCAAGTGAATTATCTACTCACAAAGCAGCTCCAAAGATTCCTGTTTACTGTAGGTTTATCACAATCTGTCAGACTACTGAAGTCAAACCAGGTTTAAAATCTGTCCTGGAGATGTGTGAAGTTTGTGTATCCGTAAAAAAAGCTCATGAGAGGAAGGCATATTACTGAGGTAATCTGAAATGTGCATCTGCCTGCCCACAATAAAAGCAGCCTTAGACTCTGCATCCAAGTTTGAAATACTACATATCTGATAGATAATTAAACTGCAGGGCAAGAGAGCAAAAGAACTTTTTTTTTTAATGTTGAGCTGCTGACAGTATAGAATTCCTCCTGTATATATTTCTACCAAACCAGTTATTCAGGGTTAAGAAAGAGTGTGAGCACTGTAAAACTTTCTTTTTTCTGATATCTTCCCTAGATAATTTTAAAAACATTTCAATGGTCTCTTCTTTTTTTTTTTTTCCTTACCATATTCATACAACAAAACTATAAACCCTGACATGGTCCAAAAAAAAAAGAAAGTAAATATTAGAAAAACCTTGTTTTATTGCATATGTATATATATGACTGAACGTATATATTATATATATGACTGAGGACACTGTGTGAGAGTCACAGCTTTTATGGAAAACTGTGCTGAGAAAATGTTGTGAAAAGGTAATGAAGCATGAATTAAGAATCATCAAATAGACAGCATGGCTAAAGGCAGTATTTACAAGAATGTCTTAGGATGATTAGAAACACTGATCAAAGTACATTAACAACAAAGAAATTATCTAAAACTGCATGGGAAGAGGAAATAATTCAGCTGCCCTGTTAATGAGGTAAAAAAGTGATTTTATTAATGTAGAGTAAAATATTTTGTCAGCCATAGTACTGACATTTTAAATACCATAAATACAAGAACAGATGAGACCTCCTCTCAATTCTTTCTTAGTATTTCATGTCTGCAATACAATACTTACTGAAAAGTTAAGATGAAGGCAAAATTTTCAAGTGGCTTAAAACCATTCAAAATATTTCTACCAGCAACAATACACAAATGTTTGCAAAGCCATAGAGAAATCTGACAACAGAGCACCCAGCCTGGTTCCTCCACAGGTATGAATGGCAAGGTAAGTGCACAGTGCTACCTACAAACACAGACACACTCTGGCTGAAGACATCTGCTGGAGGAATGGCTATAAAGATATGTTTCACCAGGAAGGAACAGAGTTCCTCAAACTTTTCCATAATCTCTGATCCTCTGGACATTGAAATAGGATGTAAACAAGTACGGGTCGTTCAGATTTCCCTCTAAGCTAGTGCAGTATTGAACTGATTTTTAAGCATGTAACTATTTCCTAACACAGAAAAATGACCACATTTCATTTCCATGGCTCTCCTAGGGGCTGATTTACCAGTTGAGGGCTCCTGGAAATCAGCCTCAATGGAAGATCTTCCTGGGAGAGGATGCTCCAGGCCACAGGTCAGGGAGAGACCATGTAGCTTCTACCATCTCTCATACATAAGCAGTCCCTCCTGACTTCTCAGGAGTACACTTGGTTTTATTCAGTTATGTAAACTATGAGAAAATAACTCTTCACTCTCCGTAGCTTGAAGACAGGGAACCTGAAGAAGTTTGGACAGAGAGTTGGACAGAGAGAGAAGCCAGCTTCCAGCTCTGGTAGAGAGGAATCATCCAGCCCAAATATGACCACTCTCAATAAGAACAAAGACATCTACTTTGTCTCCTCTGCACATGCATTACATTTCACAAACTGCATTACAGAGGCAGAAAATGATGTTTGAGCTAGTGGAATAATATGATATTTCACATATATTGACTCAACATGACAGCATTTGTTTTCAGTTGAGACAATCTGTCTGATTCCAATGAGTTCACGCTGAAAGACTAGCTGATTTAAAAAGACAGGAAAAAAAGTACTGAGGCTGTCTTTAAATGCTGAGACAAGGAGGAGGCTCAAGAAAAAGCAGCAGTGATGAATGAGATAAAAACAAGAGGGAGTTATTATAAAATGGATTTAAAATAAATAGACATATTACTACCTCGGGTCTAAAAAGAAAAATCTCATCAAAACCTAATGATGTTCATACTTCTGAACTAGACACAGGAGAAAAAAATTCCCAGTACCAGCTTCTTATCAAATATTTGCCAACACAAGGAAATTACAGCCTTTAGTTTTCAGACTTCCAACTTCGCTTAAGTAGTGCAGAAAGACCTGGGAGAGAGTTCTCTTTCTTTTTAACAAGAAGGGTAATAGAAATTACAGTTCCAGGTTTTGAGGTTATGCATACATATTTGTAAAAATGAGCTAAGTGCATCAGGGGCTGAACAGAATATTATGAATGATGCTCTGTTGCATATGGAGAAAAACTGCATAGCAGATTCCCTCCATGTGGAGAACTTTTCTTTTTCCAGAAAGAGTTAATGACAGGAGGTCTTCAGGAGGCAAACCCTTGGAAGAAAGGGTGCCTCCAAAATATTAAGGCGTGGAAAGGAAGATATTAGATTAGATGAATTCAGGCTGAGAACGGACCAAGATAAAACATTCAATTAGCCTGCAGCCTGACCCCACAGACTTCCAGTGGTGCTTGAAAAAGATGAGCTGTCTTTGACAGCCACACCATACAAAAAGACTTCAAGGAAATGTACCAGGAACAGAAAGCAAAAGCTAAAAGCAAATCTTGGCAGCAACAGAGGTTACCAAGTAGTTTTGAGTAAGGAAACATTCATTAGCATCAACAGAGACTTGATGAAAAAGGAGAAAGAAAAGTATGGAATTGAATTATGAGGATGAAATAAACCATAAAGGCATATACATAGGCACAATGCTACAGTGTAAACAAAATCACAGCTTTCAGTTAGATGAGGGAAAACAAGGTAAGTCTAATGGCACCTAAAAAACTCTTAAGCATCATCTTCTAGGAACATCCCTTGGGAAGTGAATGCAGCAAGACTGCTCCCATTTCTTCCTAGGTCCAAAGGTCACTAATCAAAAGCTGCACTCACAGATCATCATCTGCAAATTGTGCAGGGCATAGACCTGTGCTGATACAAGACCAAGTGCTCTGAAGGTCTGAATGTATCGTCGTGGTCCATGCATTGAAGAAAAGACTCTTGACGACAACATCAGAAGGCTAATATGATTTATTAAAATGACTCCATAATTCTAGTATTTTTCTATATCTGCTCAGCAGAGAGCATTCTCCATGCTCCTGCTGCTGCTTCATCCAGGGAATGTGTGTGAATAGTTTACAATATCAGAAAGATAAGGTAATTTCAGCTTCTTCTCCTCACAGGTAGGAGGAGGCCAACCAATTCCATGTCCTTGAAGAACAGACACAGATATTTTGTTTACAGAAAGCTTATACAGAGTAAAAGACAGCAAAAGTATGTTCTCCCATGGGAAAATGATCAGAAGGCTTACACACAGAGAAACTTATAATATGTTCATAGCAACATGAACGATCTGGGCAGGAGGGGCCAATCAACCTGACTGCCAGCCCTGAGTCAGGAAAGGTAGGACCTTGGGAACCTTGTGGCTTATCAAAAAAATCCCATTGCCTTTATTTCCTGACAAAAGTCTTGACCGTTTCAATTAAAGACTCAATTTTTCCCCATTGGCTTTCATCAACCATGATCTGCATGAATCCAATTTTATAATAGATCTAGTATTTCATTAAAGACTTTGATCTAAGTTTTGGCCAAAGAACTTGCAGGTAGTATTTCCAATTCTCAGCCCTCTTCTACATTCAGAAGAGAAAAACTCCCTTATCTGCAAATGAATCAGAAGCCTCTTCACAAAAAGAGCTAATTTCATAACCTCTATTCAGTGAAAGCACCTCCTAGCCACCAAATTTGGCATAATCTGATACAAAATACCTCATCAGAACTTTTTAAGTTCCTTTCTTTGTCAGAGAAAAATCTTCCTAAGATGGTATGTTCATCTTACTGTAACCCCATTATTTAAAATTAATTTCATACAGGATGTTCGTTCACCAAATTGAAATCTTATGAGTGAAATCAGCAAAATAGTATCTAGAATCTGCTCTAGCATTGACTGGGGTATTATTAAAAAAAACAACCCAAACCCATCAAACTTCCAATAAACTAGCCCACTGTGAAGCCTTGCAGTTCTTTAAAGCAGAGAATAAATCCCAAATCACTGCTCAGAAATCTCTGTGGAAATGTAACACTGCATTGCATCCCTGCAATGCTCTGAAATAAACTTAGTCCAAATAACTACCCAAACAAATTCATGTTTCATGATGGGTTAGGTATGTGGAATCTTCAAAATATAGGTTGCCTTTTTATATAGTCACGGACAAATCAGAAGAATAAAATCCCAAATGGCATTGAGAAAATGAACAGGGATTTTCTCAGTGTCCCCTTTAATACAGGAAAAAGGAACTTGAAAATAATCAGCAAGAGGCAAGTTCACAAAATACAAGTAATATTGCTTTATTCAACCCCCACTTAAGCTGCTGAACAGTTATGTACCAGGATATCTCAAAATTTTATCTTTTATATACAAAAACTTTTAAAATTATTTGAACTAAGTTATGGAAGTTATTCTACCAACATTTTTTTTACAATTACAAAGGCATAAACTCCTGTTTAGCAACTCCCTGAACTGCAGATCATTGAGGGCTGGAGTAACAAGATGGAAAGACACTTTTATATTCTCTGATCCCATTATTTCTTCACCATCAGCAACTAGCAACTAGATGCAAGATGGGGTTAGATAGCCTCAAGCCTCATTCTGTATGGCTGCTGGTGGTAGTTTTTGTTTCTGATCATTGAAACTTCCAGTTTCATCCAAATGCTTCATCTTTTACCTGTTCAGAATGAACTAAAAAGGATGTATTTTTTCATGTGGGGGGATTTTTCCCTCTTCACAGTATTTTTGTGTTTATTTTGGAACAGTTTGGTAGAGTCATGGAATATATCATCCCACAGACTCCCCTATTTCATGGCTTGTTGGCTTCTGCAGTGGGCTGTGACAGCCACAGATGGATAACATGAAAGCTACTTTTGGGTATCTATGGAAACAAACAGCTGAAGTCTGCCTCAGGGTCTTCTCTTCAGATCCTTTGCCCATGCTAGGAAGGGGCAGGGAATCTCCCCCAGCCTCCAAAACAGAGAAGAGAGAAATGTGGCAGCAGGTGCTGGGAATCTAAATGGGGAGCTGAGGTAGGTGAAAAGGCAGAGGAAGGAGGAGGATGCTGGAATTCAGAAATGAAACAAAAGAGAGAGCAGGACTAAGGGGAAAAGAAAATAACAATGAAGAGCAAGACTGCCCTTCCTATCGGTTCATTCCTATGTAGCCTGTTTAGTAGGCTCCACTGAGTATTCTATACCTTAACTAGTTCCATGCATTTCCTAGCTCACTGGTCTCTACCATCTGCTTGCATGAAGGTCTGTGTGGATGTGCAGGTTGATGTGAAAGGAAAAGGAAACATAGAAAACTCAGGTTTGTTTGTTTAGTCCTGCCATGATGATCCTTGAAATGTCATGCTGAATTACAAGTGAATAACTGTTATTTTAAGAATATCAACACATTTTTATCAAAGCTCACTGAGTTTTCCACAAATTGTGACTTCAGAGAACATTTCAACAAAAAAATCTATTTCAGTAAACAAACTTATCCATTCTAATGATTTCATCCAATTCCATCAAGATGAATTTTAGCAAGTGCAGGTTGTCTTTGGGTGCTGCTTTATTTGTTCTGCAGTTATTGAGTTTAATAAAAGCTTTGGGTAAAAAGCAAAACCTCCAGCTGGCTGTTCAAATCCACAAGGCAGCAGACACTCTCTGTCCTGCTGCTGAAAGCCAGAAGAGAACAACTACAGAAAGCCCTCCCTAATTCCCAAACATGGCTACTTGTCTTCCTAAGCTCCTCTTCTCTTTTCATAGCTCCAGACATCACATTCCATCTGGCTAAGTCAGGCTGTGTGACACTTCCTGATCTCATGTAAATCTTTTATGACCAGACACAACATTGCAACTTACTCAGCTTTCAAAATAATATGTACTATAGGTATTTGCCATATGCAGACAATCTGTGAACAGGCCCAAGCTACTTTCTTAGGAATAAGGAGTTAATGAGAATGCCAGTGCCAGCACATCTCAGCAGAAGGCTCCAATGCTATACATTAGTTAACAGGTAACATCTATTACACAGGGACATTCACATTCTAGGTGGGTAAAATAATCATTGGAGCAAAGGAATTTATCATCATGTACCTCAGTCATTCACCATCTGAAACTTAGTACAGTATTTAAACTCCTTTAACACATTCAAATCAAGACAGATAAACAGCTGTTGAATAATTAGCTTAAACAAACAGTTTAAGTACAACATTTGGGCACCCTGCAAGTGTGCACCTGCCTAAAATTATGGCCAGAAGAGCTAAAATTCAGCACTGGATCAGCAAATTGGCTTTTAGTACATAAATATAGCATAATCTTAAATTTCTGTTGTATCACACCCTGTCATGTTAGGCTTCATGTGTGAGAAGGAGTAAACTGCTGATTTTCCTGGGAGACACAACATATTATTTACATTCTAGCTTGATGGAGATCATGCTTTTCAGCCAGCACCAACACAGACACACAGGGAAATGTAGGGGGGAGGTGCATGTGCACACTTGTGCGTGTGCCAGTTTGTTTACAGGGAAACAACTACCCAGACAAGAAGAAAAAACCAGCGAACATATCTGTCCCAGAACGGGGGAGAGCACCAAGAATTCTTTGAGTACTTGTCCAAGTTCCCCATGGTTTCACTACTGAGGAGTTTTGTGCCCCTCATCAAATCATCTAGGGAACTACAGGTCCAGAAACTTCACCTCAGTTCCTGGGAAGTTGATACAACAGTTGATAAGTTGATACTTAATCCTTTTCTTAAGGATAAGAAAATTATCATGAGTAGCCAACCAAGAAAAAGTCACGCCTGAACAACTTGACAGACTTCTAAGATGAAGTAGATCTACCTGGCCTGGTAGATGAGGGAAGAGCAGTGGATATTTTCTACCGCGACTTCAGTAAGACCTTTGACACTGCCTTCCATAAGATCTTCATAGAGGAGCTGCTGCTGCAGGGAATGGATGAGCAGACAGTGAGGTGGACTGAAAGCTGGCCAGGCTCAGAGGCTGGTTATCAGTGAGACAAATTCTAGTTGGATGCCAGAGACTAGCAGTGGGGCACAGGGGTCAGTACTGGATCCTGTTTAAGATCTTCATTAATGACCTGGATGATGGGGCAGACTGTACCTTCAGCAGGTTTGTAGGTGACACACCAGGAGCACTCAGGGGGCATTTTATCAATGTAATGCTTGATAGGAAGGCCCAAAGACAACAGAGCCAGGCTTCTTTTTACTGGTGGCTAGTGACAGAACCAGAGGTAATGTGCACTAGTTGAAATTTAGGAACATTAGGAAGCATTTTTTCACTTGACCAGTGACCAGGCACTGGCACAGGTTGCCCAGGGAGTGTGCAGAATCCCCCTCCTCAGTGATATTCAAAACCTGTCTGACACAGTCCTGGGCAACTGGCTCTAGGTGTCCCCACCTGAGCAGCACATGGACCATGTGACCTCTAGAGGTCCCTTCCAACCTCACCAATTCTGCGTCTGGGAAACAAACAAACAAAACCCCCCAAAACTAAACAAAACAGTTTAAAGAAAATGAAGAAGAATATTTGGATGTCATTTCCAATCTCTGGAAACAGCACCTACCCACTCTACAAGGGCATCAACACATTTTCATTCTATACTTACATGCGTGGGTGGCATAATTTACACAAACACACACATATGCACACACAGAACTACAGAACTGAAAAACAAAATTCCTCAGCA
Source organism: Leptocoma aspasia (assembly GCA_013399835.1). Taxonomy (NCBI): domain Eukaryota; kingdom Metazoa; phylum Chordata; class Aves; order Passeriformes; family Nectariniidae; genus Leptocoma; species Leptocoma aspasia. The sequence continues at coordinate 111,968 of VXAX01003261.1, forward strand.
ACAGGCTGACATATTTTATCAAAATTCTCCCAGAGACAAATGTGCACAGATCACTCACTTTCAGGGATTGTCTGCACCTGTAGAGTGACTCCCGAATATCCCAGTATCCCTAAATTCATGCACAGTGGAATTCCATCAGCCTAAGCCAACATGCTTCAGCTGCATCTGGCCCAAGAGCAGCCATGCAGCCAGCCCTCAGTACTTTCCATGGATTTCAAAAGCACTTATATGTAAGAGCACAACCTACACAGACCACAATCTGTATTTTGGACACCTTCAATTCGGCTACTCCGTGCTGACAAAACCTCCACACAACCAGAGTATGCAATCAGTATGTACATTTCAGTAATACTGTATCTTGCTAAGCATGTTTGGATCTCCAAGTGGTTTAAGGTGTCTGGAAATTCAAGATAATTTATGAAGGCACTAAATCCACACTCCTCAGTTCTACTCCTTTTCTTGGGTTGCCATTTAGTGATCTCTATGTTGAATATACTCACTTCACTGATAACTGGATTTTATTATTTTTTAATTATTACTTTGTCTGTTTTTTCAGGTCTTGCTGGACCAGTGATTGCCATCAGCAGAAGATTCTTCCAGCCAAATTATGTCTCCAGCTATACCTGAGTGGTTCTGCTCAATTTAGCTCAGCAACTGGAACTTAATTAAAAATTCTGAAGGTGCTTCCCAGAAAAGACTCATCATGGCAGAGTGGCATTCGCTTTGCAGCACTGATAGGAACACGAACTAATAAAAACTTTTTTTTCATATTAAAATGAATTGCCTGGACTCTCACTAGACAGTAGGAGCAACTGACGTAAGATGAGAATTGTATCAGTGGGCAGATCTGTTCTGCAAGAATTACTCTATTCAGGCAATCACTTTCCAAATAAAGGGAATCTCCATTACTACATCAGAATGTATAATTTAAATCTACTTACCCTGGCAGAGACAAACTGTATGTAAATGTACCCAAAGTTATTCAGAGAACTGAGACAGCATAGAAGTTTTCATTGTGTCCTTTCCAAACAGGGGCATTTCATTTATTTTGACCTTTAATCTATTGCTTGGTTAATTTCTGCTATTTGTGTGATAACACACAGTGCAGCTAAATGTTTTTTTTCTACACAGGGAGCTAAAATTATAATAGCTAGCCTCTTTGAGGCTAGCTATTATATCCCCCTAAATTTCAGTTACATGGACACACTTATTTTGTAGCACTAAAACAATGGTGAGAGTTTTATTTCTATTTATAGTCTGATTTTCTACCAGGAATATCTCTAGTAGTTCCACAAGAGCAAACTAAGAAAAGAAGAATACCATCAAAAACCCCTTAACTTTCCCAGGCCGGTGCTAGCCTGAACTGGAAAAATTTCATAGGTCAAAATGATTGGAATAAATGGAAAAAAATCCTCAAAGTCTGAAAAATTTGGCTGAAAATGCTAAATTAGAAGACCCCTGAATTTAAGATTTTGCTTTCTGCAAATGCTCACCATTATTATTTTTTAATCTTTTCATAGATAAGGCAATCCTGTGCTAAAATGCTAAAACTCTTGAAAAGAGAATGATGAATATGCACTCAAAATTAACTGGATTTAATAAATCCCTAATTTTTTCTTACATACTTTCTATTCTCTTTTTAAAGTCACACCTTTTAGCTTGATTAACCACAAACACTCAACTATAACTTTTAAGTAAAATAACCAAAAAGAGGTCATTACAAATATTACATTCCATTCTATGTTCTCTAGTTACAATTTTAATTTCTTTAAGACACTATGTTTCCAGTTATCAAAGAAACTATTTCCATGATCAGGTAAAATAGCACAAAGCAGGACTTTAATCAAACACACAACCTGCAATACAAGGCAAATTGATAAGGCAAATGCATTAGTTTTACTAACTGCAACAACGAATCCAACTGTAATACTCAAAATTTGCAAGTCATTCTACTCTGTCACCAAACCCCTTGCCAACTAATAATAAATCCTCCTCTCTTCCACAGTATTCCTCTCCTTTATATTGTAATGCCTCGTGGTCACTATCATTATCTGCGCTATTATAAAGCTTTTATGAAAAAATAAAGCCTAAAGGGAAAAGTTTTATGATGCTTCATTCTTTATTCATCTTTATTTTTAATCTAGGTTCCAAAGAGAAGTTCAAAGTTTCTGATTCAAGCTGTGCTAGAGTTAATGGAAAATCTCCCTTCACTCTTGCAAGACTATGCCACGGGCTTCAAATTGCTTCTTCTCTTTACTGTTCTTGCTATTTCAATTTTGCCTCAGTTTGTCTATCCCATCCTAAAGCACCAGAAGAATCAATTTTATTTTATTTGACACTCACCTCAAACCACTGGCCGTGCGACTGCATTTTAAGGATGACACAAGGATCTGGTTTTGAGAGGGCATCCCTGTCTGATATGCCTTTGCATGCAACTCGCAACTCCACTTTAGTCAGGCATGGGCTGTTAAAAATTCCCAGGGTATTGGCTGCTGATTCATAGATGTTGCTCATTTTCTTCATTCCTTGTTCTGAAAGAGAGAAAAGGTCTATTAAGGATGGTGCACACACGGTACAGCCCCTCCTTCCACACAGAAACCAATGCAAAGTTCTGCTAGACAGTAACTGTGAATGGCAACCAGAGCATGAGGGGAAAGGATAAAATCAAAGGAATACCCATAGAAAAAAGAAATAATCATCTCATATATTTATAAGTAAGCCAAGTTCAGAACAAAGTTTTCCACCATGCCTCTGAACTCTGGGGGTGAACTGTGACTTCGACTTCCAGCTTTGTGTTTGCTTATAGAGCCACATTTCCCCAGGCCAAAGGACAGATAGACAGGATGGTAATTCTGAATTTCTTATGATAACACACTAACAAGGGTAAATTAAATTTGTTCAGCACTCTTGTAATCTACTTTTATTTCCCTCTATTCCTTCTAAAGAGTATGCACTTCTTCCTACATAAACTTTTGGCATAAATGCCATAGAAGGCCCCTTTCATACCAACTTAAATATGTTTCAGTGTTTCCACACTTACTGCAGCAGATTACCTGCCTCCATTCCTAAGTAAGTAGCCAAGACTGATGTCCTGTACAGAAGGGCAGGATATTTATGTTGCCACGTCTTGTTGTTGTGGAGTGTTTGCTCTTTTGGGTCAGGAATCAAAGTTACATGAGCACAGATAGCTGGAATAACAGGGACCTCCAAGCCCTCCTTCATTATGAACACCACCACCAATCTCGTAGCTCAAGAATTTCTCTCAATAGAAGCAACAAAAATATTTTAACACAGAGCTTACTAAAAATCCCTGTATGACCATTTTTGCATCAATAAAGAATATGGGAACACTCTAATTTGCACATTTGCTCTGAGCTTCACAGCCTGACCCTTTAAAAATCTGCTTCCTAATACATGCATTAGTGCCTTCATCACTTTACCCCATACATAGCAACCACAAAGAATGAATCACATACTTCTAGCAGGCAGATTTGTCTTGCCATTTTATCAGCAAGACATTTCAGTGGTCTGTTTCAAACCTTTTCACTGTCTATTCCACAACACCCTGTTCTGAGGCTAATGATTTTTGAGAACTGTTTTGATAAAAAATTAAACTTCAGAGATATGGAAACGAAAGTGAAGTTTTCTTTCCCCAAATCTGCTAAGTTAAAAATAAACTCAAAACCCACAAAATCACTATCCAGTTTTCCTATGAATTAGAAAAGTAAAATCAGAAAGGTATTTTTTAATTCAGAGTATGGGGAGACGGCAATAGAGTGTGAACCTCTAATACATACAGACAAATTTCAGGAATGTAAATCTGAATGATGAGGCAGATTATCTGCCCCCCTGACAGAAGGAGTAAAACTTAGGAGTAAAACTTGTTAGCAATTTACAATTCTTCAAATCTATACAGCAACTTACTCTATGACCACTGCTCTGCTGTGACTCCCCCATTCAGGTATAAGTGAAGGGAGCCCGAGTGGACCAGAAGGGCTCTCTGAACCTCAGGCTCTAGGGGCATATTTGAAATGTGAGCCCCACCACAAATATAGTGCCTGACATCCTAAGATCAGAACAGTCACCCTCAGCCCCTCCCAGATACTTGTAAATATTGTCACCTAAACTACCGTTCCTTGGATTTGCTGCTAGGAAAGGAACATGACTGAGAAAATAGGCAAAACTAAACAACACATGGAAATGGTAATGATATTGGGCTGTGTTATAAAGTGAGGGACTGGAGAGACTGCTGTCTAATTATTCATCATTTTGTAATCCCATCTCCTTCAGAAAGCTGCTCAACAAGCTCATCCCACACATTTACAAGACATTTTTACATGTTGCCCTTTCCAAATTGAAATCCATTTGAAAATTGGGTTAATTCTGTCTCATACACATCATACATCATTAATAAAATGTCATCCTTTGTGCAGAAATAGTCTGGTAATTTAATTAAACTGGATGATTTCAACACTGAAGAGAAGAGGAAAAAGTAGCAGAGTGAGGGGGAGAGATGTATTTTTCTTCCTCCTACAATAATTATACATTGGTTTTTCAGAACAGCAGGTAAGTATAAAAATTATATTTCTTTTTATCACTACAACTATTATTTCAGCTTTTGCAAGTTCTAAATTTATCAATGGAAAAGATCAAGTCACAGCTTTATTCTTTTGTCTGATTATATTCTTTGTTTAATATAATCACCAGCTTGGGCTGTTGTGCTGATGTCACATCGCCAGGAAGGTGGAGGCCTGGAAAATAGATTTTGAGCCCACTGAAAGTGGCTAAAAATGGTATTGTTTTGCACAAACATAGACAAGTTAGATTGCATAAGAAGTTTTTTGTCAATTAACTACGTGCATTATTGATGGAGAAAAAAA